>CM028378.1:27759775-27798764 GCA_013146195.2 Codonopsis lanceolata | reverse complement strand
TTGAGTCATTTATAAAATGGACCCAAAAGATAAAAAATTATTCGCTTGAGCTTGCAAAGTCGGGCCGAGTACTGTGAATGTGAGCCACTCATCGCCAGAAATACCAAGACCTGGCTCCACCATCAACCGGGTCGACCATGAAATCAAAGAAATCGACTGGCGCTACCTCCAAGGTCCGTAAAAGAAAGGCACTCATTGATCTCCTTAAAGAATACGAGACATCTTTGCTTGGTCCTACGAAGATATGCCCGGCCTAGATCCAATTTATAGTCGAGCACCGATTCCCACATACCCGATGCTCGCCTGGGCCAAACAAAGCTCCGCCGCATCGCCGAATGGTCACTACAAGTCAAAGAAGAAATATGAAATACCACAACTTCATCCGGTAGTTGAATACCCGACTGGCTGTCCAATAGTGACCGCTCCTAAGCCCAACGGAAAGTCGACTGTAGACTTCCGCGACCTCAACAAAGGCCGCCCAAAGATGACTTCCCTCCGCCCAACATTGACATTGTGGTAGATGCCGCCGCAGCCACAAAGTCCGATCCTTCGTCGACGGCATGGCTACAACCAAATCAAATGGCAGCCAGAAGACCGTGAGAAGACTTCATTCACTACTCCTCGGGAACTTATCGTTATAATGTCATGCCATTCGGATTAAAGAATGCCGGAGCCACTTACCGTAGGCGCCACCACCCTCTTCCATGACATGATCCACAAAGAGATGGAGGTCTATGTCGATGATATGATCGTACATTCCAATGACGCCTATGGTGCTCACATTAAAGATCTTCAAGTTCTTCGAAAGACTCGTAAAGCACCAGATGAAGCTTAACCCCACCAAATGCACATTTGGGTTACCAGAGGCAAAGTCCCGGGATTTCTAGTAACCGAACAAGGCATCGAGATCGAGCCAAGAAAAGTCAAAGCCATCCTGAAATGCCACACCGAAAACTCCCACCGAAGTAAAGGCTTAGGCCGGCTTTTCAAAGACATCGCCTGCTTCATCGATACAATCGACTACCACCATGAGCCCTCTTTAAACTTCTCAAAAGAATACCGATCAAGTCTGGGACGCAAGCGCCGCCTAGCCTTCGAGAAAATAAAAGCCTACCTTACCAATCCCCCTCGGCTAGCTCCACCTCATACCCATAAACCTCTCCTCATATACTTAACCGTCACGCACACATCAAGAGGGGCTATGCTCGCCCAGAGAAAGAAGATTCCTACATTGAAAACGCCATATATTTCATAAGTAGGAAGCTACAAGGAAGCGAGCTAAACTATTCGGCACTCGAAAAAGCCGCACCGCCTAGTCTGGGCCACTCAGAGGCTCAAAACCTATCTCCGTGGAAGGTCCATCAAGCTCATATCCGTGATGGACCCTATCAAATACATCTTCTAGTTTAGCCATCACCGTCCAAATAGACTAGCCAAGTGGTCTTTTCTTCTAAATGAGTTTGACATAACCTATGTCACTCTCAAGTCTATCAAAGGGAGCGCCATCATAGCACCACTTAGCCGATCTACCTCTCAAGACCGAAGATGCAACCGAGCCCGGTTTCTGCACGAAGGTATCCCTCGAAATCACCGACCAGACACCCGCTGCAAATGTTCTTTGACTGAGCCGCAAACAAAAGAGGCTTTGGCATAGGAATCTTGTTAATCGATCCTCGCCGACTCTCATACTCCGCCGGCTATAAGGCCGGAGTTCGAATGTTCAAATAATACAATGGAGTAAGAAGCCCCAGATCTGTATTGTCGGCTTAGAAGAAGCTCTCAAAAGGGGAGCTAAAGATCTCGGTCTACCTGAGACTCGGCCCCGATTATAAATCAAGTCGAAGGAAGGTGGAAGACCCAGATCCTCTACGCAACTCTATCATGCCAAGCTAATAATCAGCTGCCGCCCGATTGGTTCTATCTCGCTCCATTACCGCCACGAGATAGAATCAATTCGCCGATGCTCGCCACTCGGCATCACTAGTCCGATTCCGCCAAACTAAAGTCCAACCATTCATAGTCGGAAAAGGTCACTCCTAGATACTGTTTCAAAATCAACGCAGCCTCGGCGCATCACGAGCCCCGGTATGCCGACATCTTAAATCGCTCCGAAAAATCTTTATCCCCCCCTGGTTAGACAAAAGGGGAAGAGTCTCCGAGAAGATGGGCCTCCAATTGCAGACTCAACCGGTGGCAAACAGATAAGAGGCACTATCAAGGCCTCAACTTACTATGTGTCGATCAAAGCAAAGCCGAGCAAGTTATGGATCAACCGCATGGTGGTACCTGGGCCCCACATGAACGGCCATATGCTATCAAAGAAAGTCATTCGACAGGGTACTATTGAGTACGCCGAACCGATCAGATTCTGGTGCGACATTGCGACAAATGTCAACGCCAATCTACAAAGATGTGCCCCCACACGCCCTATACAACTCCACGCCCCGGCCCTTCTCAACATGGGGTATCGACGCCATAGGCCAAATTCACCCGGCGGATCTAATGGCCATGAATATGTCTTAGTAGCCGCCGACATTTCACAAAGTGGGTAGAAGCTTCTTCCTACAAAGTCTTAAATGCCCGAAGGTATCCGAATTCATTAAGACCAATATCATATACCGCTACGGGTACCTTTCGAGATCATCTCCGACAACGGCTCTCATTTTGAAGGGGACGCCAACCGCTCCGCCGGATGAGTTCAAGAATCCAGACACAAATCCTCCCCTACCGCCACAAGCCAATGGTGCCGTGAAGCGCCCAATAAAACCTCGAGAACATCATCGAAAAATGGCGATACAGAAGAGATCGCCGTAAAATTGCCACTAGCTCCTCTGGGCTACCGCACGTCGGGCCCAAGACACCCACCGGGCTACCCCTTACTCTTTAGCATATGGCATGGAAGCGGTACTACCCATATGAAGTTCCATCATTAAGAGTGATGATGGAAGCCGATATATCGTAAATTGATCGGGTCAAAGGGCTGGCACGAAGAACTGCCCTCGATTGATGAACGACGCCTCCTAGCCTTGGAGCATACCCGGCATATCAAAGGCGACGCCCGAGCCTTCAACAAGAAAGTCAAAGGCCGAGATATTCAAGTCTGAGACCTTGTGCTGAGAAAAACCCCTAGTTATGTTGATACTAGGGGAAAATGGAAGTCTCACTGATGGGACCATACATCGTTATGGAGATCCTGGTCAGAGGTGCCGTTTCTCACAAACCAAGACTGAGAAGATCTTGTCCAAATTCCTTTCAACCTCGACAAACTCAAAAGGTACTACGCCTCGAGCCATCCGTCTACCGATAAGCTTCCTCTCCAAACTCGCTAGATCGAAAACCCGAAAGGTCTAGGCAAAAATTAGGCATAATAAAAAAAAAAAAAAAAGCTCGCTAGGCCGAAAACCCGAAAGGGCGGCCTCTAGGCAAAATTAGAGCATAAAAAAAAAAAAAAGCTCGCTAGGTTGAAAACCCGAAAGGGCGCCTAGGCAAAAGTTAGAGCACAAAAAAAAATGAAAAAAAAAAAAAAAAGGAGAGGGAAAGCATTATTTGAAGCCATCACAGACTACCTCCTGGCCTTCCACACATCGAGACTCGACCGACAAAAGAGAAAACCACGACAAAGCAATCACATTAAAACATTAAAATATAATTTTACGGGTCCTAAGGTGCAACTTAGAATACTTATTAAGACATTTATATTATATATTACTTGCATTTGTACATATCTATATACGCCTATACCCCCGTTGTTTTCCCGTAAACAATCCTTTTTGCAGCCCATAGCCCCGAGCGGTCCATCGTCATGTGTCCCACCGAGCCGGCCCATATACTCCTTCTCGCGAGGCGAAAAGAAACCCTAGACTCATCAAGATGAGAGCCCCTGTATGTCCTCATCCTCATCATCAATGTCCTTATTATCCCTGATGAATGTGCCGCCTCGGTACCATGATATTTCGCTCCAACCATCATCCGCCGCCGCTGCCTCGATCGCAAAAAGAAAAAAGAAAACCAACAAAAGGAAGCTACAGCCACGGACTAAAAAGCCACAATGCACCAAATAAGTAAGAGATTCGGCCATCTTTCCGTTCCGATATCACCCTGAAAAGCCCGCTCTTATCCAAAGGTGTATTATCAAAAATCCCTTTCTTCAAAATACAGCGTGCCATTACATTTAGATGTCCGGTATAGTTTTATTTTCGTGAATTTATTTTTGCATGTGTAACATACTGCATCATATACATTATATTGCATTATTTCATAATGTTTGTACAGATTTCTTTCACAAAAAAAAAAAACAAACAAGAAAAAAAAAAAAAAGCGTAAAATAAAAAATCTGAGAAGGGAAAATGTATGTACAAGAAGAAAAAATTTCGTGTACATGCAACAAGGAAAATGCGGCGGCAGAAGAAGAAATTTTCGACTGAAGCTAGAAAATGGAGCAAAAAGAAACAACAAAGAAAGAAAAGATGACATCAGCTGATACCAAAAGATGCTACAGAAAGAAAAAAAGGAAGCTTCTGACCAAGGTTAGAAGGAGCAACAAGAACAAATGCAGAAGATCAAGAAAATTTTCCACTAAAGCCGAAAACAAAGTGGACAAGGAAAAGACTTTCCAAATAAGGCCGAACAATGTTGATAAAAAGAAAAAATCCCCGCCAGATCAAAAAAAAATCAAAAGAAAGAAAAAAAAAAGAGCAAGCAAAATAAAGATTCTCACCAGCCGAACTACGCTTGGTCCGATTCCTTGAAAAAGGATACGAGGCAGCCTACATCGAGGTCCGACCATCACAATCATAAAACGAAGAAAAAATTCCCCAAAGAAAGAGTGGCAAAATGTCGAATCACCGAATGCCCACCCAAGAAAAAAGGTAAGTCAGTACAAGATTCTATCCCTAACTTTAGAATAATTTCCTTTTTAGGAAAAAATGTTTTATTTTCAAATAAAAGAAAAACTCTTTTTCAAAATGAGTTTTCAAAACAAAAAAAAAAAAAAGAGGAATATTTCAAAACACAAAAAAGAGGAATATTTCAAAAACACAAAAAAAAAGAGGAATATTTCAAAAACAAAAAAGAAGAATATTTCAAAAAAAAAAGAGGAATAAAGAAAAACAAAAAAAAGGGAAGGAAAAAGAATGTTTTCCACCGCACAATTTTCGAAAAACTTGAAGAATGATCAATTCGTCGTGTTCGGCGACGGATTTTAGTCAAGCACAATTTTCGATATTCGAAAATTCTCGAAGTTATGTCCGAAACAAGACAAATGATCAAGGCCCATACATACCTAGAAAGTTTTCTTAACACATTTCAATGCCAAGGTATTGACCGGTTGAAATTGTGGTAACAGATTTGAAATGCTCGACAACGGATCTTTAGTCAAACACAATTTTCTGATATTTGAAAGTTTTCGGATTATGTCTGGAAACAAGACAGCGATCAAGGCCCAGACATAATTAGAAAATTTTTCTTAACACGTTTCAACTAGTTGAAAGGTGGTAACAGAAAAACATTCAAATCTTCATACCGTATTTGACAACGGTTTCGGATCGGGAGAATACGGCTTTTTCGAAAACACAAAAATCTTTTTCCATTGTAGTTTAAGGTTTTGGCCTGAACTACGCTTGGTCTGATTCCTTGAAAAAGGATACGTAGGCAGCCTACATCAGTAGGTCCGACCATTGCAACATAAAAATATTTTCTTGTCTCGAATTTGGGAGTCTATCTTATCAACGATGTTCGTTTACTTGGTAAGCTTCGGGTTACCCGTAAACTCCATCGTTGAGGGCTCAGACACCCCAAATTGCACTCTGTGTTATATTGTCCAATAAATATTGCAAAATGGACTACTAATTATTTCTTGTATGTTTCAGGAGCAAAAGTACAAAAAAAGAAAGAAAACAAGAAAACAAAAGAAAATAAAAGAAAGAAAAAAGAAACGGAAATCAAAAAGAAAAGAAAAAGAAAAACAAAAGAAATCAAAGAAAAAAGCAAAAGAAAACAAAAAAGAAAGAAAAAAAAAGGCAAAAAGAAAAAGAAAAGACGGGGCCGCCGGTTCCCCCCATTTACTTAATCACCAATCTATCCTATATATACTCCCTCACTCCCAGCGCCCTCTCTCGATCTCTGACTCTCAAAAAAAAAAAAATTCTCTCTCTCCCTCAAAACCGACCCACTAACTCTCTCTCTCATTTCCCTCATTCCCTCAATATCTCACCCTCACACCAGCGCCCCTCCCTCTCTCATAATCCTCTCTCTCTCGTAAAACCCATTACCCAGCCGGCCCACACCCACGATCTACTCCCCCTCTCTCGCACATATACTCTCTCCAGCCCCACTCACTCGCACACACTCACATATACTCCCTCAAACCCGGCAGCTCCACGCACACACACAGCGCACACACACACAATAAATACAAACACGCACACACAAAAATACACATAAATATATACCCTGCCGTTACTCTGCCCGAGTAACGAGCTAAAAAAGCCAAAACTTAAGTCTAGGTTCCGCCCCAATAAAAAGGCCAAAACCAACCCAAATAAAGCTGTCACTCTGCCCGAGTTGACAAGCCCCAGCCTCAAATCCAGTTCAAAATCCAGTTCAAATCCAGTTCAAATTCCAGTTCAAATCCAGTTCAATTCCAGTCCAGTTCAATTCAAATCAAAAAAAGACTCCCTCTCCCGTAGAGGACAGAGCGAGCACACCACCGCTCTAAAAGGTAATACCTTTAAGGGCGTATTTTTTATTTATTTCATTTGTATTTTTTCCTTTTATTTATTTTCAAAAAGTTGTATTTTAAATCCGGCACAATGTAGCCAATATAAGCCGTTGTGCTGCCCGGATTAGATTAGGAAAAATTATGTAAAAGAGCCATTATAATGGCCAAATATTCTTAAATGTGTTTGTAATTATTGGAAGGAGGCGGCTACTGCGAGTCAGAATAATGTAGCCACGAATGTATCTGTTTAATTTTCCCTTGTCAAAATAAGACCTTATTTATTTGCTAGATTAATATAACAATGAGCATATTTCACCAAAAACGCTTTGAGATCGAAGGGCGAGTTGGGTGCCTAGCACCTTCCCAACTCGTAACTTAGCCCCGAACCCGTTTTCTAAAATCTCGGTTTTCTTCTCGGTTTTCCTTTATTTTTGCCTTAAAATAAAGGTGGCGACTCTTAAAACTTTCAGATCCAAGTGGGCCACGCAACATTCCTCTTTGCACTTTCCTCGTTCTCCCTAAAAAAGGGAGATACGGGAATGGAGGGGTGATGTATTCCCATATCCTGGTATCCCCTAAACAAGGGATAACTTGATGCGGGAAACCCATAGCTCCCATAGCGATCTGATTGGGCCATAAGGCCATTTTAATAAATCCATAAGTGGGGGCGTCGCAATATCTTTTCTTGCACTTCTCTATTATCCCCTGACAGAAAAAAGGGGAGAATGAGAATGGAAAGATAATGCATTCCCATATCCTGTTATGCCTGAACAAGGGATAACTTGACATGGAAAACCTTTAGTTCCCATTTTGGATACAAAATCCACTCAAGGCAACCGAGGCACATTCCAACGTGCTAACATAGACAGCACTCCTCTCGCACTTTGGATTTCGCCTTCCCTAAACAAGGGAGGGTGGAACGAGAGCAGGTGTCCCGCACGCACGCACGCACCCCTAAACAAGGCGGGCGCGGGCACATCCCTGAACCTCACAGAGGCTCACGCTCACGAAAAACTGAAATTGATGTTTAATAGACAGTAATCTATAGCTAATACCAGGAATGAGCAATAAATTTTAAATTTTAAAGAAATATTGAGCAAAAAGTTTTATGTATAGGCAACAATGGCGGATTCACAAGCGAAGATATTTAAAATCGTGCTTACACCTTAGTGAGTGAGTCGAGGTTAGATTCATCTTACCATTGAAGAAGATTTGCAGAAGAAGAAAACGGAAATAAAGAATTTTTCTGCAGATTTTACTCAAGAACAGTGCAAAGGGAGTAAGAGATGTAGAGAGAAAAAGGAGTTATAGAGAGAAGAGTAAGAGAAAGTTTGTGATTAAAGTTTTTGGAGGTTGAGGGTTTATAAATGAAAAAGCGTGAAATCGGTCATAGAGACTTGTGAAAAGACTTTAAGTCAGACGCCTTTTCCTTGAAAAGACTTAATGAGTGACGGCTTTAGGAGAGAGAAAAAGTACCTTTTTGAAAAATTTCCCAACCAATTTTAAAATCAGTCCCTTTCAATTTTCATAACTGGCCTTCCAAAACTAGGAGTTTAGAAAACTTACCTTTGCCTTCCAGTGATTGTATAACTTCTTGACTTTACTCTTAAAGAAATAAGTCTGCTTAAATATAATATCAAGTCTGCTTAAGAGAAGTTGTCAAGTCTGCTTAAAAAATTTATGAAGAAAATTAAATTTTAATTAAAATCAAGCAGTTGGGTCAAGCATATCGAGCTCTCCCCTTAGATAAGCAAACCTGTCTACTTCTGGTGCTTTTGTGAAGATGTCTGCAAGTTGATGTTCAGTGGAAATGTATTTCATGCTTATGTTTCGCTTTTCTACATTATCCCTTAGAAAATGATATCGAACATCGATATGCTTTATTTTGGAATGCATCACGGGATTGTAGGTGATCGAGATTGCTGAGGTGTTATCACACATGATTGGGCAGTCAGCTACTTTGATGTCGTAATCCACCAACTGTTGTTTGATCCAAAGCAGTTGACAACAACAGCTACCAGTAGCTATATACTCTGCTTCCGTGGTGGAGTTGGAAACCGATGCTTGTTTCTTGCTAGCCCAAGAGACAAGCCTATCTCCTAGAAATTGACATGTTCCACTAGTGCTTTTCATGTCTACTTGACAACCAGCATAGTCAGCATCTGAGTAGCCAACTAAGTTGAAAGAGGATTCCCTTGGGTACCAGATGCCTAAGTTGGTGGTATTTGATACATACTTAATGATTCTTTTGGCTGCAAGAAGGTGTGACTCACAAGGGTCTGCTTGAAATCTAGCACATACCCCAACAGCATACACTATGTCAAGTCTGCTGGCGGTGAGATAGAGCAGAGATCCGATTATCCCCCTATAGTGGGTGATATCAACTTTCTTTCCTTGTAACTCTTTTGTAAGTTTACATTTAGCAACCATTGGTGTATCAAAGGTGTTTGCCATTTCCAATCCAAACTTTTTGACAAGTTCTTTAGCATACTTGGATTGGCTGATGAATATTCCTTTGTTGGATTGTTGAATTTGAAGACCCAAGAAGAATGTGACTTCTCCCATCATGCTCATTTGAAATTTTCCAGTCATGAGTGTCTCGAATCACTTGCACAGCTTCTCATTTATAGATCCAAAGATGATATCATCGACATATATTTGCACCAGCAATGAGTGGCCTTTGTGCTTAAGGATAAAGAGAGTGGTGTCGATTTTTCCTCGCACAAATCCTTGTTCTATTAAGAATTTGGATAGAGTTTCATACTAGGCACAAGGAGCTTGCTTAAGACCATAGAGGGCCTTCTTAAGCTTGTAGACATGAGTCTCTTTCCCTTTTTCCACGAAACCTGGAGGTTGAGTAACATAGACCGTCTCTTGAAGATCACCATTGAGAAATGCACTCTTGACGTCCATTTGATATAGCACAAAGTCCTTATACGTAGCATAGGCTAAGAAGATTATGATAGCTTCCAACCTTGCTACTGGAGCAAAGGTTTCATCATAGTCGATTCCTTCTTCTTGGCGATATCCTTGTGCAACGAGTCTTGCTTTGTTTCTAATGATGTTCCCATCTTCATCCTTCTTGTTTCTGAACACCCATTTTGTGCCAATGATAGTATGATCAGCAGGTTTTGGGACTAGCTTCCATACTTGGCATCTTTCAAATTGCTGAAGTTCTTCTTGCATGGCTTCCAGCCAACTTGGATCTTGTAAAGCTTCATCAATCTTCTTTGGCTCATCTTCTAAAATGAATGCAGCACAGAACATACATTCATTTCTAGAAGATCTTCTAGTCCGCACACCGACATGAATGTCACCAATAATTTGAGAGATTGGATGGTCTTTACATGTTCTTGTGATAGCAGGAATATGATGATTTACTGTTGTTTCTTCATTACGAGGTTCAGAAGGAGGACTAAGAGGAAAATCAGTTGTGTCTAGATGAGTATGTTGTTCAGAATTTGATTCAAAGGTGAGTTGAAGGAAAGGATTTTCAGGTTCAGAAGCGATGGGATCTTGATTGGAGTTTTCTTGAGCAGTGTTGAAATCTTTTGGTGACCCATTTGATAAGAGATGATGGTCATGGATGTTTGATTGAGTTGCTGGAGATGGATTAGGTGTATGAGAGGATGATGGTTGGGAGGTACCTGCCTCAACATCAATAAAATCATCAGTAACATTTGGAGCCACGTGTGGCTCTAATAAATCAAATTCATCAAATGAGACATGAACAGATTCAACTATTTTTAACGATCTTTTGTTGAAAACCCTGTAAGCTTTGGAGTGTAAGGCATAGCCCAGAAATACACCTTCATCGGCTTTGTTATCAAATTTGCTTCTGTAATCATTACCATTGTAGACTACAAAACACTTGTAAAAAATCCAATGTTTGGGGCTTTATACCTCTCCAAAGTTCATACCTCTCCAAAGTTCATAGGGTGTTTTACCATGAAATTTGTTGATCAAAGATAAGTTCTGAGTAAAGCAAGCTGTGTTGACGGCTTCTTCCCAAAAGTGTTTGGGCAACTTTGCTTCAGCAAGCATAGTTTTAGCAGCTTCGATAAGTGTTCGGTTCTTCCTTTCTGCTACACCATTCTGCTATGGTGTCCTTACTGCAGAGAAGTTGTGATCAATGCCATGATCATCATAGTACTTTGCTGTTCCATTATTTGTGAACTTAGTACCATTGTCTGATCGAACGTCACTGATTTCATCAAGTTTTTGCGTTTGCAGTCTTCTGAACAAATCTGTAAGATGATCGTATGTGTGGTCTTTAGAAGACATCATTTCTATCCAAGTATATCTTGTATAATCATCCACTACTACTAGCGTCTATCTGTGACCACCATAGCTGATAGTAGTGACATGTCTGAAGAGATCCATGTGGAGAAGTTGTAGAGGTCTTGATGTTGCGAGTCCTGGTTTGCTCTTGAAAGACGTTTTTGAAAGCTTTCCCAGTTGACAAGCTTTACAAACACAATCATGATCAGCAGAGACCTTTAGCAATCCTTTTACTAGACCTTCTTTGGATAGCTTAGATATTTATTTGAAGTTCAAATGGCTGAGACTTTTGTGCCATAACCAGCTTTTGTCTTTAGCAGAGTTTGCCACAAGACATAGACTATCAGCCTTGCCGTAAGCATTTAAATCTATCACATAGACATTCCCTTGTCTATGTCCAGTTACCAAGGTTGAGCAGGAGACTGGATTCTTGATATCACATCTGTTTTAGGAGAATTGACAAATAAGTCCTTTATCACAGAATTGGGAAATGCTCAGAAGATTATGTTTCAAGCCTTCTACTAGAGAGACTTTTCCTATGGATAGATTTCCTCGAATGATGGATCCGTAGCCAATAGTGCTTCCTTTAGCATTGTCTCCAAAGATGACTGGAGGGCCTTCTACTTCAGAAATGTTAGAGAGAAGATAGGATTCTCTGGTCATATGTCTTGAGCAGCCACTGTCTAGATACCATACATCTTTCTTCTCTA
Source organism: Codonopsis lanceolata (assembly GCA_013146195.2). NCBI lineage: Eukaryota > Viridiplantae > Streptophyta > Magnoliopsida > Asterales > Campanulaceae > Codonopsis > Codonopsis lanceolata. The sequence continues at coordinate 27,787,055 of CM028378.1, read as the reverse complement.
AACTTGAAGCAGCCATGAAGCACACCTGAGATGTACAGGTAAGAAAATCATGGTCCCCTTTTATTTTTCTTTATGGGTCCAAATGGTTAGCATATTTTTGGAACCCATACTTGCCTGACTTTTGGAAAAGAGGATCCAGCAGGCTTCATGATAGATTTCATCAGACATTCATGGACCAAGTGGCCTAAACATTTACAAAAGGTACAGTGATGGAAATTACAAAAGTCTGTTTGATCATGCTGGGTGTTGAAAGGATTTCGAACATTTTTCTTAACAGAATCTTTTGATTTAGCGCTTTGTTAACAAAGAATCTTAGGGCATCTGTGAGGCTTCTTGAGTCTGTACTCAGCAGTCTTTGCTTTTGCAGAAGTATACTTGCTGGTAGTAGACTTCGATACCTCATACATTTTACCTTTAAGCTTGGTATCAACATTCTGTGTAGCAGCAGCACCATTGGTAGTACTGTTGATGAATCTAATAGGTTTGTGCAGACTCTTTGTGGGCCTTGAAACAGCAGCCTTTGCTTTCACAGAGGTGCTGGTGGAGGGCCTTTGAGAGTCTACACTACCTTTAGCAGATTTTTCTCCAGCAGATGATTGCTTTGCTTTCGAAGCGTCACTGTTCTTGATTATTTGAACCTTAGGGTATTTATATGGAGTAGCAGTATATCCAATTCCTAGTTTACCCTTGTTAGGCTGTTGATATTGTGCAGGAATATTATTTTGCATAGCAAAATGTTCATTTTCTTGTTCAGAGGTTACGCCAGAAGTGCTTTTGGTATAATAAATGATGAGAATGGTATTTGATTATAGTTAGCAAAGCGATAATAATTTGCTTGGGATGGGTTGCTAAAAGTAGTAGAACCTCATGGTATACTTGTAACCGGGGGTGATATGATTCTAACCGGGGAGTTATGCGTTATTGGTTTATGGTCGCAACTTAGTTACCGAGTTGTGATTGTTTAGCCTTGAGCATTAGTTTCGAGGCATAGGACATCGAGTTTGATGTCTAGGTTTGTTATTAGATCGAGATGTCGACCTAGGAGTTGAATTACGAAACTCAAAATCCGAGGTCGAATTCTTTTTAGGGAGAGAGAATGTAACGCCCCAGAACTTTACGTGATCGTCTGGCCAATATGATAAGCTTTAACTTGGAAGACTTCTTATGCCTAGGTAGGGTAAGGTAAGGCCGATACCCTTGGGATGTCCGATTTACGCTCGTTAGCGTGTTAAAGTCTCTATTGCGCGATTTAGCATTGTTGGGAACTCGCACTACAAGAAAAATGACTTTTTGGGACCATGTTTTTTGGGAGGGCTCTACAACAGTCCCAAATACTAGTTTTTGGGACGGTTAGGGTACGAGTGCCAAATACTATTACTTTTGGCACTGTTTTGTAATAGCCTTCCCAAATACTAATGGTTTTTATGACGCTTGTGCTAACCCCGTACTAAATTCCTTTACGGTTCCAAATTAAAGGTATATCTCAATATATTAAATAAATAAATTTCCCCGAAACATCTGATTTCACTCTCCCGTGTTCGTCTCCCGCCCACACATGTTTTCTCCAAAATTCCCTCCACATATATAGGTTTTCCCCAAAATTCCCCTACCTAGGTTTTCCCTAAAATTAAGGTAGATAGAACGGCGAATCGCACAGCAGTAACTCTCTCGCTCACGCACTCTTGATCTCTTTCTCTCTGGTTCTCGTACTCGTCAATGTCATCGGCTTCGTGTTCTTCTTTTCGCCTTTATGAGGTGCAATATATCTTTCCTGTTTGCAAAATAAAGTTGATAGTCTAGACTTGACAGGGATTTAAAAATCCGACTTGGTGTCTCACAACCATTATTGATTGCACTTGTCTGGAACGACTTCTTCCTTGTTCTGATTGGACCGGATTTTCAAATCCTCATACCTGTTCTGAGTGCCGGTAGTTTTTTATTAAACCCCAATCTGAATAATCAAGTTAACTTTCTTTGAGTCTTGCTTTCAAGGCCATCGATTTGTGATTTTTATTAAACTCGCGTACAAAATCCCTAAATTTCAATTTCGAAAATTTGGGTATGACTTGCTTAATCTGTAGTATTAGTTTGGGGGTTTTCATTTGTACTATGTATTGACTGTGTTTGTAACTATTTGTGCACAATGTATATTTGTTTGATTTTCTATGAGTTTGTTTACTTGCCAATAATATAGAAGTTCAATTGCAAGTGTATCGACTTCTTTAGGTTGGAAGTTTAGTGGCTCTTCTTTTTGTATTCTCAAAGTTATTATCTGTACCTAGTACCCAATTATTTTATGATGGGGATTTTGTATATTGGACCCTAGTGAGGTTTCAAATTTTCATCACATTGTTAAAACGTGGTCCATGCACTTTGCCTCTTGTTTATGTTACCTAATTTCATACACATTGCTTGTCATACTGAAATTGCAAAACTTACTATTAGTGCCTTGCAAGAACTTGTATTAGATATGATACCTGAATCATGAATTCTAATTTATGGATTTATGAGACGCATTCAGTAACCATCAACAGTGATCAGTGCAATTTCTGAAACCTCATAGGTTTGTCTATAATAAAGTGATATAACCGTAGGAGTTAGTGTACTTCATATGGACAAGTTAGTTATTTGTTTCAAATTTTTTTTTCATTTATATCCTGTCATTTGGTGTCACTTGGACAGAATCCAGTAATCTAAATGTGATGTAGCATCATAGTTTAGTTCTTTTGTTCTTTTACAGATAACAGAAACACTAGCTGAGTTGAAAAAAAGTAAATAATGAAGAAGCTGCCCAAATTCATTTTTGACGAAGAAAAAGATTTGGAGGTAATCTGTGCGATCTTAATTTCATGTAATCTCTTATACTTTAATTAATGTAGGCTCTATTTCTTGGAATGTATAATCATTATTACCTAAGTTGATGGGTGTGCACCATTGTTATATTGTTGAACGTAAATGCTTTGTTGGGGTGCCCTCGTTAGATGGGTGTGCACCATTATTTCGTTGTTGTAGGTAAATGCTTCGTTAATGAACGAAAATGCATGGTTTTTTTTGCAGAGTTACGCATAACTAATTTTAGAAAACACATTCACTAGTCAATACAAAACCAAACAACTATGAAGTAGAGGTAATAACTCAAGCTTAATTCAGACTGTAATTAACATCCCGTTTATACAACAGATGTTAATTCACTATTAAAATCCTAATCTCTGAAGATGTCCCTCTAGATGAGACTGTATATTACAGCCATAGCAAGGAAAGTGGAACTCGTACATGCAAAACTTAGACAGAAAGATTCTGAAACTGATCCAATTCATCACTCACATGAGATCTTCTCATTAACACCAAACTCTTTGATGGGGGTCCTTGTATCAACTTCACGAGGGCCATCAATTTCTGGGAATATTTCTTGTGCCTTCCCTACTTCTGGAATCTGCTTCTGCGCATCATTCCTATTGATGCGTATGCGAAAGCTTGGATTCAACCAATCACCCAAGCAATTTCGAATAGCCCTATGGCTGAACCAACCTCTCCAAAATCAGTCTGAAAAACCCTCCAAATTCAGCCACGAAAAACTGCTCCAAAACCCTTTCTAAAAACAGCCCTACACCCACCAATTATTCTCACCACTCCCTAATTAAATTATGGAAAGTTCTTTACAAAGATTACCCCAAACCCTAACCTTGTTTGTGAATTTAATACAATGTAAAAATCTTCCAGCAACAATAAACACCTCCAAAAACAAAACTCTCTAACCCACGACTAAACAATTATGTTTGCACTGCCAAACTATTACTCACACTCAAGCAATTACAAAAGCCACAAGCTGCCCAATATCTCCCCCTTAAGAACACGTCACCTGCCCTAAAACAGTCCACGATTTTCGATGTTTATGCTGCCCAAAAACTGCCACCTTAATCGAGCAACAACCTGCCCACATACTGTTCAATATCCCTCACATAGCCCACACCTCTTGAAGATGAAACAGGCTGCCACGAACAAAATAAAAATAAAAGGATAGATGGATTCACCAGTTAGACTTCACTCGTATAACGTAAAAAATTCTGACGATTCAATCTCTCTAGGCTTCACTCACCTTAAAGAAGAAGAAACCGATTTTTAGAAGAAGCACAAACCGTGTTCTATGTCTTTTATTCAACATCAAAAACCGATCTGCTGTTTCATAGAATAATGCCTTTAAAGGCTTTACAAAATTGACCTAATTCTAAAATGAAAAAGACTCCTAAACTTGCATGAATAGAAAACCCTACACTTGTATTTAAAACAAACTACTTCCTAACCAATTTAAACAAGAATATGAAACTAATGAATTTAGGAACTAAAACAAATAAAAACTTGTGGCAGGTTTTATTTCCTAAGTTAATTAATCCTTGGGGAACAAGAACTATGGTGGCCGTCCCTTTTGAAGTTGCACAAGGCTGCCCTTTTGCCGTTCCTTATGTAGCAACCCTCTTCTATGCGTCCATCAAATGTGTGCCCCTTGTTCAGCCCATTTTCCTTGTAGTCCATCGTCCCTTGAGCATCCCAAAACAGGCCATGAGTGATCTATGCCAAGTAACCCGACACCCCTCTTTTGTTTATCCTTCCACTTATGATAGTTCATCCAAAAACCCAGATTACCACTCCTATTGCCTAACCTTCAATCATCCCTTATGCACCATGAAATAATGATTTGGCGTGCAACTTCTTCTTGACTTGAGTAAACCCCTAAAGTCACCCTTGCTCCCACATCACCTATTTCCAACATTATACACATAACTCTTAATTGGATGTAGTTCAGAATCCTTCTATTCGATCTCCATTTGAGCTTCATCTTTTCAATCTACAGCTCCACAATCTGCGTCTATTCACCAACGAATTCCTATCAAACTGAATTTGATTTGAACTATAAGCATTTCCATAAGCCCTATGGCTATCATTGTATCCTTTAACTGGGATTAACTTTTCTTTACTATCATCTGACTCGATCCTTTTCTCCGCCTTGAAAAAACTACCATCTGACCTATTATCTTCTCGCGAAGCATCTTTGGACTGTGAAGTGGACAATTTAGGGCTATATCCTTCTTTGTCACTACTATCAGACTCAAATCCTTTCTGTGCCTTGAGAACACTACCATACGATCTATCATAAAGCAGATCATCTTCCAAGTATGGAGTAGATAATTTTGGGCTATTTTCTTCTCTGTCACTTCTATTGGACTCAATCTCATTCTGTGACTTGACTACACTACCGTTTGACCTATCATAACTCTTAATTGGTTTAGGTTCACTTATCTAAATAGATGAAGAATTAAGCTGAGGTAACTGAATGGATTGTTCGTCACATAATTTCCCACCCTTTCATAAATTTCATTCTCTGGAGAATTGGGTAGGCCCTTCATAGAAGTGAGGTCCTGTGGTCACGACGTTCAAAGTATAGTCGTCATATGTTTGATTTCGCGAGTCGCATATCGTTAACATATCGCCTTTGGTACTTTGGTCACACTTAATTTTGGTTTGACCTTGGGTATGTGTTTTTGAAACTTCATTAGGCTTCTAACATGTTTTAAAACAAGTATTTATGCTTGTTCGTTCGTTGTTTCGATCGTGGGTTGTCCTGCGTAGTTTCGTCCGTTGTATAGCAAATTACGGACCGATTTTGGTACGCGTTTGAATTGTTTCAATTGACGAACCCTCGAGAAAATTTTTGTTTGGTTTGGAGTTTTTAAGGCTTCTACTTAGGACATTTACAGAGTGGCAAGAGAAGAAATTGCGTCGTTTCGTCGAACGGTGTTCAAACTGGAGCCATCGCAGTTAACGCACAACGCTGCATCGTAGCTACGCCGAGTATCAGCAGCAGGTTGCTGCTTTGATTTTTTATGTTCATTTCCTATTCTACCCTCATTAAACCTCCTCTAAACCCTTCCTAACCTCCCATAATTAGTCCTAATCATGTCCTAACATATTTGGGGAGTTAATTAAGGTTTGATTAGTGGTTAATTACATCTAACACTCACTAATTGTACCAACGAATTTCCAATTGTGCCCTCATTAGTTGTGGAGGTATAAATAGCCTAATTCCTTTTAGATTTCAGCAAACACTCTCATTTTCCCCCTTCCTTGAATACGTATTAGAGAGAGTGAGAGCCTCCATGGAAGCTTGGAGCCCTAGCTTTCTTCTTCCTCCGATCTACGAAGATCTAACCATCCGATTGCCGCCAAACTTCGTATTCTTGATGTCTTCGACGAATAGAACAACTTCACCGATCGGATTTCCATTCTTTTGAGTTTTGATTCAAGTCAAGTAAGCTACTAGACTCCTTCTTCTTTTGATTTTGTGCTCATTGACCCTAATGAAAACAAAAAGGCTTGCTATTTGAGGTCAATGAGTACACAAGCATGTTGTGTATGATTTTATTTTGATTTTTGGATTTTTGATGGATGAACTTGTTAGAAGCATGAATATGATGCTTTCTATGATTAATGGAGTATATTAATGAACCTTATCTTGTAACATTGGACCTTGAGCATGGTAGCCATGAATTCCTAAAACCTAGGGTTTGACTCTATGTTGGTATAGCAAATGGGTTCTTGATTATATGAATGATTTTGGGGAATTTTATGGAATATTATGAGTTGTTGGAATCACACATGTTATGGGTTTAAGGTTTGGAAGTATACTTGATGAATCTTGAATTTTGGTTGTTAGCATGAAAAATGAATCAACACAATGGATTACATGTTTGAATGTTTCGTTTGACTTTTAAGAATAAGAGTTGACTTTCATGCATATAAGAGTATGATGCTATCTAATTCATGAATTTTTGGTTGTGAGCATGTATAATGAATTATCATTTTGGATTACATGATTAAAATGTAATGTTTGACTTTATTGGGTTGAGTTGACTTTTATGCAAATAAGAGTATGTTGGTCAACTATAATTCATGAATTGAAGATTATGAACATGTTAAATGAATTTACATGTTGGTTATGAACATGCTAGCTGAATTTACATCTTGCTTAGATAAATGGATATTTTGGATGAAAGCATTCTTGATTAAATGCTATCTTGAGATACATGCTTGAAATGTGATGGTTGACTTTAAATGTTAAGTGTTGACCTATGAACCATGTTTTGGGTTTTTGTTGGGAAGGTATGGATTGTTGGGTTGCATAATGTTGCTAACCTTGAGAACTTAGCCATGAATAACAGCTAATGAATAATATGAGGGCTATGATGCAAATAGCTTCTATGCCTTAAAATTTGAAAATAGTAGAAATGACTCAACGGAGTCGATTATGGGACTAATATGAATATAGTAAATCACATATTAAGATCCTACGGAATTTGGGGTAGTTTTGATGGAGGTTAAGCCTCCGAGCGTTTTCAAGTGTATGAAGAACACTTGGGTATTAGAGACTTGATATTAATGCTCTAATGTGTTTGTGTGATAGTTAGCATAGAAATGCATAACTATGTGATTTAAAAAGTAAATATCTACTTGATTGGATTAGTACGGTGTGTTGTACTTTTCCTTTGTTTGAGCATGTGAGTATATATTACCTGTGCTTGAATTTGAGTCCAACTGGCGGTTTGGTCGTAGTGTCGGCAATGGGACGATTTATAGCTTTTGGGAACATTCGCTATGAATTGTTGCATTGGTTCCCTTTCTCCTCACTATTTGGCCAATAGTGGGATGTGGTCTCGAGATAGAGCCATCTGGCCTAATTTTGAGCTCCCATTTCTCATCCGGGGATTGGATGAATGTAACGAGTACTCATTAAGGGAAACTAGTGAGTTGTGATTATTTGAGGATGAAACCCAAGGTATGATCGCTTGGGTGTCAACCCGATTTTGGTTTGAGGATGAATCCCATGGTAAGTTTGGTTGGGCATTGGACCCGGATCTTGGTTGTAACAGTTCCATTTACGTTTCTTGTTACACATGTTTATTTACGAGCACTTATATGAATTGTTGTGCTACGTGGTTAATAATATGATTTATATGAGATGATAATTACTTGATGAAATGTTATAATGAAAATATAACATGCTAATGAAAAGATGATTTTTATGATTTATGTTATATTGAAAATATAACATGCTATTTATGATTAGAATGGAAACAATAGTCTCCCATTCATGAATTATTATATATGAGTTGTGATAAATTAAGAATTATGAAACTCATGGCGTAATTGGTTTATGTGGGTTGGTGATAAGTTAAAATGCGGAAATAACATGCTACATGTTATTGGAGTTGAGATGCATATTCTATATGATATGGATGACTTTATGACGAATGATGTAGAAGTATGTTCTATGTGTCTATGGATGAGAATTGGTTTATGTTGAGAATCATATTATGAAATGATATATTTTAATTATGACATGTGATGTACATGTTTTATTTTGAGCATAATACCATGCCATGACATGGCATCCTTAGTACCTTACTAAGTCATTATGACTTAAAAAAAAAAAAAAAAAGTCATTATGACTTGCTTGTTTGCTTTGTTTTCCTTAGATTCGAGCCGAGCTAGTAATTCGAAGGAATCCGCCGAGTCTACGGTAGAAGTGAGATTTTATGAAGGTTGTTACTAGTATTAATTTTTGTAACCTTAAGTTTATTGGAAAGGACGCTTGGAAAGTAAAGTTATATAGACTTCACTATGGGTAGTAAAGTTGTGTTTTTATTAGTTCATGTACTTGTTAAATTATTAATCATTGGTTTTTGTGAGCCGACAAATGTTAGTCGAGCCATATTTGTTTAAGTACATATTTATTCCATCTCAAATTATTTATATTGTTGGTTATGTTGTACTCCGGCATGTTTAACCGTTGAGTCTGTAGACTAGAGTTGTAGACTTAGTTTAATGTTGGGTTCCGGCTGTAACGTCGCCGATGACTTGGTTATTATATTGTTTATAAAATTGTAACAGGGAGTTTGTAGTACGTGCCCAATGTTGCGTCACGTGCGTCGATTTTTTGGGTCGAGAGATTTACTATCTCTTTGATTGTTTTGTATTTCGGAGCTTGTTAGCTCGGGTCCACTTAAGTTATTCGCTTCCGCATTTGTTGAGTCGTTGGTGTATCGTTGTTATAGCCTTACCCATCGCTTGTTATTTTGTGTGTTTTGGCGGCACGACCTTTGGGTCTCGTATTGGGATCCGGGTCGGGTCGTCACACCGAGCTTCATTATTTGAAGAGCTAAAGTTTCTTGCCATGGCCGACCATTATTTTATGACGACCTGAAATTACAGTACGAGGCCGAGTTTCATTATGTGACGAGCTAAATTTGCTTGCTGAGGCCGGCCATCATTTTATGACGACCTGAAATTGCATGCCAAGGTCGAGCTTCGTTATGTGACGAGCTGAAGTTGCATGCTGAGGCCGAGCTTCATTATGTGACGAGCTAAAGTTGCTTGCTAAGGCCGACCATCATTTTTATGACGACCTGAAATTACATGACGAGGCCGAGCTTCATTATGTGATGAGCTAAATTTTCTTGCCGAGGTCGACCATCATTTTATGACGACTTGAAATTGCATTCCGAGGTCGTGCTTCATTATGTGATGAGCTGAAGTAGCATGCCGAGGTCGAGCTTCATTATGTGATGATCTAATGTTGCATGCCGAGGCCGACCATCATTTTATGACGAGCTGAAATTACACAAAAGCAACCACAAGTAATAACATGAGTTGTTCCTCTACAAACTATTAAATGGTTATTTACTATGTTGCGCCCCTACCTCGCCTCGCCGAGATCACATTCTAGGCCATACGCCCACATTTTACTGCTCGCAGCTACTAACAATCGTTAACTGGGGGGCTGCTGCCGAGGCATGAAACAAACATAGATCTTTATTACTTCTCAATCTACAGATACACTCCTACGCTCAAGAAATGGGGGGCTACTACTACCACTACCACTTATGAGATCATACAACATCTTTGTTTATATGGCAGGGCCCCACGATCATTATAGCTAAATTCATGGCATTTTTATTCATATTGGCCACAGGACTGGTGACCGGGATTATTACTCGAAATTATTACTGATGATATAGACTAGTATTTAGTATCTACGCATATTACTCAGATTAATATTTTCGTGCCCGTGCACGCTATGCTCGCACCAACATCGAGCTTCATATTATTATTATTCACGTGCCCGTGCACGCCACGTTTGCGCCAGAGCTCGAGCTTCAGATTATGCTCGCGCCATAGCCCGAGCCTCAGATTATTATTTTCGTGCCCGTGCACGCTATGCTCGCACCAATGCCAAGCTTCATATTATTATTACTCACATGCCCGTGCACGCCATGCTTGTGACAGAGCTCGAGCTTCAGATTATGCTTGTGCCAAATCCCGAGCTTCAGATTATGCTCACGCGAAAGCCCGAGCCTCGGATTATTATTTTCGTGCCTGCACACACCACGCTCATGCCAAAGTTTGAGCTTCAGATTATGCTGGCGCCAAAACCCAAGCCTCATATTATTATTTCTCGCGCCCGAGCACGCTACGCTCGCGCCTATGCCTCCGCAAATTATATTTCATATCTGTGCACATCGAGCTTTACATTATGCTCCCCGCTCAAGTTTACTCGGGGCTGAGCTCTATATTGTCCTCCCGCTCAAGTCCATTACGCGTCTGTTTGCGCTTCATATTTTGGTTGAGACCAAGCTTCTATTGAGTGTTTAGCACGTTATGCTCCCCTAGCGTCCATCATGTTTTCATCAGCATTTACGGCTACACTTGGCATGAGCGTCATATTGTGCTCCAGCTCGGCATCATAATTACTCTCTATCGATCTTCTAGTAGTACTGATCACATTACGCTCCCCTAGCGTCCATCATGCTTTCATCAGCATTTGCGGCTACGGTCGGCATGAGCTTCATATTGCAATTCGATGTCACTTTATTTGAGGTCAATGCGTCATACCTATTTGCCTCCTTGCTTGCCGAGGTGAGACCTATTGGCCTCTCGCCTGCCAAGGAGAGACCAAGCTCTAACGCCTTATACCTATTTGCCTCCTCGCCAAGCCGAGGAGAGGCCATGCTCTAATGCCTCATACCTATTTTCCTCCTCGGGACGCCGAGGATAGACCAGGCTCCTAGTGCCTCATACATATTTGTCTCCTTACTAAGCCGAGGAGAGGCCAGACTCTAATGCCTCTAAATACCTATTGCATCCACATGAGCATTTCATACATATTTAAAAGTTACTAAATACATGCACCCTCCATTCATCATTGCATAAACATAAAAACATGCTCCTAGTGCCTCTCTAAGTATCTTGCGGTTTAAGGTCACTCTCTTACAGTACCTTATGGCCTTACAGCTCGATTTTCCTGAAGGTCCTCGCCACGTCGAGGATAGATCTTATTATGGCCTTATGGCTCCCTTTCTTGAAGGTCCTCGCCTCACCGAGGATAAATCGTATTATGGCCTTATGGCTCCCTTTCTTGAAGGTCCTCGCCTCGCCTCGCCGAGGATAAATCTTATTATGGCCATATGGCTTGATTTTCCTGAAGGTCCTCGCCACGCCGAGGATAGATCTTATTATGGCCTTATGGCTCGCTTTCTTGAAGGTCCTCGCCTCGCCAAGGATAAATCTTATTATGGCCTTATGGCTCCCTTTCTTGAAGGTCCTCGCCTCGCTGAGGATAAATCTTATTATGGCCTTATGGCTCGATTTTCCTGAAGGTCCTCGCCACACCGAGGATAGATCTTATTATGGCCTCATGGCTCGTTTTCTTGAAGGTCCTCACCACGCTGAGGATAAATTTTATTATGGCCTTATGTCGAGGATTACATATCTTATTTGCATACCTATTCTTTCCGGCTGAGGTCTAAAATGCCAATCAAGGATCAATTATACATTCAGTTTACCCCCCAAGGTTCAAAAGTCAGCTACATAAACTCTTTTGCAATTCAAAGCAAAATCTCAAAACCCTCCACATCACAAGAAAAAACTACAAACAGATTATACTCCTTACCCTCGATGTCATTTACGACGGATAAGGAGTAGGGGGCTACTGAAATGCGCCAAAATATTAGTCCCGAACAGGTAGCCCAAAAGAGTATTTCGAAATACACTCGGAAGATTGGGCCAAGCCCATACCCGGAATGAGGGCCCAAGCCCAATTATGTGAAGGCAACTCATTAGTATAAATATGTGGAAACCTCCCCATATTGAGAGAGGCTCTTTTCCTCCAGCAAAACCAACAGGGAACTCTCCATCATCTCTCTCTCTCCCAACGGTTTACATACATATATACACACACTCCATTTTACCTTTAACCTATGATATACACAACTTATACTGATTATCACACCGAAGGGTTTTGGGGGACACCCCCACCCCCTCACGGTGCTTCATTTCATTACAAGCATATCCTACAAGCATATCCTACCACCGACCGGACCACGACTCCGGCGACCCTAACACGACGTCTCTTTTGGCACCCCAAACCCAACAGGACAAGGTCACCACATTTTTGACGTGATCAGATCTAATATAAAGTTAGTTACAAGTTGAGAGACCAAATTATTATTTCATTCTTCATGAAATTGATTAGCCCATGAAAATTCACTTGTTTAGCCTTAATTCATGTTGAGTAGTCAATTTAATCTAGGATTATTTATGTCTACACATTAATTATTTTTCACTTATGACAAATTTACTTGTTTAATCTTAATTTAATTGTGGATGTTATTTAGGTGCAAAGTTAGTTTTGTCCATGTATTAAGTTGAGGGACTAAATTATTATTTCATTCTTCATGAAATTGATTATCCCATGAAAATTTACTTCTATAGCCTTATTTGATGGTGAGTAGTCTATTTAATCTAGGGTTATTTATGTCTATACATTAATTATTTTTCACTTATGACAAATTTACTTGTTTAACCTTAATTTAATTGTGGGTGTTTATTAGGTGCAAGATTAGTTTTGTCCATGTATTAAATTGTAGGAAAATACTAAGTCTACCACCAGAATTACCACTCTGGTGACAACTTTGTCTTGAAGGCAAAGTGCATGTGAGGTGCATGTGCATCTTCAAAGCATAGTTGTCATTATAGTGGTAATCCTGGTGGTAAACCTAGCAAAGTTGTAAATTGTAAGAGACAACCTAGACTTTTATAGTAGTAGTAGTAGTATAGTATAGTATAATTTAATTCAAGGGAGCAAACTGTAGATTATAGTTTTTTCTCCAATAGAACACACATATTGAGCGACCGTATTCGTCATTTTCTCTTCATCAGCTTGAAATTAAAGCACATTTTTTTGACACATTTGTCTTAGTGTGTTCTCTCGTAATTACTAAACATACTAAAGATTTGCTTAATTAATATTTCAATTCTCACTAACAAATCTATTGTTATAGTAAAAATTATAATAAAAATCTTACATATATTTCTAATAATGTTTACTCAATTTTTTTTGTAACAAATCTTAAACATATTTAAAAAGGTAAAACCATATTATTTCTTAGATTCAAATAAATTTTTGGTCCCTCAACTTAGTAAAGGTATTTTCATCATATTTAAAAATATCTTATGACAATTGTAATGATAAATTGATAATGACAAGAAGAGAAAATCTGACAAAAAAATCGACATATGAAACAAAATGAAAAGAATTAAAAAAGCTAGGATCTAATATAAAGTTAGGTACAAGTTCAGGGACCAAATTATTATTTCATTCTTCATGAAATAGATTAGGCCAAGAAAATTTACTTGTTTAGCCTTAATTGATGGTTAATAGTCTATTTAATTTAGGGTTATTTATGTCTATATTTTTCACATATGAAAATTTTACTTATTTAACCTTAATTTAATTATGGGTGTTTATTAGGTGCAAGATCAGTTTTGCCAATGTTTTAAGTTCCAAGAAACAACCTAGATTTTTATAGTAGACTAGATCAATAGGACTTTATTAAGCTTGTAATGTAAGGCCAAGGTGAGGGGTAACAATAAAAGGGATAAGAAATTACAAAATGAGAGAGTAAGAATATTTCCCTTTTTCCCATACAAAGCACTCACTTTCCTTCAACAACCCCAAAACTTGGACTTTTGGGTTGAAGAAGGTATCAAACCATCATAAAGATATTCTTCCCAATGATCCTTTTCTTTTCTTTGCTTTTTTTTTTCTATTCTCTTTTTTTTCTTTTTTCTTTTTTCTTTTGAAGGGCATGTGCACTTTTGATTTTCGCACCCTTTTCATTCTTCTCTTTTTTTTTTCCTTATATATACATTTTTTTTGTTATACTATTTTTTTTCTCAAGACAAGAACTCTTTGGTGCTATTTTTGAACTGTATCAATCACCATGTAGACAACATTCCCAACCCAATCCTACTCTCTCAAAGGGTAGGCAAAAGTGTATAAGATTTAGAGTTAAGTTAATGTAGGTAATAGAAACGATGTCGAATGGGGGTCGATGTGTGCTTAGCACACGCCATTCTTTTTAATAAAGCTCAAAGGGGACACTAGGAATTAATATAAAATAGGGATGGTGAGATAAAAAGGCTCAAACGTTCCAAAGATGGCCTAAATCATATCCTAACTGCCACAATGGTCATGCTTCGTTTTCACATAAATTCAACAAAGTTTCAAATCATTCCCTAACTCATAGTTTTAAAAACGAGCTCCACAAGTATTTCACATAAGCATTCGCTAGAAAAGAGGTAGGGAAAATCAAGACTTAAATGCACTCACGGTTCGAAAGTGTGCTTGAGATATATTAGCAAAAGAAGTCTAACAAATCTAACTTAGCATGCAATCAACCCTAAGTCACAAATATAATGCAACAATCATGTAATGACGGTTGTTTAAGATGTTTATGACCACAAAAATAGCAAGGTCCAATGGAATGAAATGTGTACTATAAACTCAATAAAAATATCCAAATTCTTTAATAAATCAAGTCATGGTATTTTTGTGCTAAAAAATTTTGGAGATATAAAGTTCCATCAACTAGACCAAGCTAAGGCTCGTAGACAAGTTTACATGCATCGCTATTAACAAACATGTTATCATTGGCGGAAGTAACCATACCAATATTAAAGACTCAGAAAATTTTCAAAATTTTCTATTTTTTTTTAAATAAACTAACTACTAAAACTAACAAAAAGAAAATAAAAACTAAATTAACTAAAAACAGGTAAAACGACCCTTCTCAAAAAAATATCATTAAAGCACATGGCAATTCACACCCCCCCCCCCAAACTTAAATTTCACATTGTCCTCAATGTGAGTCAAATATAGACAATAGGAAAAAGAAATATCATCAAATCGGAGACAAACCAAGCATGACAAATCTCAATTTTTCAAATAGGGACATATTGTCCCCACCCTACAAGTATACCATACCAATTAGAAAGCACTCCTTTGAGTTATCCCATAAATTCAATTCTCCAAAATTTTCTATCATAAAACTCATATTTCAACAACAATTATAATGCCACAAAATTTATTGTCCAAGCATAGACAAATTTAGCATTACAACTGTCATTGGCTATCAACAAAAGAGCAGCATGAACGAAAGAAAATATGAAATCTCCGCTTACAAATTCTCCCTGCTCGAAAATTGTTAACTGGGAACGCATAGTATAAACAACTATTTTACTCTCCCTCAAACTTTGGACATAAACAGTCCCAAAAGATTTTGAAAAAATTTTCAGTCACAGTTAACTTCCTAGAACCAACATGAAGACAAACACAGCCACCTACAATTAACTTGCACAATATCACCAATTGGATGGAGTATAACCGGTATACTTTTCTCCACATATTTTAACAAGAATACTCTCCAACATCAGCGGGTAACCCAACAAAATATAACACCCCTAAGTTCACACTGAATCACACCCAGTTATCAAGAGATCAACAAAAGCAAACGTAACTGAGTTATAGCATGAATCTGCAGGCCATTGATTTTCCAGGAACAATAATTAAAAAATTTCAAAAATTAATCCTAAGAATTAGATAGATCTTACTTGAATTCGCGAAAGGGCCGTTCGTCAAAATGGAGGTGAATATGCAGCTGTCTGACCAGAGGAAAGAATGAGATTGTTGTCGACGCCCGGCGAGAGAAACAGGTGATCAGGCTGGAACTGCTTCGACGGAGTCGGGGTGAACAGAGGCGGAAGGAGATGACGGCTTTGGGTGATTCGTGAAGACGGCAGCTATTGGGTTTGGGGCGACAGATATGGGAGGTTTGGTTTAAGGGGTTCGGCAATGGGTGACCCGGCTGGGCTGCGTGAGAGAGTTATGGAGGAGGGAGATGGCGATTTGAGAAAGAACGGGGAAGCTTGTGGTGTGGAGGATTGCGACGGAGATGTAGGTAGCAATCTGAGAGGATGGCTTGGCCGGCTGGTTCGCCGGAGAAGAAGCTGGGAGATGAAGATGCAGGTTGGGTTATGGGGGTATTGGTGAGAGATGAGAGAGAGAGATGGGAGATGTCTCTGAGCTGCCGTCTTTTCCTTGTCCCCCCTTTTCTTTTTTTCTTTTTTTTATTTGTTAATAATAATGTGTACTCCCTTCCAGGCTTCTAGCACCAACTTTCTGTCTATCTTGCGGTTACAAGGTCAAAAGGGCCTTGCGACCGCAAGGTAATTTCGCTTAAGTCCCTGAATTTTTATTATTTCTTGAATCAGCCGGAAACTCTTTTATTAATTTCAATTGAACCCGTAAATTAAATATTTTTGAGTAGTCTTCAACCTGTTTAAACTAAAACAAAAATTCTACAAAAACTAAAAATAAAATTAGTGCATATAAATACATAAAAATAAAATCTTTTTGTGAGGGTGACACTATTAACACTCCCCTATAAACCCACAAACTCAGGGAGACTCTAGCGAGTGACTCGAAAAGCAACAATATAAATACAAAGAGATAAGGGTTAGAAATTGTTCTAAGTTATAGTCGTTAGCTTGACTTAAATCCTTCCTTTTCTCTAAGAAGGCATCGCCGGATCACTTAGGAATGCACACATTTTGGGTCCATAAAATCCTCCATTCATGTAGTGTCTTAATTTTAGTCCATTAAAACCGAACACTTCCTTGGCAAAATTTTCTTTATACGATGGCCATTTAATTGATTTGGGGACGGGAAGTTTCACACCTAAATCTTCCAATGTAATCCTATCTGGAATTTCCACAACTTTTTCATCAACACAACATTGCTCATGCATATCTAAAATAGGTTCTTGATTCTCTTCAAGAAAATATGAAGAAGGCGTCCCTAACTCCACATAAGTGTCTAGCGGAGAATCAATTGGAGGGCAATTTTCAATGTCAATCTCTGAAATTTCTTCCGGTTCTTGAGAACAATGAGATGGTACGTCATTTTGTGGAAAATCTTGGGATTCTAAAATCAACTCATCATCTTTTTGAATCGGTTCATCTATTACTTCCAATTCTTTTTCCTCAATATTTGTTTTTCCTTTATCCATTTCTATATTACATTCCCCCTTAGAGACTTCCATGGGTATCTCATCATCTTTAGGAATCAACTCCTTCTCTCGCACTTCTAGTTCTACTTTTTCATCTTTTTCTTGATTATTTTCACTTTTATTTTTTGCAACTTCTTTATCAGAATTATCTACTTTATCAGACATATCAGAAGGTTGAATAGGATTGCTAACCTCTTCTCTTTCTTCGTTAGCTTTTGCAAGTATCTCCTTTAAATTTTCTATCTCTTCTAGCAAATATTTCATAAGGGCAGCTTGACTTTTGCTTGCTTCGTCTAACTTTGGAGGTTGTTGACAATACAAAGGTGGTTCATTATAATAATTATGCGAGGAGAAAGATAGTTGATTACAATAAGAAGGAGACTCATTATAATAGGACGAATAAGGAGGAGGTTCATTATAAAAGGGCGGATTATAATAGGGTGGCTCATTAAAGTTATTATGATAGGGTGGAAAAGATGGATGATTGTGATAATCCCTTTCATAACTATTAGGAAAAGATGATTGATTTATTCTAGCATTTTGGTAGGCATATTCATTTGTGGCTCTCATAGGTGCGTAATTTTCCATACCCCAAGGATAATTATTATACGCCATTTTTTTAAAGATTTTTTTATATTTTTATATATTTTTTTAAATTTTCGGATTTTATTATTTTTTTTAATTTTTTTATTTTTTTGAAATTTTTTGGAATAAAATAATTAAAAAAAATTTTATAAAAACGAAAATAATAAAAGAAAAGCTAAATTAACTAAATCAAAATAACAAATCCTCGGCAACGGCGCCAAAAACTTGATCGATGTTTTATTTAATCTTTTTCCTTGCAAGTGGACAAGACTATTATAGAATAGTATTGGAAGCAAGGGTCGAACCACAGAGATTTGGATTTGATTATAGTAAATTTAGCTAATCTATTTAAAATAAAACAATTAATAACTAATGGGGCTTTTTGGTTTTTATATATTAAATTAACTAGAAAGCAATAAAATAACCTAACTAACAAAACATATAAATATGAGATAAATCAAAGATTTGTAAATCGCCTAGGAATTATGATTCACTTGTATCTATTCTATTGTTTATTTAAATAAAGTATCATTCAATACCTTGGGTTCGTTCACAAAAGATAGATATAGACTGTTGAACAATTGGTTCAGCCTCCATCCCCGCAAAATTCATCCATTCTATATCCTAAGCACAAGAACATATAATCTATCTGTCACCTAGATTATGATCTATCTGTCACCTAGATCATGTATGAACCTGGTCCTAACTTATCACTCTCGTGCATCGATAGGTCCAATTTATTGTGATGGTGAACCAGTGTACGACATATGCACATTGGTCATGCAGTTATCCGCACCTCTAGGCCTTTATTATTTGCAATTACATTCATTTCTTCAAAGCGAAATAATATAGGGATTGATAATCACCACAATCAACAAGAATTAAATGAATAAGAATTAATATAAAACAATAGATTCGATACAAGTTACCTCCAATTCCTAGATTATGGAATTAATTCTCCATAATTGAAAGTACAAAACATTGAACCATTCTTGGATAATCTTTTTTCATAGACAAAGAAAAATAATACAGAACTTCTCTCTTTTTTTCCTAACTAAGGGGATCTATTTATATCTAATTAATCCTACAACAAGGAGGAAAAAGAGATACATTATAATTAAAACACTAAAAAGAATTAAACTAGGATTTCACGTTTCCCAAGGTAATTAGAACACATAAAGTGGCGGCTGATTTTTGTGCTGGAAAATCTGATTTTCAGCCTTTTTCTTCAAGTTTCCAGCTTTTGCAGTTTGGTCCCTGAAGTTCTTCAATTCAGCATAAAATGCCTATATTTTGCACAATTGTTCCAAAAGTCCCTGAAACTATAAAATAACACTAAAACATATATTAGACAACAAAAACATCGAGAAATAGCATAATTTAAGTCGAAATAATACCCAATAACTACGTATAAAATAGAGTCATCATGGCACGATCCAGTATAACATTGTGTATTACATGAGCAACACAACGGCGTTATTTGGGTATCTTCTCTATCCCTTATGTGGCTTACTATAAGCACTTATATGAAAGATAATGTGCTATGTGGTTTATGAAGTTTATGATACTTGATGACTTAATACAAGTTTATTATTGGTATGCTATTAAGATGCCATGATTTTATACATGCTTGTGCATTATGTCATGCCACGCCATGCTATGCCATACAATTGCATTTAGTAACTTACTGGGTCATTATGACTCATTTTGTGTGTTTGTTTTCCTTAGTTTGTGCAGTGAGCTCGTTAGTACGCGTTGCGACTACACAGGCGCCGTTTGATAACAGGTGGTCTTCCGGGCAATAGCTTGGAGTTGTTATTATTATTGTATTTATTATCTTGTGAGACACGGATGTAAAGTTATGTAAACTTTACTTGGGTAGTTATGTTAGTATTTTATTTCGTATTATTTTGGGAGCCGACTTGTTTGGTCGAGTTGTGGTATTTATTTAGAAGTTTATTCCGTTGTCTTTCCGAGCAAAGTTTTAGCTCGCATGTTCTAGTATTTTGTTATTGTTATTCTATCTCCGACAACTTTAGTCGAGAGACATTGGTTAGTTGTTAGTGTTTAATCTCTTATTCTTTTAGTTGACTTGTCCCTCCAGCATGTTATAGCCGTCGAGTGGTTGTCTATCAGGTTGGTATTTTGTTGCTTCGCCGGCCTTAGGTTGCCGATGGTTTGTTGCCCGTGCGCAATGTTGTGTCATGCGAGTCGTAGATTTGTCGAGAGATAGTTGTCTCTCAGCCTTGTACTCCTTGGTTTAGAATTATAGGCTTTGGTCCCACTTATGATTCGCTTCCGCAGGTTTTAGTTTTGTTATCCCGTTTTGCCGCTATTGCCTTATATTCCTGTTTTGAGCTTGTTGGCTCAACTCTTGACTCGCACCATTATGCTTAACAAGTGCTTGTTCGTCTTTTAGCTTGTCTTGGTGGCACGACCTTGGGATTCCGCATTGGAGTCCGGGTCGGGCTGCCACAAGAGCTGTTCAAACTTAACAAATGTCAAGTTGCAGGAGTTAAAAATGCGAAAGGCAAAGCAGGATGCGCAAAACAGTGAATTGCAGGGGGTGAAAGTGTCAAAATCAAATTTGAATAGTGGGCTTGGCGCGGCCTAAAGAAGCTGTGGGTGCCGCGCCAAGAGGGGCATATTGCCGCGCCATGGAGTGAACTGTAGCTCTCTCAGTTAACGCATTATGCACTCGGCGAAGCTTGGTGTACAATCAATTGATGCCAGCTGAAGAAATCGATTAATTCCCGATGACTCCCTCTCTCCACCTATAAATAAGAGAGCCCGGGTCCTCACTTCAATGTTTAGAAATCGATCAACGAAACTCTGCTGCTTTCTCTCCGCGTTCCTTCGACGCCGAGAGAAATATTAGTTATGAGAGGTGTGAGATAGGTGAGTGAAGCCCACTAAAGTCTCCAAACCCCGTCCAAACTCCGCCAAAATAAAAATACATCGGTTATAAGTGATCCCTAGCCTAGTTGTTAGGTATCCACCTCACTTCCCTGGCCCAAAAATCTCAAAGTAAGCGGCTTACTGCCCGAGTAATGAGTGAAAAAAAAACAAAAACTAAGTCGTTATTCCACCTAACCAAAAGGCCAAAACCTACCAAAAATAAGTTGTCACTCGCCCAGAGTAGACAAGCCAAAAGTCACCAAAATATGTAGTCACTCGCCCAAATCAAAACAACAACCACACAACAAACAACAAAAAAGACTCCCTCTCCCTGAAGGACAAAGCGAGCACACTACCACCCTAAAAGGTAAAGCCTTTAAGGGCGTTATTTTATTTATTTATTTACTTTTCTGTTCATTTATTATTTTAAAATTGTTATTTAAATCTGCACAATGTAGTCAATATAATTTGTTGTCTTTTTGATTAGAATAGGAAATATTATGTAAAAGAGCTGTTATAATGGCCAAATATTCTTAAGTAAATTTGTAATTATTGTAAGGAAATGACTGCAAGTCCGTAAATAATGTAGCCATTGATGTATTTGTTTTAATTTCCTCTTTTAATACTTTATTTATTTGCTAAATAAATATAACAATAAGCATACTTCAGCCAAAACCACTTTTGAGACCGAAAGGCGAAGTTGGGTGCCTAGCACCTTCTAACTCGTAACTTAGCCTCCGAACCCGCTTTTTCTCGGTTTATTTTATTTTTTTGGTTTTGCTTTATTTTGCCTTAAAATAAAGATGGCGACTTTAAAACTTTTCGAGATCCGTGGGCCTCGCAACACTCCTTCTGCACTTTTCCGTTCTCTCAAAGGGAGAATGGGAATGGAAGAGGTGATGTATTCCCGTATATCCTCGGTATCCCTAAAAAGGGATAACTTGATGCGGGAAACTCAAAGCTCCATAGTGATCCGAAGCGAGCCATAAGGCTATTTTCATAATTAAATCCACTAAAGGCAACCGAGGCGCATTCCAACGGCTAACATAGACAAAGACTCCTCTCGCACTTTTTGATTCCGTCTTCCCTAAACAAGGGAGGGTGGAACAAGAGTAGTGGTGTCCCACATCCGCAAATGCGCACCCCAACCAAGCTGGCAGGCTGAGGCGCCGCTGGTCGCACCAGGGAACCTCACAAAAGTAGAATAATTGCAGAGAATGATTCAACATCTCACTAAAGAAAGCAATGGGTTTACCTTCTTGGCTAAGAACACCCCAATTCCTATATTTGAAGCATCACAATCTACTTGAAAGACCTTGTCAAAGTCCGGTAGCTACAATATTGGAGCTTAGTCAGACCTTTTTAAAGAAGTTTGAAACTCTTTTGAGTTTCTTACGTCATTGAAAGCGCCACCCTTCAAGCATTCGAGTTATAGGAGCAATAATGGTATTGAAGTTTTGAATAAACATGCGGTAAAATGAATCTAGGCCATGAAAGTCTCAATATCATGAATAGATTTAGGAATTGGCCAACTTAGGATAGCTTCAAGCTTATTGTCATCCATCAGAAAATCGAGGCTGTAAAGAAATGACATTTCTTTAAATTGGCATACAACTTCTGCTCTCTTAATTCTTCAAATACCTTTCGAAGGTGCTCCAAATGTTCTTCAGACTAGAGCTGTAAACAAGAATATCATCGAAATACCACAACAAACTTTCAATGAAGGGTTTAAAATTATGATTCATAAGTCGCATAAAGTAGAGGAGCATTAGAGACCAAATGGCATAACCAACCATTCATAAAAGACCATCTCTTGTTTTTGAAGGTTGTCTTCCATTCATAGGCCTCCAAATCATGTGAATTTGATGGTAGCCACTTGATCAATTTTAGAACCAATCTTGAAACCATGAAGTTGATCAGATCATCAAGGTGATGAATAGAGCGATGCTTGATAGTAATTTTTTACAACAAATACATTCCTACGAACCATCTTTCTTCGGAAGAAGAAGGGCTGGGCCGCACAAGGACTTTACTTTCTTGGACAATACTCTTGAAGATCTTCAACTTGTTCTTTGTAAGTCTTCAGACTCCATGCAATCTTGAACAAATTGCTGGAGGAGGCTTAGAAGTTCTTAGGTACCACATCCTTGAAAGAAGGGAAGGGCTTTGAAAAGGTTAACATTTCCCTCTTCATTCTCCTCCAAAACTACCAAAACAAATGCTTCCATGGATTCACAAATTACTTTCAACTTCAGACTTAGAGTAAATTATTTCCCTCCCCTTTGAAAGGTTTAGGAACACTCTCCAACTTGGATGGACCCAAAATAATTTTCTCACCATTTTTAATAAAAATATATGTGTTCTTGAAACCATCATGTGTCTTCGATCAAATTGCCAGTCTAAAAGAAGTAAATGACAAGCATCCATAGGAATAACATCACACCAAACTTCATCTTTATACTTACTACCAATCGAAAATTGAACAAGACACCTTTTTATTACATTCTATCATTACCTTTACAAAGCCATGATAGCACATGGGTTGAGATGATCTTCGGTCTTAAATTTCAGCCTCCCTTGTAGTGGAAACAACATTTCTGACTTCCTCATCAATAATGACATTGTACCTTATTGATTCTTATGTTAAATTTATATCGTCGATTACATTACATTAGTTTTATACTTAGGTGGCTAATCGGTGCGTATCGATTAGCGTGGCAAGTAATGTGTATAGAACTTTGCCTTGTATAGTTTTTGTAGGACTTTTTAGGTGGCGGAAGACCCCTTCTCGGCTTCATAGGAAGACACTGCTCAAAGCTTAAGATCGGTGAACTCGTGTCAGTGATGCCTTCTCGTGTCCTCTCATTGAAGCTAGTGGATTAATTCAAACTTATTTCCATATGTTGAGATTAATCCAAGTCCTTCACGACATGTCAAGCAAAAGCAACTTTCAGAAGCGAAGACCTTTTCGTCTGAGCAGATGTAAGCGAGAAAAACGGTGTCCCTACTTTGCACTTCATCTCGAATCGACACCAAATCGCCCACCTTTTGAAGATCTCGAAATGATTACGCTCTAGATATGTGAAAATCCTTGGTGTACGGCCCATTTAATGCAATTATGAATAAAATTTGTTGAAGTCTTCGTTCTCCCAGCGGATTCTTTTGATACACTGCTTTAAATCGCCATTGAAATGGGAACTTAGAGACAAATGTCTGAATCAATCGAACACTTAAATTGCTCACAACTCAATCTTTTCCATTTCAGTGGGTTCAATAGATCCTCAGCGGATCTAGAAGTCCTCGTCAACAACAAGAAGCTCTTCAACATTTATTGCTTTATTCTTCTTGTTGTTAACTTCCATTAACTATATACCTTGCAATTAAATATCTTGTTTTTCTAGATATTTAATTCCCTAGACAAACACAAGTCAATATTTTGTACGATCCATTAGGGATATTCTTTGTAATTGATCTAAGTGGAAAACATAGTGCACAATTTAAATCAAGGTTGATGCCTTGGTGGTGGGCGTAGCACTCATTATAGTGTGAACCATCCCAAAATACTTTGTTATTTCCTCTTGTTTGTCTATTAATTGAGCTATTAGTTTCATTGTTTATATTATCAATTTAGTGAGAACTTAAGTAATCTGTAAAAGGTCTACAGGTAGTCCTTATCGGCGGACACTGGAACAATTTTCTTGAAGGTCTTCGCTACTTGATTCTTTTCATAGATTGCAAGTAACTTTCAAAGGAACTTACTTAAAGTTTTTAAAGTGTTAATAAGCTATTCAACCCCCTTCTAGCTTATTATTGCTCATTGGGACCCACAATGGTATCGAGCCTTACTCTTCGAAAACAAGTTTTCAAGATTAAACTCTTGAGAATCACGACATAATGGCACAAACACACTATATCTTACATCTAATGCTAACCACGTCCCAATATTGGACGGTCATTTTGATGTATGGAAGGATAAAGTAATGAATTCATGAACTCTATTGACAGGTTATGGAAATGTGTCCTTGGCATGTACCAATGAAGGCAAATCTTCTAGCCTCCATCGGGAACCTGCGAAGTTCCTAAAGAAGAATCGAGAATGGACGAGAGGGCGATAGAAAATTTGGTTGAACTTGACGACAAAGCAATCAATATAATCACCGACTCTCAGATACAAGCACCTACAGAGTGATTCGATGTACAAGCTGCTAAAGAGATGTGGGAAGCTCTTGTAGAATACTTGGAAGGAGACCAAGACACAGAGACAGAGAAAATATACATACATCCAGCCGGTTTGATTCTTTCAAAAAGGATCCTAAGGAAACCTTGAGACAAGCATCGATCGATTCGGTGAGGTAATAAATAGTTGCTTTTCTCTTGGTAAAGCATTATGACAAAAGGAAATGAACATGAGGTTTCTAGGCTCTCTAGGTAGCTTATGGCATGTGAAGACCACGACTATGAAAGAATCTAAGAACTTAAGCGAGATGACTCTTCGTAGTCTCTACATAGGTTTAAAGGTTTATGAACTTGAGTTAATCAAGCTCTAGAGCAAGACAAGCAGTTCGAGCGTGTCCTTGCCGACCATGGTCAAGAAGAAATCATTGTTGAAAACAAACCTTCTACTTCTTCGATGAAAATGATTTTTATCGATGAACAATTTGCTATGTTTGTTAAGCGTTTTCAAAAATTTGCAAAATATGGAAGGAAGAACACTCACAACAACCTGGGAAGATTGGTGAAAGCTCATCTAAGGAAGCTTGTGTGTTATCTTGTAAAACACAGTCATTTGCCTCAAAATGTCCTAAAGCCAAATTGAAGCATCAGAAAACCCTCTTTTAGAAAATTTCAAAAACAAAAATGTTATGGTGAAGACATAGAAGATAAACAGAGGTTGCTTCATGGTTTGAGGCGATTGAGAGGAGGAAGAGGATTGTGAGCAAGCTAACATATGTAATTGCTCATGCTCATGTCATCCCTATGACTACGAAAATGAAGTTGTAGTTTCACCAGTCCTTTGGACAAAAATGAAACAACGGTGATAGTTTGATGAGGAAGAACTTCTCAAGGATAATCGGGATATGCTTGAAGAATTTAATTCCTTTAGAGTAGCCTATGTTAAAGCCAGGCAGAGTGAAACTACAGGTGAGAAATCTTTGATGGCGGTGAGATTCAAACTCTCAATAGGCGTCAACAAGAGTATCAAGCGAAGGAAGAAAACAAATTTCTTCATGACAAAATTGATTGTCATTGAGCACATCAAAGGACTGACCTAGAGAAAATTGCCACAAAAGACAATGACTCTGGAATAGCTCAAGGATGCATTTGAAGAAATCCTACAAGCCAAAAATCTAGCAATGATAAGCAGGCATAGGATATTGGATGTGTCTCTTGACAATCTCTTATCAAAGAAAGGTGAATCCTCAAAATGCTAATGATATATCTTTCTCTAAACAGACATTTGGAAATATAGGAAACAAGGCCTTGGTTACTCAAGTGTCCTTATGTTTACCACTAAGCTCAGAAAGGAAAAGCCAAAATGAATGATTCAAATGAGAAACACGAGAAGGTAACGGTAGAAAGTGAAGTCTACAGCGACTATGCCAAGGCAAATGCTGTAACGGTGATATAAACCTCTAGGTAACTATCAAGTTGTGTAAAACGAGCAAGGCTGCTTTTGTTGAAGGTAAACTTAAGGTATTCTAGAATCCTCGAAAAGGTTTTCAACGAGAAAAGCTAAAGCAAATGCTGTTGGTAACCTACCTAGGAAGATTCGAAAGAAACCAATTAAGTCTACCGTCAACAAGCAAAATTGCACCAAAAATGAATGTCAAAGAAAGGAATGATCATAAGCACTCTTCGGTTGAAGCCTACAGCAGTTCTCTATGGACTTTCCATTTATGTCATTCTTGCCATTGCCATCTGGCACGGAGATACACTGCTAAGGTTCAGATCAGAGACCTAGTTCTCTCAAGGTCAACGGTATGGGTTGCAAAGGTTGCTAATCCTTAGGACCCAAATAAAGGGTACCTTGTTTTGCTTTAACTCTTTTGGGGAATGCTTCATGGCTATAGAATCGGAAAACAAAACCTACCTAGGTGGTACATTCGAGCACATGGCCCAGGAGCGAAGTCTTCTGAACTATAGGCGAAGCAAAAGGACCTGATTATTTTCGGAGACAATGCAAGAGGAAAGACAATTGGATATGGCTCGATTACTAGAGGAATCTCTCCATCAACAAAGTTTCTCTAGTAAGTGGTTTAAGCACAATCTTACGAGCATATCACAATTTTACAAAGGACTTCTATGCCAATTCAATTCCAACCGGTGCCTCATCAAAA
>CM028378.1:27730101-27759675 GCA_013146195.2 Codonopsis lanceolata | reverse complement strand
CTCTCTCAAGGTCCTCGCCACGTCGGGATGAATCTTATTATGGCCTTACGGCTCGATCTGCGGAAGGTCCTCGCCATAGGGGATAAATCTTATTATGGCCTTAGGGCTCAATTCTGGAAGGTCCTCGCCACGAGAGGATAAATCTTATTATGGCCTTATGGCTCAATTCTGGAAGATCCTCGCCACGCCGAGGATGAATCTTATTATGGCCTTACGGCTCAATTCTCGGAAGGTCCTCGCCACGCCAGGATAAATCTTATTATGGCCTTAGGGCTCAAATTTCGGAAGGTCCTCGCCACTTGAGGATAAATCTTATTATGGCCTTATGGCTCAATTCTGCGGAAGATCCCGCCACGCCGAGGATAAATCTTATTAGGCCTTGCGGCTCGATTTCTGGAAGGTCCTCGCCACGCAGAGGATAAATCTTATTATGGCCTTACTGACTCGATTCTATGGAAGGTCCTCGCCCACTGGCCCGATGATAAATTTTTATTATGACTTTATCTTGAAGACTATATCTTATTTTCATGCCTATACTTGCGGTCGAGGTCTAATTCGCCAATCAAAGGATCAATTATACACGAAGTTCACCCGCTTAAGCTGGGTCAAAAGTCGCCTACATAAACTCTTACGGAAATTCAAAGCAAAATCTCAAAACCCAATCAAGCATCACAAGAAGCAACTACGGTTAGATTATACTCCTTACACCTCGATGTTAGCCTCGAGGCTGGGAAAATGAGGCTACCGAAGTGCAGAAATATCGAGCCCAAACAGATAAAAGCGTACTCCGAAATTTACTTGGAAGATTGGGCCGGAAGAAGGGCCCAAGCCCAATCCCATGCTAAAAGCCCATGAGGCCCGTAACATTATTTCTATAAATAGCGAGCAACCTCACTATGAAAAGGGAGGTAACTTTCATTCTGATTTCATTACAATTTCTATTTCTCGATTATATACAAAGATCTCGATTCTTACACTGAGGGTTATGGGGGCCAACCCCACCCACTCACGGTGCTTTATTTTCTGGGTAAAACATGCGGATATCTACTACCGCGACAACCACTGGTCGAACACGGCGCCACCGGCACCAGGACACAACAAGACAAGATCACCACAAATATTGCGTGATCACGATCCATAAGATGATTTTGACGGAAACTTACTCAATAAAAAATTGTTGAAATATGTTTTAGAAAGTGTCTACAGAAAACAGTACAACACTAACTAAAAGAAAAAAAGATTTAAATTGTAATTCAAGTTTTAATAGTTTACTTTTTAAAGACTATTATGATAACATAATTGTAAAATAACAAAAAAAAAAAAAAACAACTCTATAGCACAGTTATCATTGAACTCAAGTAATCAAATAGTATTTAAATTACCCCCAAAAAATAATTGGGAGTAAAATTAAAGTAAAAAAATTATCTGTATTAATTCCAAAAATAAATATTTTAAAAACTATTATGATAGCATAATTTTCAAGTAAAAAATTACTCTTTACAATATAGATATATTGAGTTCTAATTGTAGGTCATCCACTTTTATTACTATATACATAAATTCTTTTTTTTTTTGGTATTTATTGGAGTACTTTAAAAATTATTATTTTTCGTTAAAAGAATTTTAACTTGTCATGTTTGTGTATCTTTTATGCTAAAGATTAAAAAAAAAGTATAAATTATTAGTCCATTGTGGAAGGTGGAAGTGATTAAAGAGGTTTTATTTTTAAAATAAAATAATATGAGTATATCAATAGGTTTAATTTTAAATATGAAGGGGATATATATATAATAACTAATACTTTTGTCCGTGCCGATGGCACGGCACCAGTTTGAAAATTTATCAATAAATAAATCAGATATTGTGGAAATGAATTAATATTTACTTATAATTTGTATGAGTTGGATATATGTACACTACACAACGAAATGGGGAGAAAACCCAAATACCTAACAGAATAAAACATTTTACTTCGATATTTATTTCATAAGAAAACCAAGAAATAAATATTTTAATTATAACTACTCTTAAAATATAAAAGAAAATTTTATTGCTTTCTCATTAACGAAAACTCAATCTTCTTCTTTTGGGGGTTCTTACTTAACAACAATAGTTGGTTTGGAAACATGAGATGTAATAACTTTGTTCATTATTTCTATATACACATGACACAAAGAAAATTCAAACACATTCAGTTAACCAAATTTTCAGCTTCATCTGCAAAACTCGAATCCTCCCACATATTATCATATAAAATCTAACAGGCGAACGGAGATGCATTTTGATCAAAATTAATCAATCATAAAAGCTATAAAAAAAATGGCAAAATCATTAGAAACCAATTATACATATGCCCCAGCAAACGAAATCACAACAATGAGAAGATGTGTAGTATTCTATAAAAATAAACTTGTGCTCGTGCCGATGGCACGGTGCCAGTATGAGCATGATCAATGTATGAACCGAGCATGATGAAAATAAATTAATATATCTTTAATGTAAATTACACACCAACATCCCAAAAATTAAAGAAATAACATATTTTATTGGACGTAAAAGTTTATAATTCATCTTAAAAGAAAATTTATAACTTATCTTTAAAAAGTATAATTAAGCATCAAAAGGCATTCTCTCTCTCTCATACACCAACCCAACACCTGTTAATTGAAATAAACTTAAAAAAGAAAATTTCCGCAAACAAAAACCACAAAATAAATTGAATAAGACAAAATGAACTAACAAAATACTATTTTGAAATCAAAATCACAAAGATTTCAGACCAATAAGGGAAACTAAACACAACTTTTAAGAAAATAAAGAAATTAAAATACAAATATTCAAAATTACAAAAGTTGATTACAAAACTTAGAAACAAATTTTTTTTCAGACAAAAATTAAACTAATTCAGTTAATTACGATAACAATAAAAAAATTAAAATACAAATATTTAAAATTACAAAAATTAATTACAAAACTTACGAACAATTTTTTTATAAAAAAATAAATAAATCTAAGCCATACATAAATTAAATTGGGATTTAGTTGATTACGATAACAATCAATTAAGAAACTATAACTAAATATTTGTAAAACCGTAAAGGTAATTTTATTATTAATGAACTACTAAAAATATTATTTTTCTTAAAAAAATTGACTTTCAAACGGGGCCTCTTTACCCGGAACGGGGGGATTAATTAATAATTTGTATACAAAATTGCGGGCCAGAAAAACGGGTCGGGTAAAAATTAAATTGATTAAGTTAATTACGATAACAGTTAAAAAGAAAATAATGAATATTTCAAATTACAAAACTTATGATTTTTTTAAAAAAATTATTTGTATACGAAATTACGGATCAAAAAAAAATTAAATTGATTAAATTAATTACGATAACAATTAAAAAGAAAAAAATACAAAAACAAATTTTTGCAACTAATGCGTCAAAAATAATCTTGGGCACACTGGGCTTCGTCAATCGGATACCTGGCTTTCAATATATCCTTAATCTTCAAGGCCCAACTCTGCAAACAAGTAAGAAAAGCAGTAAACTAGGCAGGGGCACTCCCTGCAAAAGCCCTCCGGCGTGAGAATTAGCACAACGCTTAGCTCAATAAACAACTTGGCAGAGTTTTGGCTAGTAAATCAGAATCACATACCTCTCTCTATCATTTTGAGGGGTTCTTATAGCTGGTGCCGGAGTGTAACTGCTCATTAAGTGTGGTGGCGTATCTAGCGGGCATATTAACTGCCATAATAACTACCATATCCAACATAACGGTCTCATCATAGTGATGGTGGCAAGTTTCTCGGAAGTAACCGCCCACATTCAAGATAACTGTTTCCTTGATAAACGTGCATGGTAAATCCTGCTCGTTGCGTCTTTTGCTTTCATTGGGTAAGCCCCGGCTCATTTGTAACCTTGGCTGAACTGACTCGCGGTAAATTAGTGGTCGCTGCCTTTTTCTCCGTACCTTGAACCTTGGAGTGCACATGCTCTGCTCGTGACTGGTGAAGATGTGCCAGGCACGTGACTTGTGTCTTGGGCCTATTGGGCCGGGCAGCTCAGCAACGATAAAACTGTAAAACCGTAAAATATTAACTGTAAAACCGTAATATCTAAAAAACAAATCCTGATAATTAGCTTTTTGTAACTGACTGTCCTCTTTTATATTATAAATCGTTGTTCCAAAATAATTATTTTGTTTAAAATAAGGAAACCCAGAAGAAGAGGTTATCCAAATAAATGACAGCCGTAGGATGATAGTAGGAAAAAGGGGGATCCAAACCTAATCCTAATAGTATAAGGAAACCCAGAAGAGGAGGTTACCTAAATAAATGACAGCCGTAGGATGATAATAAAAAAATTAAAAGAAATTTAGGAATTTATCAATAAATGAAGCAGATATTGTGGAAATGAATTAATATTTACTTATAATTTGTATGAGTTGGATATATGTACATTACACAATGAAAAGGGGAGAAAACTCAAATACCTAACAAAATAAAACATTTTATTTCGATATTTATTTCATAAGAAACCAATAAATGAATATTTTAATTGTAACTATTGTTAAAATACAAAAAGAAAATTTTATTATTTTCTCAATAATGAAAACTCAGTCTTCTTCTTCTGGGGTTATTGCTTAACAACAATGGTTAGATTGGAAACATGAGATGCAATAATTTTGTCCATTATTTCTACATACATGACACAAAGAGAATTCAAACACATTCATTTAACCAAATTTTCTGCATCATCTGCAAAACTCGAATCCTCCCACATATTATCATATAAAATCTAACAGACGAACGGAGATGCATTTTGATCAAAATTAATCAATCCTAAAAACTAAAAAAATGGCAATTATATCATTAGAAACCAATATATATGCCCCAACAAATGAAACCACAACAATAAGAATATATGTAGTATTCTATAAAAATAAACTTTTGCCTGTGCCGATGGCACAGTGCCAGTATGAGCATGATCAATGTATGAACCGAGCATGATAAAAATAAATTAATATATCCTTAATGTAAATTACACACCAACATCCCGAAAATTAAAGAAATAACATATTTTATTGGTCGTAAAAGTTTATAACTCATCTTTAAAAAAAAATTATAACTTATCTTAAAAGAGTATAATTAAGCATCAAAAAACATTCTCTCTCTCTCACACACACACCAACCCAATACCTGTTAATTGAAATAAACTTAAAAATGAAAATCTCCGCAAACAAAAACCACAAAATAAATTGAATAAGACAGAGTGAACTAACAAATACTATTTTGAAATCAAAATCACAAAGATTTCAGACCAATAAGGGAAACTAAACACAACTTTTAAGAAAATAAAGAAATTAAAATACAAATATTCAAAATTAAAAAAGTTGATTACCAAACTTAGAAACAAATTTTTTTCAGATAAAAATGAAACTGATTCAGTTAATTAGGATAACAATAAAAAAATTAAAATACAAATATTTAAAATTACAAAAATTAATTACAAATTTTATGAACAATTTTTTTTATAAAAAAAATAAATCTAAGCCAGACATAAATTAAATTGAGATTTAGTTGATTACGATAGCAATCAATTAAGAAACTACAACTAAATATTTTTAAACCCAATCTAATAGTATAAGGAAACCCAAAAGAGGAGATAACCCAAATAAATGACAGCCGTAGGATGATAGGAAAAAATGTTTGATAATAAAAGGGGATCCAAACCTAATTCTAACAGTATAAGGAAATCTAAAAGGGAAGGTTATTTAAATAAATGACAGCCGTAGGATGATAGTTAAAAAAATATTAATGAACTACGATAACAATTAAAAAGAAAAAAATAATTAATGAACTACTAAAAATATTATTATTTTTTTTAAATTGACTTTCAAACGGAACCTCTTTTCCCGGAACGGAGGGATTAATTAATAATATGTAAACGAAAT
The DNA here is from genome assembly GCA_013146195.2 of Codonopsis lanceolata. Lineage (NCBI taxonomy): Eukaryota > Viridiplantae > Streptophyta > Magnoliopsida > Asterales > Campanulaceae > Codonopsis > Codonopsis lanceolata. The sequence continues at coordinate 27,753,721 of CM028378.1, read as the reverse complement.
TGCAGGCCAGAAAAACAGGCCGGACAAAAATTAAATTGATTAAGTTAACTACGATAACAATTAAAAAGAAAAAAAATTCAAATTACAAAACTTACGATTTTTTTTAAAAAAATTTATTTGTATACGAAATTACGGGTCAAAAAAAATTAAATTGATTAAGTTAATTATGATAATAATTAAAAAGAAAAAAATACAAATACAAATGTTCGCAACCATAAAACTGTAAAACCTTACAATATTAACTGTAAAACTGTAATATCTAATTTTCGCAGTAAAATAGTAAGTCTCATAGAAACTGATGAATAGGCGGGGAGGAGGAGAGAGAAAGAGATAGAGAAGGAGTGAGAGATAAAAGGATTGTGGAGATAAAATAGGGATGGAAAATAACGTGATAAAAACGGTTAAGATTGTGAGATTAAATCCTGGCCAATAATTGCGTTTGGTAATTCTAATAGTATAAGGAAATCAAAAAGAGGAGATTACCCAAATAAATAACAGCCATAGGATGATAGAAAAAAAATATTTGATAATAAAAGGGGATCCAAACCTAATTCTAACAGTATAAGGAAACCAAAAAGAGAAGGTTATTTAAATAAATGATAGCCGTAAGATGATAGTTAAAAAAATTAAATCCCGACTTCTAAATAGCCCTAGTCAATTACATAGCTTCTTTGTAATATAGACTAGTATTCTTGCCCGTGCCGATGACACGGCGCCAATTTGAGAATTTATCAATAAATAACGGTACCAGTATGAGTGTGATCAATGTATAAATCGAGTATGCTAAAAAAATTAATAAATGCATATTTCCTTTTATATATGAGCTAGAATACAAAATATCTTTTGATGTCACTTGGACGAATTTGGCTATGTCAAAAATGGGTAACGTCTTCCTATTAAATTAAGTCTGATAATTACAATCTAAAACCTGCTAACTCACCTAACGCAGTCTGAAATTACCCGACTTAACCCGAGCCGTTATGTTTTTTGGCAAAAAAAATTAACGGGTCGATTTGGGTCGGGTTAAAGTGTGTCGAACCCGTAACAGATCGACCAGTTCTGATCCATTACCCATTTCAACCCATCTCGTTTCGATCCAACTCATATCTGATCCAACTCACCCAATTGCCACTGAACCTGCAACCTACCCGTCCCTTGTTGATAAGTAATGATGTTGTCCCGTCTCTACGCATGTGCATATATCTCTTTTAATTAAATTATACTCAAATAAAATGAAGATCCCAAAAGACCCAAAAGAGGTGGTTAGCCAACTAAATGACAGCCGTATGATGATAGGAAAAAAAAGTTTGATAATAAAAAGAGATCCAAACCTAATCTTAACAGTATAAGGAAACCCAGAAGAGGAGATTACCTAAATAAATGACAGCCATAGGATGATAGTAAAAAAGATTAAATCCTGAGGGTGGGGGAAGGAAAAAAGGTTTAGTATAAAAGGGGATCCAAACCTAATTATAACAGTATAAGGAAACTCAGAAGAGGAGGTTACCCAAATAAATGACAGCCGTAGGATGATAGGAAAAAATGTTTGATAATAAAAGAGGATCCAAACCTAATTCTAACAATATAAGGAAACCTAAAAGAGGAGGTTATTTAAATAAATGACATCCGTAAGATGATAGTTAAAAAAAAATTAAATCTTGACCTCTGAATAGCCCTAGTCAATTATCCAGCTTCTTTGTAATATAGATGATGAAAACAAGATCCTGTAATCATGCCTATAAACACACCTATGATTACACTGATAAAAGGTAAAACATCTACCCAAATCAAGGTAAATACTGAGACCGTTCATCACAAAGAATCCCATTTGAAAAATTAAATTTTTTTTTAAAAAGACACTTTTATAGCTTGTTAGTAATAAAATACTAACACTTTTATATCTTAATTTTGAAAAGTAAAATTTTTAAGTAAAACATCAAAAAATGAAATAATTGATTTTTTGGCTTTTTGCCTGGAAGGGAGGGAGCATTATGTAATCTCTTTAATATATAAATAGGTTTAATTTGAATTTTGTATCATAGTACAAGGGTTGTTTTGTAATTATCTCGCTAATCATGCCACGCCAGCCATCGCTACTTAGGAATTTAGGATGCCTATTTAGTGCTTGTTTGGTGGAGCGTTTTAACTAAAACGCTGGTAAAAACGCAATGTTTTTTTCTTTAAAAGCGTTTCAATGCAGCGTTTTAAAAATGTGCAGTGTTTTAAAACGCTCTAATTTAGAGCGTTTTAAAAATGTGTTGCGTTTACAACTATTTTGTTTATAAAAATAGCATTTTAAAATAGTTTTTCAAACATGTTTACAAGAAAAAAAATTACGTTTTGAAAATGTTGCACTTTAAAAACGTTGTGTTTAAAAAAACTACATTTTCAAAACGTTACACCAGACGAGACCTTAGATTTCCATTATGATTTTTAACAACAAAAGGTTTGAATTAAAATTTCAATTTTAGGTGGATTATTAATAGGTAAGAAAAAAAGAGGTTTAATTTGAAATTTACGAAATAGTACAAGTTTTTTTTCAATTAACATTCACATAGTATGTACCCCTATAGTAATTGTTTACTCGCTATCGTAATAATCTTTGGTTACTCGGCTTTCACTCATTTGTTCGATCAAAATAATTTAAGATGCTATTGACATTTTTTAGATGGTCACGTCCATGCAAAATATACCTCTAAAATAGTAATTTAAAATAGAAATAAAATAAAATAAATGCATGTATTTCATATGCTTATGTAGGAACAATAGTAGCTAGAATTCTTAAAAATACCAATGCAGTTTCCAATGTAGCTTCTGATGAAGCTACAATGGCAGTCACAATGGCCAAAAACGTAAAACAGCGGAAGACTTGATTATAAAACAGCAAATTGAAATACAAAGGTTTACCAAACAATCTACAAGCTTATAATTGTAGACCTAGCCTCATGGCCAAAAAGATTTCACTAAAAAATATGATTTGTTTTACAAAAAGAATGTGAAATCACCAAACAAATACTCCCACGAGATAACAAGTCTTGGAGAGTAAAAAACCACAGAAAAACAGATATAGAAAACGTAGGAAGAAACAAACAGCTTCCTAAAATCACCTAGGAAGACAAAAACAACAACATCACCCAATGTAGCTTCCAATGTTATAACATCCGAAGCTACAATCAAAATCTGCACAAATGCTGGGCTTACGAAATCTGAATTTTTACGCTCTCGGAATTCTCTCTATGTTCGCGTGTTTTGCCTCTACCCCAAGTCCTCTATTTATATGTGAAGGAAACCTACAAAAAAGGAAGCAAGCTCCAACAAAGAAGAGGATTAGAGTTAGGAACTAAATACACTTACCATAAATCCTAGATTTTATTACCATATGGAGAAGGACTCTAGAGACACGGTTTATGAAGGATTTTTGCATAGATTTTGTTTCCAAAATAACTCCTAAACTTTAGGACCAAGAAAACCAAAAATCTTTAGGAATATTTTGTTTCCAAAAATCCAACAAAAAATCTTTAGGAATATTTTGTTTCAAAAAATGACTCCTAAACTTTATGACAAAGAAAAACCAAAATCTAATTAAAGATCTTGTTTCCAAAAATGTCTAAACTTAGGGACCAAGAAAAGATAAACAAAACCAAAATATGTCATGCCTATTTTACCCTTACAATCTCCCCCTTTGTTGAGTCTTTCTGGTCAAATCAAATGACAAGTGTTTATTCAACACCAATTAAACCATCTAACCTGCATTGGTTAGAAAAACACATCTCCCCCTGAATTTGTGTAAGGTATAAAATCGGAAATCATTACTAAGCACAAATCAGAATATACCAATAATGTAATCGCATGCATACAAACCAAACATGAACAGTTTATGAGATTCATCACCATCACCAGAAATACTTGATCTCTCTTCCCCTATTTGACCGGAAAAGGAAGAGGGATAAACCATCTTATAGGAATTCTCAAAAAATCCAAGATTTTGAAAAACACAATTAAGTGTTTGCCATGATTTGATCACACCACTAGCAATAACTGAGCACACCATATCCAGATTTAATACCTCTTAGTTCCACACAAAAATTAGACAACCACTAAATATTTTTCAACATGGAGATTTTTTGGAAATTGATTTGCACAGTTTATTTTAGGACAAAATTTCATCAAGCTGATATCCTTACCAACAATGCATGTCCTAAAATTTTATGCCTGAAAACATGATAACTAAAAGCTAGGCAAAAGAAAAAAAAATGCAATCACACACAAGTGATAAAGACCAGATCAAGGGATGTAGTTCCTAATGAAGTTGCATTGGGAGGGGCATTCATCAATAATAAAATTTTGTGCAATTTTTGCATCTTTTTTTTTTCTCAAAACATATTTCTCTCCAAAGATCATAAATTTTTCATAACAAAAATCCATAGGTACTTTATTTCCCTAGGAATATAGCTCTACTTTATTTCAAGCTATAAAAAAATGCCACTTGGAACCTTTCACACTATTTACCAAAGGAAGCCACTTTGCTTTTGATCAACCCATGAAATCCAAGGATTCATAGTCCCAAAAGAAAGTTGCCACAAACCTTATTCATAGGTAGCTCTTTTCCGTTAGGTAGCTTTCACACTTTTTCTTTCAAGGGTATTCAATTTTCTCAAGATCAACCTATGAGAACCTAAGTTTCATAGTACCAAGATTAAGTGCTACAACCCTTGATTTTTAAAGGTAGCTCTTTCCTTTGTGGACTTCAAACATGCTCAAGAACTAGGAGAGAGAGAAAATCATAACAAAAAAATCACAATTGATATTGAATGCAATTCCTAAGCAACTACATGAGACACATACATGTGAAATAATGATCTAGAGTGCCCTCTAAAGACAAAATGCAATCATGCCTAAAAAAATTTTAATTATTATTTTTTAACTAAGTGTAAAATCATATGGCACACAAAACACAAGAGATTTTCAATGATTGAAAAATCTCTCAAAATCAAGACACTTGGCAAAAATATCAGCAAGATGATTTTCAGTCCAAACATGTTCAATGCAAACAATTTTCATATTTAACCAAGTCTCTAATAAAGTGATGTCTTATATCAATGTGTTTTGTTCGAGAATGATGAACTTGATTTTTGTGCTAAACAAATTGCATAGGTGTTATCAACACACAAGGTTAACACATCAATGTGTAGCCCATAATCTTTGATCATTTGGAGCATCCATAAAATTTGTAAGGCTTTTCTCAAAAATATTTTGATAAGCATGCTAATTTGTGAGAATCAACCTTACCTCTTCTCCTTATGTATATGTCATCATGAATATTACCTATGACTTGTGAAGTGAGATGCACTTTTCTGAATTTTGCTGGGAATGTCATGGCTGCAATCAGTCAAACTAGACTGAATTTCTAAATGTTCAGGACCTGTTTCTGAATCTGGCAGATTTCTGACCAATGTAGCTTCCGATGTAGCTTCTGATGTAGCTGCATCCGGAGCTACATTCGGAGTTACATTCTGAGTCACATTCTCTGAACTTCCAGGACTTGCAGATTCTGTCTGTTCTAGTGCAGGTTCACTGATTGCAGATGCAGGTTCTGAAGATTGTGCAGGGATTCATGATCTCCAAAGTCAGGTAGACCTGAAGCATCATCCTCAATGGTTTTGTGGCCAAGATTAGTTATAGTGGGAGCAGATTCATCATCGGACCACTTAGCACCAGGACATACATCAAAGGGCTCACAGTACTTGGATTTATACTTCTTGTAACTGCCTTTGGGAACCCACATCTGTTTAAAGGTTTTTGGTTGCTGTTTCTGTGAATGTACCTTCTGGTGTAGCTTTGAATGTGACTTCCAATGTTGCTGCATTCGATGCTGCATTGGTTGCTGCATTCGATGCTGCATCTGATTACGAACCAAGAAGGTCTGCCTTACCTCTTCCTCATAGACAGCCTTTTTAAGAAAACAGAATGGCTGAATATGACCAGGCTTTTGACAAAAATGACACACAAAATTTTTCTTTCTTGATTTGGGTTTTTCAAAGAAATTTGGATTTTGAAAATTTTGTGTGGGCTGTTTAGGTTCAGAAGTACCTTCACCTACTCTAACAAACGTCTTGGGCCTGAATCCAATACCAGACTTACTAGAATTACCAGAATTCAACATATCATCCATTTTGTGTTGGCTTGATTTCCATTTTCCCAAGGTTTCATTGGCTTTGATGAGTTCTTCTTTTAGATCTTCAATCTCCACATCCTTCTTGGTCAGCAAACATTCCAGCCTTGTGATACACTCCTTCTGATCTTCATTTACCTTTTTTTAGCAAACCATTTGTCTTTCCAAGCAATGTAACTTGATAGGCCATTTTCTCCCAATCCTCGTACAACTCTTTGTAAGCTTCCAGCAGGTCTGATTCAGATTATCTACCATCTTCTGTGATAGAGGAGTTAAAACAGCAAAAATCATCCCAGCTTCTATCCAATGTAGCTTCTAAAGAAGCTACATTCAGAGGTACATTGGCTGAAAATCCTGCAAAATCAGATGGAGAGTTGTGTACAGCAGTGAGAGTGATGAGATCACCTAGATCTTCATCATTACTATCACTCAAAGTAGCAGAACAATTCAAACCCTTCTTTCTCAAAGTATTAGCACATTGATTAGCATAGTGCCCAAACCCTTGACAAGCCCTACATTGAATATAATCAATATTTTTACTTCTAGATGTAGGTTGTTTAGCAAAAGGATTGGTAAAAGATTTTTCAGGGGTTTGAAAAGAACTTTCTTTGGGAGGAAATTTGCTAGGCTCAGTTTTGAAAATTGTTTTGGTGATAGAAGATGGAAATCTATTTTGCCCCTTTACTTTCAAAATATTTTTAAACTTTATTGTTAAAAAATCCATTGACTCTTCACCAAAATCAGATTCCTCAATCTCTTTATGCAATTCAATTAATTCAGAAGAGATATCAACAACAGAATGAAAAGCAATACTTTCCACAAAAGGAGTAGAAGATGATGCACCTTTACCTTTGTTCTTAATTTGCTCATTGAGGTTTAACTCAAAATTTTGAAGAATACCAGCTACTCTTTCAAAACCAATTTTGTCAATATCATGTGCTTCCTCAATAGCACAAATTTTCACATTAAACCTTTCAGGCAAAGTTCGCATCATCTTGCTAACAAGACGGTCATTGGTGATAGGATCACCCAAAGCAAGAGCAGAGTTAGACATATCAAGTAATCTAGCATAGTAAGACATAATATCTTCATTGTCATTCATTCTAGTGTTCTCAAATTGAATAATAAGCATTCTAAGTTTTGAAGCACGAACACTAACATGACCTTCTCATAAGGTTTGAAGGGCATCCCAAACATCCTTGGCAGAGTCATAATTTGCAATAACTCTGAAGGTGTTGGCATCTAAGACTTTGTATATGGCTGAAAGAGCCTTAGAATTAAACAAAACAATGGTTCTATCATGAGTGGTCCAATTTGCCTCACTAGTGATTTTAATATCACCATCATTATCAGTCGTTTTTGGAGGACTCAAACCATTTAGAACAGCAAGCCACGATCTTTCATCAATTGATTTGATGAAGATACACATCTTCACTTTCCAAATAGAATAATTCTCATTAGTCAAAATTGGAGGACGAACAACATTCTCATATTGAGAATCCATTACGGCTACAACAGAATCAACTCTTAGTGTCGTCAAGAGAAGACTCTAATACCAATTGTAGGAACAATAGTAGCTAGGATTCTTTAAAATACCAATGTAGCTTCTGATGAAGCTACAATGGAAGTCACAATGGTCAGAAACGTAAAACAGCGGAAGACTTGATTATAAAACAGCAAATTGAAACACAAAGGTTTACCAAACAATCTACAAGCCTATGCTTGTAGATCTAGCCTCATGGCCAAAAGGATTTCACTAAAAAATATGATTTGTTTTACAAAAAGAATGTGAATTACCAAACAAATACTCTCACAAGACAACAAGTCTTGGAGAGCAAAAACCCACAGAAAAACAGATATAGAAAACGTGGGAAGAAATAAACAGCTTCCTAAAATCAGTTAGGAAGACAAAAATAGCAACAGCACCCAATGTAGCTTCCAATGTTATAACATCCGAAGCTACAATCAAAATCTGCACAAATCTGGAAACTGGAACTGCTTCTGAAATCTGAATTTTTCTACTCTCAACTTTCTGAATTCTCTCTATGTTCGCGTGTTTTGCCTCTGCCTCAAGTCCTCTATTTATATGTGAAGGAGACCTACAAAAAAGGAAGCAAACTCCAACAAGGAAGAGGATTAGAGTTAGAAACTAAATACACTTACCATAAATCATATATTTTATTACCAAATGGAGAAGGACTCTAGAGACACGGTTTAGGAAGGATTTTTGCATAGATTTTGTTTCCAAAATAACTCTTAAACTTTAGGACCAAGAAAACCAAAAATTTTTAGGAATATTTTGTTTCCAAAAATCCAACCAAAAATCTTTAGGAATATTTTGTTTCAAAAAATGACTCCTAAACTTTAGGACCAAGAAAAACCAAAATCTAATTAAAGATTTTGTTTCCAAAAATGCCTAAACTTAGGGACCAAGAAAAGAGAAACAAAACCAAAATATGTCATGCCTATTTTACCCTTACAGTTTAGATTATCGAAAAAGATTATCTACAGATTATGCTCCAAAAACGTCAGGGTAGCGAATAACATAACACATGAATTTATTATTTTATAATATAATAATTGCTACCCTGACAATTTTTAACACATAAATTCTCACTTGTTTGCCTTGTTAAAATAATTTAAATTACTATAAATTTCTATTTAAACAATTAACCAATGAAGAGAGAGATTGAGTGGGAAATAGAGTATAATGTGTTGTTAGCCCATTAAATATAAACGAAGTTATATTAAACCACCTACATATTATGATTAACTAGATTTCGTGTACGATGTCAGTATGGACGTGATTAATATATAAAACGAGCATGATGCAAGTAAATTAATACAGTATATATTTGATTTTTCGTTGGGGTTGGATCAATGTACACTACATAAAGAAAATACTGACATCCAAAAAAATAAATAAATAATACATTTAAATTTTTTTGTAACTAATCCAAAAAGAATATAATTAAGCATCTAAAAGCATTTTCTCACACACACACACACACCAACTCAACACATGTTAATTAAAATAAACTTAAAAATAAAAATCTTAGAAAACAAAAACCATAAAATAAATTAAATGAGATAGAGTGAACAACAAAAGACTATTTCAAAATTGAAATCACAAATATTTCAGACCAATAAGAAAACTTAACATAAATTTTTTTAAAAAGAAAGAAATAAAAATACAAATATTTAAAATTACAAAAAATAATTACGAAACTTAAGAACATTTTTTTAAAAAAATAAATAAATTTCGGCCTGACAAAAATTGAATTGAGATTTAGTTGAGTACGATAACAATAAATTAAGAAACTATGAACTAATTATTTGTAAAATAGTAAATCTAGGTCTTGGGCCTAGACTGATTAGGCAACCGTGTAGGGTCCCCAAAATTTCAACCCAAAATAGGCCCCCTAAATCCTAATCCCACGTAGCATATACTATATAAATAATTGGCCTATTTAAAAATTAAAATGTTATTACCGTAAATTAGTTGTGAGACGTTCGGACGTTTTAGGGGACTTTTAAAGGCAACAAACAAAAATTAAAGAAGGCATGTAGGCTGCCCCATGAAGTGAAATAAAAAAATATAATTGTCAAATTGAAGCCATTGAGAAGAAGAAAAAAAAGGAGAAGTTGGTGAATAATGCGAACAAATGACACTTTTATTTCCGCACCGTTTCATTTTTATTATATATATGTGTGTGTATATATATATATAAATATATATATATGATTTTAAGTTTGATATTTGTTAAGTCGTTAATTCTACATTGTAGGTTTTTTTTTACATGTATATGTTGGGGCTCCATTTTTATGTTCGCCAAGGGCCCCCGGAATCTCAGGGCTGACACTGTCTACGTCGGACAAAAAAATTCAATATGGAGAAAAATTAAATAAAAATACAAAAAGAAAAAAAATTAAAATACAAATATTTAAAATTACAAAATTAATTACAAAACTTATGACCAATTTTTGTAAAAAAATCATTCTAGGCTGGACAAAAATTAATATTTTTATTTAAAACAGTAACTGTCCTCACTAAACCAAAGAATAACGAATGAGGATTGAGGAGTGAAAATTGTTTACACATACTTGGATGTCCAAATAAATTAGGGCCCTAAGATCGTAAAAGAGTAAATCTCTGTCAGTAGTTAGCCCTAGTCTTGCACACGTATAAGGCAAGTTGTTTTATAGTATATATTAAAAATCGACCCGAAGAATTCCAAAAAAAAAATAATAATAATAAACATGACATGCACATGCCATCTTAATTAATGCCCTCTATTTAGTACCCATTTCGTCCCAAAATTATTGTTATTCTTTCTTTTTTCGTTCCTCCTAAACAAATTGTTTCTTTGTATTTTTTTTTTGCAAAACACGTTTACGATTTTACCCTTACATTTTCCTGTAACTTTAATTCATGGAAACTATACATTATGCCAATTTTGATAATCAAGTCAATTATTTTTGTTATATAATTTCAAATTTATTTAAATTTAAATGTAATAAATAAATTTATTTGTTATTGTGTTAAAACACAATTTTTTACGAAATGCAGTATGTTGCGCGACGAAACAAAGATCGAACAGTTGAAATTCAAACGAGAATGATGTCTTTTCGTAAAAGACTCATGCCTCTTCGAATAGGCAGACAACCTTTCCAAAGGATCCCGACTCCACTATATAAAGTGTTTGAATTATCAAACACAAACACTTAACAAAATTGTAATTCGGGCATCATCAGGCTTCCCCAAATAAAGAGTACTTTCAGGTTTGATTCAAAATATCACATTTCGAGTGAAACACAATCCATTGCATACTGAGAGATATTTTTCTGTAAAGGCTATTATGATTCGCAGTTTCATAACTAGAAGCTGAAAACATCTCTTAAAAGATAACAAACTAATTTTCGTGCCTTGGAATCTACCCAGATATTCAAATCTACCAAACAGTTTTTGTTTAACCCGTGTGTCAGGTTAAACATGACAATATTTTTGAGACGAAGAAAGTACAAAATTAGAACATTGATCTCGAATCACTAACATTGAAATCTTGAACCCGTAAGTGCAAACCGATGCTAACTTTGTATCCTAAAATGTTATTATCCCATAATTTTTATCATCAGACGTGCTTTGTCAAGAGAATGGAAATTTTGGATCTATGTAACTGTAAGGGCAAAATAGGCATGTCCTATTTTGGTCTTGTTTTTCCCTTTCTTGGTCCTAAAGTTTAGGTGTATTTTTGGAAACAAAATATTCATAGTATTTTGGTTTTCTTGGTCCTAAAGTTTAAGAGTATTTTTGGATGCAAAATCTTGACATATTTCTTTCCTAAAAATGTGTCTAAGAGTTCTTATTTGTTTGGTAATAAAATCTGGGAATTAAGGTAGTTTATTTGATTACCAATTCTAACTCACAATCCTTTAGCATGTTGGAGTTTGTTTCCTAATTAATGTGTAGGTCTCCTCCTCATATAAATAAAAGCACGGGCAGAGGCAGTAACTACGAAAGCAGAGAGTGCAGAGCATAAAGAGCAGCATATTCAAACATCCAGAGCTGAGAGATATCAGATCATACAGAAAATTCAGAAAGCTGCTTTGTTGAAGTTTGAATGCAGTTTCGGATGCAGCTAGATCCGGAACTTCATTGACATGCTGGCTGTTTGTCTTCCTAGTTTTTCTAGGAAGTTGATTTTTTAATCCCACGTTTTTTGTACCCTTTGTTTCTATGGGTTTCGCTCTCCAAGACGTGTTGTTTTGTGAGAGTTTTTGGTTTGGTGATTTCACATATTGGTTTGTAAAACACTTCATCTTTTTAAGTGAAATCTTTTTGGCCATAAGGTTGGATCTACAAGCATAAGGCTTGTAGATTGTTTGGTAAACATGTGTGTTTATTCTGGTTTTAAATTGTTAAGTCTTCCGTTGTTTTTAAGATTTTTGTCCAATGCACTTCCCAGTGTAGCTTCTGTTACAAGGTACATCGCGAACTGCATTGATCTTTTTGTGAATCCTAGCTACTGTTGATTCTTACAATTGGTATTAGAGCCATCTTTTGACGCCACTAAGAGTTGATTCTGGTTGTAGCCATGATGGATTCTCAATATGAGAATGCTATTCGTCCTCCTACCTTGACTAATGTTAATTATTCAATGTTGTTGTCAAGATGCGTATCTTCATCAAATCAATTGATGAGAGAGCGTGGCTTGCTGTTCTGAATGGTTGGACTCCACCTAAGACCACTGATAATAACGGTGAAGTTAAAATCACCAGTGAGGCAAATTGGACCACTCAAGATAGAACCATTGCTTCGTTTAATTCTAAGGCTCTTTCAGCCATATACAAGGCCTTAGATGCCAACACCTTCAGAGTTATTGTAAATTATGACTCTGCCAAGGATGTTTGGGATGCCCTTCAAACCTTATGTGAAGGTCCTGCTAGTGTTTGTGCTTTAAAACTTAGAATGCTTACTACTCAATTTGAGAACACTAGAATGAATGAAGATGAAGATATTAAGTCTTACTATGCCAGATTACTTGATATATCTAATACTGCTCTTGCTTTGGGTGATCCTATCACCAATGATCGTCTTGTTAGTGTGGGTTCCTGGATGGTGCTCGCGCCCGCGCCTCGATAGGGTGCGCGTCGCGGATGCGGTGACATCCATCGCCTCGCTCCACCCTCCCTTGTTTAGGGGAGGACGAAATCAAAAGTGCGAGAGGAGTGCTGTCGGAATAGCGCGTTGGAATGCGCCTCGGTTGCCTTTAGTGGATTTTGATCCAATATGGGAGCTATGAGTTTCCCGCATCAAGTTATCCCTTTTTTAGGGGATACCAGGATATGGGAAGGCATCACTTTCTATTCCCATTTTCCCTTTTTAGGGAAAACGTGAAAATGCAAAGAAAGATGTTGCAGCCCCTAATTATGGATTTTATGAAAATAGCCTTATGGCCTATTTCGGATCACTATGAGTGCTTTGGGTTTCTATGTCAAGTTATCCCTTGTTTAGGGGATACCGAACATAGGAATACATCACATTTCCATTCTCATTCTCCTTTTTTGGGAGAACGTGAAAGTGCAAAGAAAGATGTTGTGAGGCCCCACTGGATCCAAAATGTTTTTAGAGTCGCCATCTTTATTTTAAGGCAAAAATAAAGCAAAACCAAAAGAAAACCGAGAGATGAAGAAAACGGGTTCGAGGCTAAGTTCGAGTTGGGAAGGTGCTAGGCACCCAACTCGCCTTTCGATCTCAAAACGGTTTTTGGCTAAAGTATGCTTTTTGTTATATTTATTTAATGTATAAATAAAGCATTAATCGCTTACAAATACATCCGTTACATCTATATTATTTACTGACTTGCAACAATCTCTTTTACAAACAATTACAAATATACTCGAAAATATTTGGCCATAGTAACTGATTACATTTAGTATTATTTCTAACTAAATCCGGCAAAGATAACCGCTTATATATTTACATTGGACCGGATTGGAAATAATACTTTTACAAATAAAGACTTTAATGAATACATAAAACAAATAATTACAAATACATCGAAAACATTTGGTCATAATAACGCTACATCTAGTATTATTTCCTAATTAAATCCGGCGACAACCTTATATGGTTACATTGGGCCGGACCGAAATAATACTTTTACAAACAAATGTAAGACTTTAAAAGTAAAAACTTACGTGGGTGTGCTCGCTCTGTCCCTCGGGGAGAGAGTATTTTTTTGTTGAAGTTGTGTGTTGTGTGTTGTGTGAATTTGGGCGTGGATCGCTTCTTGAAAGTTACTTTCTCTGGGGCAGGTAATGTTTGTGTTTGGTTGTTTGTTGGCTTGAGGTTGGTCAAATCGCGCAAGTAATAATGGCTTATTTTCGAGCGATTTGGTTTTAAATCGAGCAGCAACGCTTTTCCACGACTTTGGACCGGGAAAAAGGGTGGATACCTAGCCGGGGCTAAGGTACACTCCTACCCGGTTGGTTTTGTGTTTGGAGGAAGTTTGGCGAGTTTCGAGGCTTTTGAGGTGATCTCTCACTATCTCACACCGCTCTCTAATTCTCCAAAGGTAACGTTAACGCTGAGAAGCTTTTACTTAAGGAATGTGTGCCGAAATGATCGATCAAGCCTCTATTTATAGGAAATTTGAATCGTGGACATCGGAGGAATTAAAATTCCTTCTCTCGTTAGATATGGTACAGGGCTGATTTGTTGCATTTACGGCAAATGTTTGCGCATTTGTAGAGGCATTGAAAGCATTTTGGGCGCCACCTCCATCAATTTTGGGCGCCATGCCCAATTCTTTTAGTAGCCACGCCCATTTCATTCTTCATGCATCAAACGAGTGTACACTGTGCTGTGGGAGTTGTGAATTGCGGCAACTATTTGGATGAACAGTGGCAGAGGAGGAAATTGGGCGCCAGCTTCTTCATATTTGGGCGCCATGCCCAATTATCATGGGAGCCACGCCCATTTCTCAAAGTTTGTCATTTTTGAACACTTAGGTCCCTGCATTTTGTCCTTTTGCGCATCCTGCTTTGTCCTTTTGCATTTTTGACCCTGTAACTTGACATTTGTTAATGTTTTAACATGTCTTGATATTTTATGTCATGTCACATACCAGGGGTACGAAATTGGGGTGTCTACAGTTAGCAAAGTGATACGCACTTTGCCTGAAATATTTAATGCCAAAATTTGTGCTATTGAGGAAGCTCATGACATTGACAAAATTGGTTTTGAAAAACTAGCTGGCATTCTACAAAATTTTGAGTTAAACCTCAATGAGAAAATTAAGAACAAAGGCAAAGGTGCATCATCTTCTACTCCTTCTGTGGAAAGTATTGCTTTTCCTTATGTTGTTGATGTGTCTTTTGAATTGATTGAATTGCACAAGGAGATTGAGGAATCTGATTTTGGTGAAGACTCAATGATTTTTTAACAACAAAGTTTAAAAATATTTTGAAAGCAAAGGGACAAAACAGATCTCCATCTTCTATCACCAAAAATGTTTTCAAAACTGAGCCTAGCAAGTTTGCTCCCAAAGAAAGTTCTTTTCAAACCCTTGAAAAATCTTTTACCAATCTTTTTCCTAAACAGCCTACATCTATAGGCAAAAATATTGATTTTATTCAATGTAGGGTTTGTGAAGGGTTTGTTCATTATGCTAACCAATGTGCTAATTGTAATACCTCGATAATTTTAATTAAAAATATTAATTCGTGTTGATTAAAATTATAGTTGTTTTGAACTTATTTAAGTAATACTATAATTGTTTGGAGTTAATCTGATTGTTTTGAACCTATTTAGTAACTAATTAAATAGGGTCGGGCTTGGCTCACTTTTGACTAAGAATTTAGTATTGATTCCTAGTTAATATTTACTTAATTATTTCGGTCCAGTTAACTTTAGGATTTCAGTTTATGGTTGGAAAACGTAATAGGGTTTTATATATATAGCGTTTGAGAGGGGAGAACACCATTTTAAAAAATAAATAAATAAATAAAAAGAAGAGAGGAAACAACGGCCGAGTTGGAAAGCGTAAACAATATTGATATCTTTGGGGGAAGAAGACACATCAGGTAAACCTCAACTACGATTTTTGAGAATATAGTTAAAGTTTATGGATTGTTTATTGTGAGTAAAGTTTTGGAGATATTTTTTTGTAAGAATGCAAACATTGTCGTGGAGGTCGGGTAATATTTCTATGTAGCTCATATGACTCTGCAAATGCCTTGTATGTACCGGAGTGAAACTAGGGAGAATAATATTGAGTAGTGACAAGAAGAAAAATATGTACCAGAGTGAAACTAGGGAGAAGAATATTGAGTAGTGACAAGTCAACAAACATTGTGAGGGAATATTATTAGAATATTAATTGTTAATAACTTTTGTTACATGAACATCATATTTGGACAAGAGGGGTTAGAGATTCGATCGCAGTTGAGATTTTGCTCTTTGTGATTTACGCTAAGTATGTAAGGGATTATACATCGTTTAGGTATTTTCAATTCTTTTGTTCCAAATTGTTAGGCTTCCGCTACTTTCTTGATATTTTCGTCTTTCACAACATGCACCAACTTCTTGTCGATAATTGATTTTGAACTCCATCGAATTTCGTTCATTCTTACTCATGATTATCTTTCTTCGTTAAATCTCGCATATTTGTTAAAGTCCCATGTGAAATACCATTTTTGATACATAAATTGATTATTGATTATTGATTATGCTTGGGTTTGAGAAAATTATTTATTTTCTTTAAAAGTTCCTACCTTGATCACTGAGTCAAACAACCTAGTCACGGGTTAATGTGACCTTTCGATTTACTTAGTCACAGGTTAATGTGACATTTAGATGTACCTAGTCACGGGTTAATGTGACCTTTCGAAACCCTTTAACCACTAGACATATGGTTAGTTATCCGGATATACCCTTTAGACACCTTTACCCTTATGGGTCTTTAGAATTTTTCGGAACATTGTTCGAACAGCTCTTTGACCGCTTATGTGATCTTGGCATTTGTGAGTCGTTCGTTGTTTCCAGCTGGTATGGGACGGTTTGTGACAATTGGACTACTCGAGTCGTCTTTTGTTTTATTATCTTTCATTTGGAATCCTAAATATTTATTTGTGAGTTGTCCATTG
The DNA here is from genome assembly GCA_013146195.2 of Codonopsis lanceolata. Classification (NCBI taxonomy): domain Eukaryota; kingdom Viridiplantae; phylum Streptophyta; class Magnoliopsida; order Asterales; family Campanulaceae; genus Codonopsis; species Codonopsis lanceolata. The sequence goes on along the minus strand of CM028378.1, from coordinate 27,736,899 downwards.
TCGTCAGCTGGTATGGGACGGTTGGTGACAATTAGATTACTCGAGTCATTTGTTGTATCTTTATCCTTCACTTGGAATCCTGAAAATATATTTGAAATTTGAATATTTGAACTTTTGACTATTTGATATCGCATTATAGATATTTGAACTTTCGATTTTGATTCCTTGATTTATTTCGGTCAACTCCTCCTTAGTAACCAGAGGGGTTGTATATAAACTTGCTGAGCATTGTTCGCTCACCCTTTCTTATTCTTTCTCTTTCAGGTGACATTTAGCTGGGCTAGATGAATTGTTTCGAGTAGATGAATGAAGATGGTCATAGAAGTTTAGACATTATTAGTTCATTTGTACTTTGAAAGTTTAATCAACTTTGATCAGTTTTATTTTGGATTTCGTTTCGGATATTTTGTGGTTGTATTTTAGTTATATTTGAGAGATATTAATGTTGATTAATTATTAGAGTTGGGATTAATTATGGTTTTAAGTATTTGATTGATAGTGACGTGGCCATACTGTGGGACCGCAGTGCCGGTACCGAGTTTGGGGCGTTACACTAATACTTTGACAAAGAAGGGTTTGAATTTTTCTGCTACCTTGAGTGATAGTGATGAGGAAGATCCATGTGATCTCATTACTCTCACTGCTATGCACAACTTTCAATCTGATCTAGCAGGATTTTCAGCTGATGTACCTCCGAATGTAGCTTCCTCACAAACTACATCGGAAGCTACATTAGGCAGAAACTGAGATGACTTTTACTGCTTTAACTCCTCTGTCACTGAAGAAGGTGGAGAATCAGAATCAGATATGCTGGAAGCCTACAAAGAGTTGTACAAGGATTGGCAAAATAGGGCTCTTCAAGTTACATTTCTTGGAAAGACAAATGATACACTAAAAAAGGTAAATAGAGATCAGAAAGAGCGTATCACAAGACTTGAGTGTTCGCTGAGCAAGAAAAATGTGGAGATTGAAGACCTGAAAGAAGAACTCATCAAAGCCAATGAAACCATGGCAAAATAGAATTCAAGCCAACAAAAAGTGGATGATATGTTGAAATTTGGGAATAATGGTAAGTCCGGGCTTGGATTCCTGCCAAATACTTTTGTTAAAGGAGATGAAGGTACTTCTATTGAACCAAGACAGCCCACACAAAATTTTCAAAAATCAAACTTCTTTGAAAAACCAAAAACTAGAGAGAGAAATTTTGTATGTCACTAATGTCACAAACTTGGATATATTCAGCTCTTTTGTTACCTAAAAAGGGCTGTCTATAAGGAAGATGTTAGGCAAGCTTATCTAGTTTGTAACCAAGTGCAGCATCAGATGCAGCACCGAATGCAGCATCGGATGCAGCAACATCCAAAGCTACATTCGAAGCTACATCGACAAAAAATGTTTAGAAAAGTTTGGGTTCCTAAAAAACAGTCAGACTTTGTTCCAGAATCACAGAATTCAGAAGTTGAAAAATCTGAAAATTCAACAAATGCGGATGCAACTCCGGATGTAGCTGCATCACAAGCTGCATCAGAAGATGCATTGGTCAAAACTTTTACAAAAACTGAAACTAAATCCCAAAATGCTAAAACTGCTCCTACTATGACTGATCGAAGCCACGATATTCCTAGCCGTATACATAAAAATCATCAAATCTCTCAAATGATAGGTAATATTCATGATGTCATATCCACAAGGAAAAAAGGTAAGGTTGATTCTCACAAATTAACATGCTTATCAAAATATTTTTGAGAGAAGCCTTGTTACTTTAAATAGTTAGTTTTAGTAATTAGTTTAATTTAGTTTTTTTTTCAGAAATTTTTTCTAGAGTCCATTATTTTTTGCTTTTATGACTCTACAACTTTTATGGTTGCATCAAATGATCAAAGATTATGGGCTACACATTGATGTGTTAACCGTGCATTGTGATAACACCAATGTAATTTGTATAACACAAAAATCTAGTTCAACATCCTCAAACAAAACACATTAATATAAGACACCACTTTATTAGAGACTTAGTTGAATAAGGAATTGTTTGCATTGAATATGTTATGACTGAAAATCAACTTGCTGATATTTTTTAAGAGTTTAGATTTTGAGAGATTTTCCAATCTTTGGAAATCTCTTGTGTTATGTGTGTCATTTGACTTTACACTTAGTTTTTTTTTAAAAAAAGGCATGATTACATTTTGTCTTTAGAGGGCACTCTAGATCATTTGACTTGCATGTTTGTACCTTTTGTTGTTGCTTGAGAATTGCATTCAAAATCAATTGTGATTTTTTTTGTTATGATTCTCACTCTCTCCCAGTTTTTGAGCAAGTTTGTAGTTCACAAAGGAAAGAGCTACCTTAAAGTACAAGGGTTGTAGGATCTTATCTTGGTATTATGGAACTTTGGTTCTCATAGGTTGATCTTGAGAAAAATGGATACTCTTGGAAAAGTGTGAAAGCTACCTAAAGGAAAAGAGCTACATATAAACAAGGTTTGTTGTCATTCTCTCTTGGGACTATAAATCTTTGGATTTAATGGTTTGATCCTGTGTAAAATGACTTCCCTTGGTAAATAGTGTGAAAGATTCCTAGTGGCATATTTAGTATAGCTTAAAATAAAGTAGAGCTATACTCATAAGGAAATAAAGTACCTATGAATTTTTGATATGAAAAATTTATGATCTTGGGAGAGAAATCTGGTTGAGAAAATTAAAAAAAATACAAAATTAAACATAAAATCACAATTTTGGCGAATGAATCTCCCGATGTAGCTGCATCAGGAACTACATCACTTTGATTTAGTCTTTTATCATTTGTGTGTGATTGCATTTTTTTTCCTAACTTTTCGTAATCATGTTTTAGGCATAAAATTTTAGGACATGCATTGTTGATAAGGATATCATCTTGGAGAAATTTTATCCTAAAATAAACTGTGCAAATCAATTTCCAAAAATGTCCACGTTGAAAAATATTTAGTGGATGCCTAATTTTTGTGTGGAACTAAGAGATATTGAATCTGGATATGAGGTGCTCAGTTATTGCTATGAGTGTGATCAAGTCATGGTGAACACTTAATTGAGTTTTTTAAAATCTTGGATTTTTGAGAATTTCTAAAAGATTGTTTCTTCCTTTTCTTTCTCCGGTCAAATAGGGGGAGAGAGGTCAAGTGTTCTTATTTCTGGTGATGATGATGAATCTGATTCCTTGTAGATTCATCATTGTGATTGTTTCTCCCATAAACTGTTTCATGTTTGTTTTGTATGCATGTGATTGCATCATTGGTATATTCCGATTTGTCCTTAATAAATGATTTCTGATTTTATACCTTGCAAAAATACAGGGGGAGATGAGATTTTCTAACCAATGCAGGTTAGATGGTTTGATTGGTGTTGAATAAACACTTGTCATTTGATTTGACTAGAAATGCTCAACAAAGAGGGAGATTATAATGGCAAAATAGACATGTCCTATTTTGGTCTTGTTTTTACCTTTCTTGGTCCTAAAGTTTAGGTGTATTTTTGGAAACAAAATATTCATAATATTTTGATTTTCTTGGTCCTAAAGTTTAGGAGTATTTTTGGACACAAAATCTTGGCATATTTCTTTCCTAAAAACGTGTCCAAGAGTCCTTATTTGTTTGGTAATACAATCTAGGAATTAAGGTAGTTTATCTGATTACCAATTCTAACTCCTAATCATTTACCATGTTGGAGTTTGTTTCCTAATTAATGTGTAGGTCTCCTCCTCATATAAATAAAGGCACGGACAGAGGCAGTAACTACGAAGACAGAGAATGCAGAGCATAGAGAGCATCGTATTTAGACATCCAGAGCTGAGAGATATCAGATCATACAGAAAATTCAGAAAGCTGCTTTGCTAAAGTTTGAATGTAGTTCCAGATGCAGCTAGATCCGGAACTTCATTGACCTGCTGGCTATTTGTCTTCCTAGTTTTTCTAGGAAGTTGATTTTTTAATCCCACGTTTTCTGTATCCTTTGTTTCTGTGGGTTTTGCTCTCCAAGACGTGTTGTTTTGTGAGAGTTTTTGATTTGATGATTTCACATATTGGTTTGTAAAACACTTCATCTTTTTAAGTGAAATCTTTTTGATCATAAGGCTAAGGCTTGTAGATTGTTTGGTAAACGTGTGTGTTTATTTTGGTTTTAAATTGTTAAGTCTTCCGTTGTTTTTAAGATTTTTATCCAATACACTTCCCAGTGTAGCTTTTGTTACAAGCTACATCGTGAACTGCATTTACTTTTTTTGTAAATCCTAGTTACTGTTGATTCTTACAGTAACTACTGAACACTTATATACACTATGAAATTCTAAATGTGGAAGGATTGTCTTGAGAGGTACATTGCACATTTTTGCTATGAAGAATAGAAAATTAGATTCCGTTTGTTTCATAGATTTCTTGAAAATAATTTTTGAAAAATGAAAATATTTCATTTTTAGGTATTTGATAAATCTTTTGAAAATATACCGGAAAATATTTTTAGGTGTTTGACAAACGTACGGAAAATGTTACGGAAAACAATATATGAATAAATACAAAAAAGTATATTCTAATATAATGATCATATTGAATATAAAATAGTGTTGAACTTTAAGTAATTTTCCTTTAGTGACCCTCAATTTATCATTAATAATGTCAAATCAATAAGGTCCATATTTTTTTAATCTCATATATACAAATTTTAAAAAATTGATAATTGATATGAAAAAACGTTCTAAAAAAGAAAATTGATAATGTTTGAGACGTTCATAAATAATATAGTGGACATTAATTTTAAGACGTAGTGAATATTTATGAAAATTATAATTTATAAATAGTGTGCACAAACTCCATTTATATTTCTAAGTAATTTATTTGTTGAGTGAAATATTGTGCGTATATGTAAATATGTGTAATTGTGGAAGGGCGGAGTTCTCAAACATTTTGGAAAATGACTACTGATGAAAAGAATACTTCATTTTCTATTTGACTTCCGGAAATTTTTACGTTAACTACATTTTTCTAAGATTATCAGCAAAAAAATGAGAAAAATATTTATCGAAAATCATTTTATGTGAAACAAACGGAACCTAATATTGAATATCTTTTGGGGCCAAATCTTACAACCATCAAATGCAATCATAGTTGAAACATTGCCTCTTAGCCATGGCTTAAGGGAACAAGTGCACCTTTCAAAATTCAGTTTTTTTTTTATTCATAGTTATGAAATATTTCTATTCGTGATTATAAGTTTATTTTTAATTCATAGTTATGAAAATCTTGTTTTATTTCTGATTATAATTATTGTTTTTTGTTTTTGTTTGAAGATTGAAGATTATTACCAAAAGAATTGAATTCATTTATCATAAGTCTCGAGTTGACTACATTCAAATATATTTTTTATTTGTAATTTTGTTGAATAGAAAGAGATATTTACTCCTAGATGAAGAGAACCTCATATGAGGAAAAAGCAAATGGATGGACATAAATTAACGTGTGATGAATTTTAAGTTATTACAAGCATGAAGCATCCCCTGTTTTTGGCAGCCTTGACTTTCTAAATTGAAACACAACCATTCAATTATCTATCATCCACCCTGCACCCAATCCCACAAGTACCCACAAAAGATAAACAAAATAAAATAAATAATAAATAAATAAATCACTTTTGTTTTTTTAAAATATTTTCATTTGACTTACCCGTTCATTCCCCCTCTTACATGCACCCCACGTTCCTCCAACAACTGCAAGCTAAATCATCCATTACCAACAATGATTTCCATTTTCTAGTTTGTCAGAAAACACAATAATTTTCTTTCCCCAAAAACATTTTCCTTAGGTTTCTGTCCATTTTCCATCTCTCTCAGCAAAAGAGAATTGGAAAGAAAATAAAAACAGATTATCTCTCAACATTTTTCATGTTCTGTTCTATCATCTTCATTTCTTAGACGTCTCTGCTCGAATCAAATAGTAAATGGTTCGAGCACTTGAGAAGAACAAGAAATTCTCAATTCAAAACTGAATCATTTTAAAGGAATGCACGAAAACACAGAGAGGCAATGGCAAAGCATGATCCTCGAGACCAATAACGGCTCATTGTCACCTGGGACGATAACAGATTGGCCTCACGAAGCTATACATCTTCACCTTTACACGATCAACCTCAACAACAGATTGGGTCTACGCTAAACCGAGAAACCAAGATCAAATCGCGTTTGAGCATGGATGGAGGCGCCATCAGCTCTCAAAGCAAAGAGAAACAAACCTTAGGCATGCCCCCTTGTCATTTCATCAACATTAATTTCCTTTTCTTTCGTACCACTGTTTTTTGTGATATCTTGAAAGTAATAAAATTTATACTGTTGCTCATCAAAATAATAAAAGGAAAAAATTAAGCACTTTTCCGCTCAAATATTATTTGCAGCAATATACATGAAAATAATTGTTTGTGACTCCAACTTAATATGTCATATTTGAATTCTACCTATTTGACCACACCAGAACATTGCAGAATTTATGTTTTATCATAGTTTCGTTGCTAGAGAAGTAAAGCAAATAACTGAAATTTCTAATTCAAATTACAATTCTGAATTTTCAGTTGAACATGTTGGTTTTTACATCTTTCTGTAAATCTATGAATTTATTTTTGTATCTTGGTGGTTTCTCCTTCAGACATGGAGCTGATGAAGGAAAGGTTTGCAAAGTTGCTTCTGGGTGAGGATATGTCTGGTGGAGGAAAGGGCGTCTCATCGGCTTTGGCATTGTCAAATGCAATCACAAATCTAGCAGGTAATACAGAATGCTAAACTTGT
>CM028378.1:27650318-27730001 GCA_013146195.2 Codonopsis lanceolata | reverse complement strand
GTTAATAAGTTCGTTATTAGAAGTAGGGTCTTCTTACCATTTTGCCTTTCAATGAAACTTTAAACCATCTTTAAACCAACTTTTGATTGAACTTTTGGCAATCAAACGCTCGAGACATCATTCATCTATGGCGTGATATGAACAAATGGACCCATTCCATTATGCATCATGATATATTAGACCAAAACTAACAGTTGACTAAGGATATGGCGAGTGGTATGGTTTGTTGATGATGCACTTAGATTGGACCCGAGTATATATATATTAGCATAGGGTGAGTTGTTTTAAGTTGGGTAGGGGATATTGCCCGGCTTATGAAGAGCAAGCTCTTATTAAGGAGCATGAGCTCTTCCTACCAGCGGAAATCGAAACAGGGCATTCTAAAAACTAACAAATTCAATTTTATCAATCTTGAGCATAGGCATGACAACACATTGATGGGGCAGAGCTCATGTCTATTGTGATGAGTGATGCACTTCTAGCTCTTTGCAATTGTAAGTTTTGCCTTAGTATCCTAGGGATTGAAAACCTCGTAAAAGCCGCTTCACGTAATCCAGTAATTCGTTATAGTAAATTGTTATTCTTTTAGTGAATGTTATATTAAATTGTTTATTTCATTTCTTCCTATGTTGACGGATTCTTAAGCCCTTGCTCCCGCATCAATATCAGGTTTCACGTTCCACCATTTGAACAAAATTTCAAATTCAACATCACCTAGTTTCACAGGAAGCCTGATTTAAAAACCATGAACATGATTTTCAAGCATTATTAATTAGTTAATTTATATATGCTTACTATAACATATTTTTTTAACTTCCAATGCGTGCGAGACATTACAGTGCATTGAAACTTATACCGAAAGACAAGTTTGAAAAATTTTGGAATCTGATGGCTTGTGATCGGTACAAACGGATGTGTCATAGGGGCGACAACAATTCACGCATAGTGGCACCCATCTTGGTGCAATGATGCCAACATGATCGAACGGCAAGATTTGCTATTTTTGCAAATGACAAGGCAAGGAAGAAGTGTGAACAAGCAAGAAAAAATCGTAAGTCAGACCACAATGACTTGGGATTAACTAAACATTCAGGGGGTCAAAGAGTTTTGCCTTACATGAGCTTGCGATGGTAAGAGTTTATCTATTGTCTATATAGTCTTTTGTGGATATGATTTGCATTTTAGTACAATCTTGGTTGCTACGCTTAATATGTTTTGAGGTTACTCTATTTATTGTGATAGAACATAAGAGAGAATTATTATTCTCTGTCATTACAGATAAAGAAGAATCCTAACAAAGTGATCACAGAAGATGACATTTTCCTTAGAACCCACAGAAGAAAGCAAGGAAGTGGCGAGTTTATGGATGTTAAGTCCAAAAAAATCTTTGTGAGTTTAATCTAAATGTTTTATTACTTTTTTTGGTTCACTATAAATATTTAATTATACTTGATCACTATTGAAAGATGTATCTTTGATCTCAATGTTCTTTTTATTATTTATAAAATGCAAATAGAAAAGTTACTTATAATATTCTTTCTTTCTTTTTTTCTTTTTTTTTTTTTACATTTTAGGAGGATTATACTGCTTGAAAGAATGGTGATGGTTTTGATTCCACAACTTGGGTGGATGTATCAGGTGGTGTTGTAAAGAATAGTGTGTACGGCTTTGGTTCATCGGTTCCTGCATCAGAGATCTTGAGTTGCAGCACGATTTCCTCATCTACACGTTCAAATTGAGATTTCACACACACCCAAGAGTTTGAAGATAAGTTGACCAAAAAAGTTTAAAAAAATGAGGGATGAAGTCACGACACAATTACAATCCAGATGAGGCTAAATTTGAGCAAATGAAAAATGATTTTCAGTTGCAATTACAAGAGATGCGCAATTCGAGGACTTAAGAGGCTCCGAGCATCGTCCAGGAGCTCCTATTTAGTTTAAAGTATGACAACTTGACAATTCTATGTAGTTTAACAGTGCGGCAGTTTAATATGACAATTTGCCAATTCATTTTGAACATAATGTTTGAAGCTTTGTTGACTTTAATTGTTTGATTTAAGATATTTTAAATGAAATGTCCAATCAGATACAATTGATAAATATTTATAGACATAATATTAGTAATATTTTATTTTCAGACTATAATCTTCTGCAACAGAATTTTTCGTTGCAAGTTTAGTTCCATGTGTAATAAATTTGAAACATAAAAACCAGTTGCAAATTAGGTTGCATATTTGAAACTGAAACATTCAATTGCTAATTTAGTTCTCTGTGTAACAAATTTGAAACAGAAAAACCTGTTGCAAATTAGGTTGCCTACTTGAAACTGAAAAATTCAGTTGCTAGTTCAGTTCTATGTGTAACAAATTTGAAACAGAAAAACTAGTTGCAAGTTAGGTTGCCTAATAAAAACTGAAAATTTCAGTTGCTAGTTTAGTTATATGTGTAACAAATTTGAAACAGAAAAAACCAGTTGCAAATTAGCAACAGAAATAAATCAGTTGTTGTTTGCAACGGATATAAAAAAATGTCCTAGAAAACACATCGCAACCGAAACTACAACTACTTTTTTTCGTTGCAAGGTTTTTGCAACCACAAGAAAGTGGTTGCACAATTTTGCGACGAGGCTTATTGCTATGGACTTTGTTACGGACATTTTCCGTTGCAAACATCAATTTGAAACCGATTTTCCTGAATTGAAACCGAAAAATCTGTTTCAGTTGCCCTGTTTTTTTGTAGTGATGAAGAAAACTCAAAGAGGAGCACTTGATAAGTTTTTTAAAAATAGTTTTTCCGTTAAAGATCCAATTGATGAATCACAACCAAGTAATAAAGAAGAAGAAAACGAACATATAATGAGTGGGGAAGAAGAAATGAAAGATGATGATACTAATTATTTGAATGAAGAAGAAATGAAAGATGATGATACAAATGATTTGAATGAAGAAGAAATGAAAGAAGATGATAGTGATGATTTGAATGAAGAAGATGATAATTTAATTGAGAATGAAAATAAAATTGAACAAACTAGTCAAGCTTTGAATATATATGATCCAAGAACTTGGGATAACATTGATAATAAAACAAGAGATATTTTAGTGGAGAAAGGTCCTATAAGAGAGAGTAATTTGAAATTTCCTATAGATGGGCTTTCTACACATTTTGCATATTCTTATTATACAAGAAAATTACAAAATGGAGAGAATCAAGATAGAAAATGACTTGTTTACTCAAATGATGCGAACAAAGTGTACTGTTTTTGTTGTAAATTATTTAAATCGGTGCAAAATATTAGTTTGCTAGCAAATGAAGGCCTTGATGATTGGAAACGTTTAAGTGAGAGATTGAAAAAACATGAGAACGCTATTGAGCATATCAACAATATGAGAATTTGGTTAGATTTGCAAATTAGATTGAAAAAAAATGAAACAATTGATAAAGCGTTACAAACCCAAATTAAGAAAGATAAAGAACATTGGAAACTAGTTTTGGTAAGAATTATTTCTGTTGTAAAATGTCTTTGTACTCGAAATTTGGCTTTTCGTGGAGAAAATGAAAAGATTTACCAAAATAATAATGGAAATTTTTTAGGGTTACTTGAATTAATTGCAGAATTTGATTTATTAATGCAAGAGCATTTTAGACGTATTCAAAAAAAGGAAATTCATTATCATTACCTTAGTCATAAGATTCAAAATGAGTTGATTTCAATATTAAGCTCTAAAGTAAGAAACACTATAATTGAAAAAATAAAAGAGGCTAAGTATTTTTCGGTGATACTTGATTTTACTTCGGATGTAAGCCACAATGAACAAATGACTTTAATAATTCGATGTGCTGATATGTTAAGTTGTCCAATAAAGATAGAAGAATATTTCATAGAATTTTTAATAGTTGATGATACATCTGGATTAGGGCTTTTCAATGAATTACAATGCTTTTAGAATTACTCAAACTTGATATTGATAATGTAAGGGGACAAGGTTATGATAATGGTTCCAATATGAAAGGAAAACATCAAGGTGTACAAAAAAGATTTCTCGAAATCAATCCAAGAGCATTTTATATGTCATGTGCTTGTCATTCTCTTAATTTAACAATATGTGATATGGCAAATTCTTGTGTAAAAGCTATCTCTTTTTTTGGAATTGTGCAACGCATGTATGCCTTATTTGCTAGTTCTACAAAAAGATGGAAAATTTTACTAGATCATGTTCATCAATTAACTTTAAAACCATTATCAACAACAAGGTGGGAAAGTCATGTTAATAGTATTACAGCCATAATCACTCAGCCTGAAGAGATAAGAGAAGCCCTATTTGAATTGTCGAGTGTAAGTGATGATGCCAAAACTAAAAGTGAGGCCGAGACATTAGCAACTCAACTTGAAAGTTTTGAATTTTTATTGGGCATGACTATATGACATAATATTTTGAAGAAAATTAATTTGATTAGTAAGAAATTACAATCTGAAGATATGCAAATTGATAGTGCAATAACTATTTTGAAAGGTTTGATTTCGTATTTTGAAAGATATAGGGAGGATGGTTATCAAGAAGCCCTAGTATTAGCCAAAGAACTTGCATCTAAATTGGAAATTGATCATATCTTTGCTCAAAACGTAAAATTGTGAAAAAACAATTTGATGAAAATTGTCATGAAGACATATCACAATCTCCTGAGGAGTCTTTTAAGATTAATTATTTTTTTGTTGTTGTGGATATTGCTATTACATCTTTAAAGAGTAGATTTGAACAATTGAATATTTTTGAAAACATTTTTGGTTTTTTGTTTAATCCCAAGAAGTTGAATTCATTAGATGATAATATATTGCATGAATGTTGTGTTAATCTTCAAGTTGCCCTAAAACATAATGAGAAATTTGACATTGATGCCAATAATTTATTTTCTGAATTGCAAGTGTTGCAAACGTGTCTACCAAAAGATATAAAGTCATCCATCGAAATTCTTGAGTTTGTTAAAACTTTAGATTGTTTTCCTAATATTTCTATTGCTTATAGAATTTTATTAAGTATACAGGTTACTGTCGCATCAGCAGAAAGAAGCTTTTCAAAACTAAAATTAATAAAATCATACTTACGTTCAACTATGTCACAACAAAGATTAAATGGCTTAGCAATTTTATGCATTGAAAATGAGATGGCGAAAAAAGTTAATTTTGACGACCTTATTGATGATTTTGCTTCTCAAAATGCAAGAAGATCTAGCATTTTTCAATAATTATTTGATACTTATTTACTCGTGTGCGTTTGTTGATTTTGTACTTTTTTCATTACTTTTAATGTTGAAAAGTGAAAAAAAATTAAGATTTTATTTTTATTTTTCTAAAGGGGGCCTCACTTTTCATTTTTGCCCAAGGGCCCCAGAAAATTCAGGGCCGGCTCTGATCAACACCATTACTAACTTTATCCAACCTGTAGTTTTCAGTAATTATTTTCATTCCTATATCTATCAAAACCATCATTAACTTAATCGAAATTTTGAAAGTATGCTACGCCTATTTTACTACCTTTTCATTTCTAACTTCAACTTTTTGGGTCAAATCGAGTGTTTATAACTTGTGAGTCAAATTGGTCATATACTTTTTTTTTAAAAAAAATATAATAAAATAAGTATTTCGTAATATGGGCATTACTGTTGAACACCAAAATTACTCTCACACAAAATGTATTTGCTGAAGGAATGTGTTATTCGATTAAAACCAAGTTGTTAGCTTTATAGCCTTACAATAACAGAAAATCAATGTGCTAACAATACCTACGTTGTCAAGGCCTACAAAGTAGGGAATCAAAACAATCTAAATCTTATCTGCATGTCCCTAAAGAATAGGACTTTATTAACAAACTAGCTGAACTAAAAGCTTAACAAATAAAATAGAATTCCTAACAAACTAATGCTAACATTCCCTCCCTTAAACTAGATGTAATAACATTTAGTTTACTTCTGAATCTTCAATCATTCCCAACATCTTATGAAGTCTCAAGAACTGCTCCAATTTGAGCGGCTTCGTCATTATGTCCGCAACTTGAATCTGTGAGCTGCAATAGTTCAACTCAACAACTCCATCTTTCACCAAATCCCTCAGAAAATGGAACCTTACATCAATATGCTTGCTTCTTCCATGAAATACCGGATTCTTGGACAATTGTATAGTAGAATTGTTGTCACATTGAATCACAGTGCTCTTATCCTCCTTAAGACCAAGCTTTTCTATGACTCTTCTAAGCCAAACACACTGACAAGCACAAAATACAACTGCGATATATTTGGCCTCAGTAGTAGACAATGTAACTACTGGCTGTTTTTTCGAGGACCACGAAATAGCTCCGGAACCAAGCAAGAAAACGTAGCCAGATGTGCTTTTGCGATCATCCAAGTCACTGGAAAAATCACTATCAGTATAAGCTACAAGACCTGTATGTGCATTTTTCTTGTAGAAAATGCCTAGCTCGGTTGTCCCTCTCACATACCTCAATATCCTCTTTGATGCAAGCCAATGAGCCATTGTTGGACAAGACATGAACCTGCTAATCAAACTTACTGCATACATCAGATCGAGCCGAGTTGCAGTCAAATACATGAGACTGCCAACTAATTGTTTAAACATGGTTGGATCAACTTTGACTCCAACTTCATCTTTTAGCAATTTTGTTCCTGGAACAATGGGATTTTTCACTGCGTTACTGTTCTCCATGCCAAATCTTGCTAGAATTTCACGAGCATATTTTCTTTGACATATAAAAATCCCACCAGAACTCTGCACAACCTCGACTCCAAGAAAGTACCTCATTCTTCCCAAGTCAGACATATCGAATTCTAACATCATTAAACTTTTAAACTCTTCACACATGCTCCTATCATTTCCAGTATATATTAAATCATCAACATAAAGGCTCACTATTAAAAATTTACCTCCTTCCTTTGATTTTGTAAACAGTGTGTGTTCACAAGAGCACCTCTCGAAGCCTTCTTGAATAAAATAAGTTTCTATCTTGCTGAACCATGCCCTCGGCGCGTGTTTAAGGCCATATAGTGCCTTTCTTAACTTCTAAACTTTGTTTTCTTCACCTTTCTTTACAAAACCAACAAGCTGATGAACAAACACTTCCTCTTTAAGCTCTTCGTGGAGAAATGCGCTCTTCACGTCTAACTGAAAAATATCCCAATTGAACTGAGCCGCCATAGCGAGTATCAAACGAATAGTATCAAGTCTTGCCACTGGCGCAAATACTTCGGTGTAATCAACTCCGTATCGCTGGGAATACCCTTTCGCCACCAATCTTGCTTTAAACTTGTCTATCTCTCCATTCTCATTAAGTTTGGTTTTGAAGACCCACTTAACCCCAATTGGCTTTACTCCACTTGGCAAATCAGTCAACTCCCATGTCTTGTTCTTCTCTATAGATTCAATTTCCGCCACCATTGCATCTCTCCATTTCTTGCACTTAACAGCTTCCTCAAATGTAAGTGGATCATCAACTGTCACCATCATCATAGCATTCAAAACATCTTCATCAGACAAGCCTTCTCCAGTCTCATAATCTTCCATCCAAATTGGTTGTCTAGTATCTCTCCTAACCCTCCCTTCAACTAAAGCTTCCTGACCATTATTACTTGGCACATTTTGAGGTGAGTCAGATTCCCTGGACTTGTCACTTGAACTGCTTTGGTCTGTATCATTGTTTGCTTCATCATCTTGATCAGACTCCTCTCCTGTTTCACATAAATCTTCATCATCTCCCCAATCCAAAATATCCATCATGTATTCTTCTTCAGATCTGCCCCAATTCCAGCTTTCTCCTTCTTTAAACACCACGTCTTTGTTAACAATAATTTTCTTGGAGACTGGATCAAAGAGTCTATAGGCCTTTGATTCATCGCTTACCCCCAATAAAACACATTTCTTGCTTTTATCATCCAACTTACTCCTTTTCTGATCTGGTATGTGGACATGGGCTACGCATCCGAACACTCGAAAATACTCCACTGTTGGTTTCACGCCACTCCATGCTTCTTCTGGAGTTTTGTTTTGCACGGCTACAGTAGGACACCTATTAAGAACATGAACACTCCATCTCACAGCTTCAGGCTAGAACTTTTTGGGAACTTTCTTCTTAGTCAACATAGATCTAACCATATTCATTATCGTCCTATTTTTCCTCTCAGCAACTCCATTTTGCTGAGGAGTATAGGCTGTAGTCAATTGTCTACGTATCCTTTCAGTCTCACAAAATTCTCCAAATTCATCTGAAGTAAACTCACCACCTCGATCTATTCTCAAACACGTTATACACGCACCAATTTATTTTTCAACACTAACTTTAAAACTTTTAAACATAGCAAATGCCTCTGATTTTTCATGTAAAAAGTAAATCCAAGTTTTACAAGTAAAGTCATCAATAAAACTTAAGATATACCTTTTATCACTGTTTGAAGATGGTTTGATAGGCCCACATATGTCTGCGTGCACGAGTTGAAGCTTATTTGATGCTCTCCACGTACTTCTCTTTGGCATCGACTCTCTGTGTTGCTTACCTATTAAGCAATCTGCACATACCTTTTTTGGTGTCTTGAGAAGGGGCAAACCGTCGACCATCTTCTTATGAGCAAGCGTTCTCAATCCCTTATAGTTCAAATGTCCAAATCGACAGTGCCAAAGATGTGACTCATTTTTTGACTCAACTTGAAAGCATGCAGAAACTTTTGGTGTAATAGATGATAACAAGTAAAACATTCTATTCCCACTCATATCAGTATGCATAATCAATCCTCTCCTAGGGTGATATACTTTGCAAGTTCCATGTTGAATCAAAATAGATAACCCTTTTTTCTTGAAGTTGCCCTATGCTCAACAAGTTATTCTTAAGCTCAGGAATGTAATAGACATCTGATATTACCTGAGTAAAGCCATTTACTTGCAGCCGAATGCTTCCTTTTCCCATAACCTTCATCCTTGTGTCATTTCCGAGTTTTACAGACTGTCGAAATCCCGAGTTCAGCTCCAGGAACCATTCGCTGTTCCCTGTCATGTGATTGCTGTAGCCGGAGTCGAGAAACCAAACTTCTTCCCTTTTTGTTTGATTATGCTCAACATAGGACATCAATAAGAGCTCTTCTTCTTCATCTAACTCATCATAGTTAGCTTTTTCCGCCAAATCTAGACACTTAAATTGATAGTGTCCCAACTTATGACACTTGAAGCATTCGGTGATAGCCTTATTCAATGGTTGTCTTCCCCTTCCTCTGCCTCCTCGACCTCCTCTAGACACTCCTGGACCTCTTTCTCTTCCTGCCTTGTCTTCATATGTGACCTTTAGCGCCTGCTCTTCCTCTTGGTACCCTTGCATCCGCTGTTCATGAACTAACAAGCTCCCATGAAGTTCATCAATGCTCAAGGTGTTAAGATCATTCGACTCTTCAATCGAACACACAACGTAATTAAATTTGGATGTCATGGACCTCAGAATTTTTCCAACCACCACCTGCTGCTCCATTTGCTCTCCATGTACCTTCATTTTACTGACCACTGCTAGGGTTCTTGAGATATAGCTATCCACCTTCTCGCCCTCCTTCATGCCTAACAACTCAAACTCCCTCCTTAAAGCCTGCAATTGCGCCCTTTTGACCTTTGTTAAGCCTTGATACTTTTGTTTCATTGAATCCCATATAGCTTTGGATGTTCTTTTGTCAAGAATAGTCTCCATGATCTCTCTGTCGATTGCTTGAAACAGATAATTCTTGACCTTCAAATCTTTGAGACTTGCTTCATCTGTTACTTTTCATTGTGCCTCGGTTGCCGGCGACCCTCGAACCGTTGGAATTCCCTCATCTACCAGACTCCAGTACTCCTTGCTCCTTAAGAAGTTTTCCATCAACATAGACCAATGGTCATAGTGACCATCAAATCTAGGAATGGATGTCTGCACAAACTTCTCTACTGATGAGCTCGACATCTCAAGAAAAACTCTCTCATAAGTTTTTCACACACAAACAATTTGTGTTTCTCTCCCTCTCAATCTCTCGTGTATCACTCAGACACTTCTTTCACACTCATTATCAGGCCCCTATTTGGAGCTCTGATACCAATTGTTGGACACCAAAATTACTCTCACACAAAATGTATTTGCTGAAGGAATGTGTTATTCGATTAAAACCAAATTGCTGGCTTTATAGCCTTACAATAATAGAAAATCAAAGTGCTAACAATACCTACTAGAGCTGTCAAACGGGCCGGGCTGGGCCGGCTCGGCCCAAGTCCCGTCGGGCCTTGCTTAACAACGGGTCGGACTGAAATAGTGTCGGGCCTCATAGAACTCAAGTCCAGCCCATGCGCATTTCGGGCCTTCGGGCCTATGGGCCAAAAAAATAAATATTTTTTTTATTAAATAAAACTCACAAATTAGCTAATAAATGTTATATCACACATACTTACTAGTCTAACTTACACAATTACAAAGCAAAAGTGCAACCAAAGCAAATATAAACAAAGGTAGTAATTTCAACAATTGAACGAAACAGAAACTAGAAAAACAATAATGTTACAGACCAAAGAAAAAATACATGTGCTACTTGAAGGATATTTGTTTCAAAAAATTTATAACCAAATTGAAGTTCATCATATTGTCCCCAATTTTTTAATATGTGTTTTCTAAGGATAGAAAAAGTTTTTCGGGTTCTAGTTTGCAAAACCATACTAACTAGCAAATGTCCATTTTTTTATTCGTCCGACACAATCTAGCATTTTAATTTTATTTATTTTTATCAAGTTTATACTATTGGGGCTTTTTATTAGCTAATATCATATAGAGATACTCAATTAAATAGATCAGTTTCGATAAAATTATTAACTACAACTATACTAAACTAGATTAGAACTTGAAAGATCAACTTCATTTCTTCTTTGTGAGTGTCATTTCCATCAATTTAGAATATGAGTTTCAACCAAAAAAAAGAACAATGATTTGGAAATAGATCATATTGTGTTATAAATTTATCTAACCAAAAGAAAAAAAAGTGGTCTAAATGAATGTCTGATATATTTTTTTTCTTTTTAGATTTATGTTTTAGTTTTTAATTTTGTAATTAAGTTTAAGTGTTTAACTTTATGACCGGGCCGGGCTGGGCTTTTTAGGCTTTTTAAGCTCGGGCCAAACATGGCCCGCGGGCGCCAAAGAGGCCCGGGTTTTTTCGGGCCTGCTAAATTGAGGCCTAGGCCCTTGAAAAGTCGGGTGGGTTGAACCGGGCCTATGGGCCGGGCTCGATTTTGACAGCTCTAATACCTACGTTGTCAACGCCTACAAAGTAGAGAATCAAAACAATCTAAATCTTATCTGCATGTCCCTAAAGAATATGACTTTATTAACAAACTAGATAAACTAAAGGCTTAACAAATAAAATAGAAATCCTAACAAACTAATGCTAACAATTACACAGTAAGTATGTTTATATAGTAATTTGATGGAGGTGTATCCATATTTTATTTAAAACATTACAATATCAAGAAAAACTCACGAAAGTGAGTCCACTCAATTACACACATTGTGCGCGCGCATACACACACACTTTTTCCTCGAGCTTATTCAAATAAAAAGAGAGCCTTTAGGATATTTGTAGTTATCTACCCAACTTTTACATACGTTTCATTATTATTACCAAACTCGTTAAGAGGGAAATGAGGGCTACCCAATGGGCAAAATGTCACCCTATAGTTAGTCCCACCGGGACAAGTAAACGTACTTGTAGGATCATCTTGGGGATAACTATATGCATTGGGACATCTTTGCTTAAAAAACCTTGAATAATCTGTTGGGCCACATGGTCCGTTGGTGCAACAATACTGGGGTGTATGAAAGGTTGTGCATGGATTATTACACCCACCCGGTACTCGCAACGGGCCCGGGCATTCCCCATTTATGTTAGCGGTACAAAGAAGTTGCTTGCACGTCCGACTGAAGCCTGCCGTAGGGCTAAATTCTATTGGGATGTTGAAACCATCAACTAGAGAGATATCAAAAAAATCGAGATTACCGAATTGGTTCAAGGCATATTCTGCTAGAGTGTTTGGTGGGACTCCCCATCCTTGGCAATTTAGTCCACCGGTGCAATCACCGGTCTGACAACGACCCCTACCAGCACCATCAAAGTTGCAATTAGTACGACCCCAAATACGTGCCATTTTTGTACCGGCTGGCACATTTAGGACCCAAGTTTGGCCACGGTCGAGACGACGTCCGCCGCCGGGAGATGCAGCGGCCCAAACGGTGTAACCGCAGTTGTTTCTGATCGTGAAAGTGGCGGCTTTGGAGGAGGTGAAAAGGCTGAGGAGGAGCAATCCGAGGATAGCTAAGTAGGCCATATTGATGGTAGGTTTGGTCTTGTGTTGGTTTAATGGGATGGTATAGGGTTTTTATAGGACATGGGGCGGCTTTTTTGGCTTGAAATTAAATAAATCCTTACTAGCCTACTATGACCAAGTTTATTACGGAGTATAAAAAAACATTGACTTATAGTTATCCTATTATGTATTCAAAAGTCTTTTGAAACATTAAAATTGTACGGTAGGATTAATTAATGCTACAATAGTGAATCCACTCTATTATAAATATTACTCCTTCGTTCTCAAATTATTATCTTGTTTTCTTTTTTTCATCCGTTTCAAAATAATTATCGTATTTGAAAATTTTCTTTTTAATACAACACATTTCTATCATTTTACTTTTATTATGATAATTTTAATACAACACACTTCTATCATTTTACTTTTATTTTTTTATCATACTTTAATTATAGGCCACATACACATAAGTTTTAAAATAAACTACACATCAAACTAATATTAATAATCCAGTCAAATTTGTTTTTTCAAACCGTGCTTTAAATCCACCAAGACGATAATTTAGAGAACGGAGGGAGAAACATAATGTCTATTTATCAAAAATACCACTACAAGATTACATCTCATCAATTAAAGTGAGAATAAATTAAAAATAAAATAGTATGGATAACCTTCAAAAAATAAAATTTCAAAAGTAGACATTTTTTTCGAAATAGCCTAAAATGGAAAGTATGACTAGTTATTTTTTAGGAGCAAGGGAAATATCCATTTACCGGTATGTTTTTAATATATATTTTAACTGTTTTTTCCTTTAAATTTTTAAATTTTAGATTTTAATTTTCAACTTCCAATTTTTTTTAGAAAAGTATTTTTTATTATTTTTGACATCTTATGACAATTATAATGATTTAAAATCTCCATTAAACAAATATATTTAATCTTAAACTAGCACATTATTCTCGAAATGCTTCACGATAAATGGTTCTTTATTCCTTTTGTAATTTCTTTTACAGTAATTTTATTTTTTTTCTTTCATAAAATTTATATTTTTTAATCTCTATCATTACAAAAAAAAAAAAAAAAAAAAAAGATCGAAAACCCTACAATTCTTAAAACAAATCGCTTGTCTACTCGAATGCAAGACGGGAAAAAGGACATTACAAAGTCTACAATTGAGTGTGGGTCTAATGACGTGTGCAATACATTCTTATTAGAATGATGAGCTGGCAGCTTTAGAGCATTGACCTAAAAAATAAGAATCAAATAATATTCCTTATAGCATCTCCAAAGTTACAATTTTATATCAACTTTGGAGTAGTAATAAATCTTCTCATTGTATACTATTCTTACACAACTATTGTATACTATTCTTACACAACTTCTTACACAAAAAATATTAAATTTAACAACAACTCAAATAAAATAATAATTCCTTCCTCCCTCTCCACCCCCTCACACAACCCGGAACCTGCAAGAACCTTCCATTTTGCAGGTTCTTCCATAAGAACCCATCTCTTTCTCTCTTTCCTATGTGTCCATCTAGGTGGCCACTATCACACCAACCAAAGCATTAAGAAGTTGTTTACCAATACAATGGTGATGCTCTTAGATCCTAATACAAATAGGAGTAGTACATTTTGAAATTTTTAATCAATTCAACTGATACTTAGGATCAATAACATCTAAAACATACTCCGTAATAAGTTTTATATAAGATCGTCTTATGAATTTTAATTTATAAGATGGAGTTTTATTCTCTTACAGTTTAACCCACCAACATATGGTGGATCGGATAAAGATGATTCGTCTTATAAAAAATATATGTAATACCGTCTTGCACAAATATTTGCCTATGAAATATGTTCATTTTATTTGAGAAAATAAAACTATAACCCCCCTAAAAAGTACAATAAAAATACTTTTTAGAAATTCAAGTCTTTTATAATTTATGAAAAGATGACAGAAATATCTATCCATAATTTATTATATTGAATTTTTTTAAAAAATTTACCTTTTCAATTGTGACAAAAGAAATATATAATTTATATGTTTTGCTAGTTCAAGGTTAGACCTTTTCTTGTTTGCATTGTAGCCTATTATCTTGTTACTTTGGAAAAAAAATACTCCCTCTGTTATAAAAAAAATATTATTTGAATTGACTTGCCACATCATTTAAAAAACGAATTAACTAGATTAATTATAAATATTGATGAAATTTATGGTTTTCTTTAATATCTTTGAGTATGTGACTATAATTAATGTAGATAGAAAACGTATAGGTAAAGAGGTAAAAATGTTTTTCTAAAAGAAAAAGTTTTGAAATAAGACAATTATTTAAAAATTGACAAAAAAAAAGAAGGTAGACAATGATTTAAAAACAAAGGGATTAAGATTTAAAGATTGATATTTTTTTAGTAGTCAAAGTAAAATGAGAGTGTTTTAATAAATTATTATTATTATTATTATTATTATTATTATTATTATTATTAATAAGATTGACACTTATATGCACTCGATTTTGGAGTACGGTTTTATCATAAAAAACCAGTAACTGCTAACACAATATACTTCTTTAGCAATTACATCGAGTTGGTCCGATTTAGAAGATCAGATTAAATTAAATATTAGGATTAATGAAAAATTGATATATGTATCACTTTTTAAGCTACAATTAATAAAGGGAGATATTATTTCCATTACAATTTTTGCTTACCAATATATTCTTAATTAATGCATCAAATAAGTATATGTTTGGAAAAAAATTACGTCTTAATTATTTGTTCATTTTAAGTTGACTAACCAAATTATTTTCCTAATTACTCCCTCCGTTTTCAAATTATTGTCTACCTTTCATTTTTCACATGTTTTAAATAAATGCCATCTTTTAAAACTTTCTCTTTTAGTAAAACACTTTTAGCACTTTACTCTGACTTTTTATACCTACTTTAGTTATTAGCCCCTAAGGGGGTGGCTCAATGATAGAGTTGAGACTTCTCAGGTTCGATCCCTTCCCATGCCCCCCTTAGGAGGAAAAAAAAATCAATTTGTTTTTCTTAAACGATATGCTGGATCAATCCAGACAATATTTTGAAAACGGAGGGAGTACCTTTTAACATTATTTTAGTTCAAACAATAATGAATAACATAGTTATTCTACTCCCCCCGTCTCTAAATTATCGTCTTCCTTTCCTTTTTCGTCCGTCCAAAAATAATTATCCAGTTTAAAACTTACCTTTTTATAACATCACTTTTACCACTTTACCCTTACTTTTTCACACTACTTTAATTATGGGTCATATACACATGGGCTTTAAAGGAAACTACGCATTATACCAATATAAATAATCAAGTCAATTGTTTTTTCTTAAACTGTGTACCGGATCAATCAGGACGATTATTTAGGAACGGAGGGAGTATTATTTTTACTTTTTGTAATGACTTTATTAATTAATCCTATGATTAAAGTTTATTTTGTATAGTAAAAATATATAATAAGGATATTTTTTGTCTACCAAACTTTGGGTAAATATGTGTTCTTTGGTTATAAAAAAATAAAAAGTGAAATTTAAAGAATGTAATCGTAAAAATTGATCGAATAGTAAAATCATAGTATGAAATAGTATGGTAATTTTTTTTGTCTACCTTTATAATTGATTCAAAATTTTAATTTTTGAGTTGATTGAAAACAAATATTCAGTTGAATACCTACCATAATAATATTATTTAATTGATAATTTAAAATAATATTTTTAAAACTAAATTAGAATATTTTAATTTTTTATTATAAAATATCTAATATATTCTAAAATTTTGGTGGAAAATGTATTAATCATATTATTTTTATGATAATGAATATGAGACGTGAGTAATTAAAAATTGATTGAACAAATTTATTACGAAAAAAATGAATAAGTACATTGCTTGTTGAAAATTAAAATGTTAAAAATAAAAAATAGAATAACATTGATGTTTGAACTAAGAAAATATTGTTAGAAGATAATTAGGAAAATAACTTTATTAGTCAATTAAAATATGTAATTACTTAAGGGGTAGTTTTGTCTAAACATATATTTATTTAATGCAATAATTAAGAATGTAGTAAATAAGCAAAAATTGTAGTGGAAATAGTCTCTCCCTTAATAAATTCTCCTTTATTTTTGCCCTTGACTTAACACAACAAAATAATGATTATGCCCTTTGATCCTTATTAATAGTAAAACCTTCATAACATCCATTTACACAAACAATCAGCTCCAATTCTCTCTCAATTTATTTTCTCTTTCAATAATTTGTTTTTGGCAAAACAAACGATTGGACCAACCAATTTTACAACTTCTTGCAATTCAGCCACCAATTATTTGAAAATCATTTTAAAAATGTGTTTGATCCTTAAACTAGGTTTTTGCTAAGAGATTCCCCCCTTACGGGGTTACCGTCAGTTTTTCAGTTAAAATTTTATTGAAATCTCAAATTTGTCCTTCACCCTTATACAGTAAAGTCATGAAAATGATGATTATCTTGCTTGTTTTGATTCTAGAACACATAATTAATATTTCATATTCAAGGTTCCACATGGGTGTTGTCGATCGATGAAAAATGGGAATTGTTGTACCCTTGCCCCAGGAACCACTATCGCCCAAGTCCCTTTAACCTTCTACAACACCCGACATTTTTTAGATATTAAGGCACAGAGAGACATCAAGGATTTGAGAGAAAAAATGCACGATAACCTAAGTTACCACAGACAGCGATCAAGGCACAATTTCACTAAGCTCGATCTTCCCATTGATGGTGCTGACAAGGTTGCCTAGATCTCAATTTGGTCGAAGGCCGCGATGGTGCCATCAACTGATCAAGTTCGATCTCCATCATAGGTGTTGATTTCAACCGCGCCGACAAGGTTTCCAATTGACTTTCCATGCCCCTTTCTTCGAAACTATCCTATGTAATTTAGTTTACGATTGAATCTAAGTGTGCATGTATATCCGATTGGCAATTCCACTTGAACGTGCTGAGCAAGATCCAAGGTTAGAAAGAATAATTGGAAATCCAAAGTAGAATTTGCTTGTCTTTCTCGTTATTCTCCTCCGAAATCGTTCCCCTTTAGGATACGAGATTCTCAAACTTAGGCTTGATGCTTTCTCTTAGGTATTTCTAGGAAAGAAAAACGAAAGCATTTTCTCATCGAACGCCATATCGAGTTCTCTAGAGCTCCAAAGTTCAATTGGGGAAACTGGAGATGACGCATGCTGACTGGAGGAAAGATAAGACCCGCGTCTGGGTTATAATGAAAATTGATGGTGGTTGGGGGTGAGTTTGAGACGAAGCAGAAAGGAGGTTGGCGACTATGGCAGGGGAGAAGAAATTAGAGAGATCTATAGTGGAGATGGATGAAGGTGATGACAGATGCAAGGGGGTTTTTATGATAGAGGAGATTGGGATTCGCCGGAGAAGAGAAAGACGTCGGTTGGATCTAGCACGACGCTGGTCAGATATGGAGGTAGGTAAATGAGATAGGAGATGGAGGTGAAGTGGCCGGAGAAGACGACAGGGGCAATGGCAGAAGAAGACCGAAGTAGATGACATTGAGAGGATGAACCGGTTGTGGAGTTGGTGGTGATGAAAGATGGTGATGTAAATGAAGATAAAACATGGGCGAAGGACAGGGTAGGAAGAAGGTCGGCTATGTTGAGGGTGCTTGACCGGTTCTGAACAATCACTTTCCTTTTTTATATTTTTCAGATCTGAAATTCCTTTACATTCTGTATCTTCTTCCCTACCAATATATATATGCATACTGTCTACATTGTTTGGTTATGGTAGAGAGTTGACTTTTTCAATTATCATTTTCATTACTTTACTGTATAAAGGTAAAGAAAATTTTTGAGATTTTAATAAAATTTTAACTGAAAAACTTATGATAACCTAATGACGTGGGAATCTATTAACAAAATCGAGTTTAATGACCAAACTTATTTCAAAAAAAGTCATGAGACCAAACACATAGTTTTTAGATAAATTAGAGACCAAATAATTATTTAATCTATATTTTAAAATGGAGCCGTGTGGAGGGGGGTAATAAAAAGTAGAGGCGGCTAGATAAAGATGAATCATGACTTTTGATTATCCCTCTTATACTCTTAAACATGCCTGTAACGGGTATCAGAACGAAACTGCTGCCAGATGGAGGATCATATCCACAAATATGGCCACGGCCGTAATGGGAACACTTTATTCAAATGCGTAAATTAATATGACAAGCATACTGCAGCCAGAAACAAATAAAAACAAAAAAGGTTTTATTTTGCGAGTCTAGCCCTCCATTTTATTTAAAATAAAACAACGTCCCCAGCAGAGTCGCCACTGTGAGGTTCCCGGGAAATGTGCCCCCGCCCGCGCCTCTGGATAGGGGTGCGGCGTGCGTGCGGATGCGGGACACCACTGCTCTCGTTCCACCCTCCCTTGTTTAGGGGAAGACGAAATCCAAAGTGCGAGAGGAGTGCTGTCTATATTAGCACGTTGGAATGTGCCTCGGTTACCTTTGAGTGAATTTTGTATCCAATATGGGAACTTATGGTTTTCCATGTCAAGTTATCCCTTATTTCGTGGATAACAGGATATGGGAATACATTACTCTTTCATTCCCATTTTCCCCTTTATCTTTCAGGGAAAATAGAGAAGTGCAAGAAAGAATATTGCGACGCCCCCACTATGAATTTTATGAAAATAGCCTTATGGCCTATTTTGGATCACTATGAGTGCCTTGAGTTTTCTACGTCAAGTTATCCATTATTTCGGGGATACCAAGACATAGAAATACATCACCTTTCCATTCACATTCTCCCTTGTTTAGGGGAGAACGTGAAAGTGCAAAGAAAGATGTTGCGAGGCCCCACTGGATCCAAAATGTTTTAGAGTCGCCACCTTTATTTTAAGGCAAAATAAAGGAAAACCAGAAAAGAAAACCAGAGATTTTTAGAAAGCGGGTTCGGAGGCTAAGTTACGAGTTGGGAAGGTGCTAGGCACCCAACTCGCCCTTTCGGTCTCGAAGCGTTTTTGGCTGAAGTATGCTTATTGTCACATTTACTTAGCAAATAAATAAGGTCTTATTTTGACAAGGGAAAATTAAACAGATACATTCGTGGCCACATTATTTACGGACTCGCAGCTGTCTCTTTCCAATAATTACAAACACATTTAAAAATATTTGGCCATTATAACGGCTCTTTTTAGTATTATTTCCTAACAAAATCCGGGCAGCATAGCGCTATATTTTGATATTGAACCGGATCGAAATAATACATTTACAAATAAAGACTTTATTGAATAAATAAAGTAAATAAATACAAACTTATCTAAAAACATTTTGCCATAATAACGGCTACATTTAGTACTATTTTCTAATAAAATCCGGGCAGCACAACTGCTTATATATTTACATTGGGCCGGACTGGAAATAATACTATTACATAGAAATAAAAGACTTTAACAATAAAAGCTTACAAACGGCGTAGGGGTGTGCTCGCTCTGTCCCTCGGGGAGAGAGAGTCTTTTTTTTTCTGGTCTGGTTGAAGTTGTGTGTTGTGTGAATTTGGGCAGCGTAACTGCTCTGAAAGTTACTTTTCGGCCTCGGGATCGGGCGGGGTAACTGTTTATTTTTGTTTGTTTGGGAAAGGCTAAATTTTGGCGGAGTAACGACTTACTCGGCTATTTTGGCCTTTTAAATCGGGCAGAGCAACTGCTCTATCCACGATTTTTGGACCGGGGAAAAAGGGTGGATACCTAGCTGGGGGGCTAAGGAACACTTCTACCGGTTGGATTTGTGTTTGGCGGAGGTTTGGCAGGGTTTCTAGGTTTTAGAAATCTATCTATCGGTGTTTATTTCTTCAGCGTAACAACGACGCAGAGAAATTTTACGCAAAGCAAGTGTGTTGAATGAAGGAGCCGGAGGCCTCTATTTATAGGAAGGAGCTGGGACATCGCTGGAATTTTGAGATTTCACTCCATGCATCAGGGTGTTGTACACCGCGTTCGACGAATTGCATTTTACGGCAAATGGAGTGATGAATAGTGCTTGAGAAGAAAAGTTTGGGCGCCACCTATAGGAGGTTTGGGCGCCACACCCAAACCTTTGGTAGGTGGTGCCTAAACCTCAAACATTGCTCTTTTTTGACACTTTGACCCCCTGCAATTTGTCCTTTTGTGCATCCTGCTTTGTCCTTTTGCAATTTTGACCCTGTAACTTGACATTTGTTAATGTTTTAACAGTTCTTGATATTTTTTGTCATGTCATATATCTGAGGTACGAAATTGGGGTGTCTACAAGAGTCTAGATTTTGAGAGATTTATAAATCTTAGGAAATCTCTCGGTATGTGTGCCATGTAAATCCCTCACTTAAAAAAAATTTAGGCATATTGCATTATTGTTTAGGGGGGCACACTAGTATTACCCTGTTTGTTTTTAGTACCTCTGTGATTGCCTTGGTGATTCATTCAAAATTATTGTGATCTTGTTGTTCAAATTCTTTTCACCATCTCCCAATAAAATTGAATTTGAAATTGCAAAAATATTCTGTTAAACCACAAAGGAAAGAGCTACCTTTCGAAAATTTTGGGATGCTGCAATTTGTCAATGTACTATGAAGTTTAGACTTGCATGGGTTGATATTGACTAAATTGACTCCCTTTAATTGACAAAGTGTGAAAGCTACCTAACGGAAAAGAGCTACCTATGAACAAGGTTGTGGCATCTTTCTTATAGGACTATGAATTTTTCGAATTCCATGGGTTGATCAATAAGTAAAGTTGCTACCCTTGGTAAATAGTGTGAAAGGTTCCTAGTGGTCTTTGCTAAATTAGCTTGAAATAAAGTAAAGCTATTTCCATAGGGAAATAAAGTACCTATGATGTTTATGGGAGTAGTTGTGTTTATTTGGTGAGAAACAAATGAGGATTTGGACATAAAATCACAGTTTTTGGTGAATGTGTTTTCCATTGCTGCAACATTGGGAACTGCAATCAGATAATCTAGACATATCACTTGTGTGTGTGTCTGCATTCTTTCCCTTGTTTTTCTCTTTTACATATTTTAGACATGCTATTTAGGTCATACTGTTGTAGGATATCAGCCTCCTTAGTTTCTATCCTTCAAACTGATGTCTGCTTTGCTTCTAGTTCACAAAGTCAATTTTTTATGTGGTGTCAAAGCGTTGTGCTCTTCACGAGAATCGAGGCTGGTTTCACTATACGTGTTTGAAAATCTTGTGTGCTTTCAATCCTGGTTAAGTATGATCTGTGTTTTCTTAAAATATTTGATGAAGTCAAAATTTTTAAAAAAATCAGACTGTGTATCTATTTCTCCTCATATCTCTCATGTTCATAACAGCAGATTCCTATCTCAATTCTACCAGGTTGTTAACATGTGATTTTTGAATTTTGAGTTCTTGTTTTATGGGTTCGTCCTCTCACCTCCCCTCATTAATATCCAACGACTAATTGCATTAGTGGCAGGTTTAGTGGAATCTTTTTTGCAGGAACTTACGTCATTGCTCACAGATCCTCCCCTCTCAACTCTCAGGCGAATTTCTCAGGTCTCCATCTTCCCCAAAAATTCGATCCTCTGTCTCCATCTTCCTGTGTTCTTCGTCTATACTTTTTCGCCTAAACTCAAATGGGTTCCTCCTCTACAAGCCCCAAATTGTCAAGGTCTGATGCTGCAACAATGAAAGAAACATTGAGTCCCAATTCATCCTCAGAAAATCCCTCAACATCTATTGTCGTGTTTCAATCGTTCCCTGAACCCCTCACATTTATTCTTCCTGGAGAAAAAGGTAACGAAATTGATGTTGACAACCCAGGTGATTTGTCCGGCTTACCAACAATTGGGAACCCTAGCTCTCGTCGTTCGAAGCGGCAAAGGGGTATTCCGGCGAATTACGAGAATCCTTCTTCTGCCGATGTTCAAGCGACAAAGAAGAACAAGGTCGGTCCGGGATTCTTTAAGGAATCAGTTGAAATTGCTAGCGACTCGGACGATCAGGATTTTGTTCCACCCGTCGGTTCTATTCCCCCTGTTCGCGAGCCATCTCCGTCACCAACATCCCCTTCTCCTTCTCGCGTTCAGGATACTGTTCAAGATGATGACTACCCTATTCCTTCTCCTAGGGTTGTATTCCCTTCAGATTCATCTCCTCCAAGAAAGACACCTTCAATGGCAGTAAGTTCTTCCTCTGATTCATCCCAAGACATAACTGCCTCTGATGATGAAGTTGCCAAGAATCTAGTCAAGTTGAAGCAGGCTTATTCTTCTACAACTGGTCCATCCAACATGCCTCAACCCGAGGACATGTCAAAACAACCTAGCTCCTCAGATTTTGATGATAGTTATGATAAGAACTATGAAGAGAAGGAGGGATCTCCTGCAGAGAGTGAAGATTCAGAAGTTGCTCCTGTACGCTTCACTAGAAGTCGTTCTGCCCGTTCCAATGTTGCTCCCATTGTTGCAACATCCAAAAAGTCACAACCATTGGGTACTCCCTTTTCCTCAAAGTTCATATCTAAGGCTGCTTCTCTTCGATATAATATTTCTAGAAATATTATTGATGAGCGAAATGTTGTGTCTTCTACATTTAATCCTATAATCTCCTTTGCTTATTTCTTGATAGAAGACTTATGAATACTATTTCTCTGGCTGCCCCGTATTTTCGAGAGTTGATTCATGAATTCTATGCCAATATTGAGAAGAGGATTTGTAATCCTTCTGATTCTAGTTTTGAGAAAGTCTTTGTAAGAGGAAAATGGTACTCTTTTTCTCCCTCTATCATAAATTCTGTCCTCCAAACTACTTCATCTGGCAACCTTGATTTTGCTTTAGATCTTAATTCCTGTGTGGTTGAACTGTCTGGTGGAAAGCTTTCTCAGTGGCCTGCTGATCGATGTATTTTATACGTCGATTTTATATGCTTCTGTGACTTGAATTAGGCTATTTCATGAGTCTTTTGAGTACTAATATATGTTTTTGGTGAGTTTTGTAAGTTTCAGGATTGTTCGTGAAAATACGCGAAACTCCAGGGTTTTAAGTGCAAATTACAAAGAAAGAAGAATTGAAGAAAATGAAAGCTGTCATTCTGGACACCTTGCGGACGCAAGGTGCCTCAGACCTTGCGACCGCAAGGTAGGCAGTATCGGTCCCTGAAGCCAGCAATCGAAGAGCCAAGAAGCACACACACTGGAGACCTTGCGGATGCAAGGTATCCGCGACAAGGTAGGCGAGAATGCTCAATTTTCGGGTTTTCACACGGTCATTCGATTCAATCACAACTCCCAGTATATATAGAAGTCGGATCCGAGCCTAAGCATAGGGAGGGCGGTGGAAGCTCTCTTTACATAGATTTTAGGTAGTTTTAGATTGTATAACATAATTAGGTTTTGTAATTTCAAGTATTGAAGATCAAACCATGTCTTCCATCATCTCCATGTGTTGTTCATCATCTATGATGAACTAAATCATCCCTAATCTAGGAGGTGGGAGGTAACTTGTATCGAATTTATGTTTTGATTCTCATATATATGTCTATTCAATGCTTGTTGATTGTGTTGTTTATCAATCCCTCTATTATTTCGCTTTGAACAAATGAATGTAATCGCAAATAATAAAGGCTTAGAGGTGCGGATAAGCTGCATGACCAAGTGCATATGTCGTACAACGGCTCACCAACACAATAAATTGGACCTATCGAAGCACGAGAGTGATAAGTTAGGACCAGGTTCTTACATGATCTAGGTGACAGATAGATCATAAATCTAGGTGACGACTAGATTACGGTTCTGTGCTTAGGATATGGAATGGGTGAATTTTGCGGGGATGGAGGCTGAACCAATTGTTCAACAGACCATATCTATTTTTAGTGAGCGAACCCAAGACATTGAATGACATTATTATGAATTGAACATAAAGGAGATATAAGTGAAACCTAGAATCCTAGATTTCCACTCACCATAAGATCTTCATAACTGTTATTACTGTCTAATTAGTTAACATCTATAACTAGTAATTTAGAGTAGAATTAAACATAAAAACCCCCTTAGGTTAATAATTTGCTATCTATAACCGCCTTGTTCGTGATCACTTGTCTCGTGGGTTCGACCCTTGCTTCGAGTCTATTCTATAATAGTCTTGTACACTTGCAAGGAAATAGATAAATAAAACATCGATCAAGTTTTTGGCGCCGTTACAAGCTAGTTCACGTAGTTAGTTTGTAGGTAGCGTAGTTTTTAATTTAATTTAGTTTTTAGTTTAATTTTCTGTTTTTATAAAAATAAAAATACAAAAGATTTTATTTTATTTTGCCTTAATAGTTAGTTGTTTTTAAATTGCTTTTAATTAATTTTTATGCAAGGTCGTAGATCTTTAAATCTGAATTGGTAGACTTAGATCAAGAGATAAATATTGTTAAAAGATACCAAAGATATTTTGAAAATCTAGTTTTCGAGCACGATAATCAAGATAATCTGAATCGAGAGGATCCTCGGTTGATCCTACAATGGAAGATAATAACAATAATCGTAATCACGAAAACCTAGTTGACCCGGTCAATAGGAATCAAAGACAAGAAGAGCACGCAAGAAGAAATATGGAAGTAGTTGTAAATCAAAGAACTATTAATGATTTTAGTAGACCTTCATTAAATGTGGTAACATCATGTTTAGTATTGCCGGATCTTTGTTAGGAATTTCGAACTAAAAGGACATTATTTTAATGCCATACCATCTTTTCATGGGATGCCTAATGAAGATCTGTCGGTTTCTTAAGAGAATATGAATACATGATGAGTACTTTTCCTTTAGGAGGGTTAGCGAAGATCAAATTAAAATGAAATACTTTCAGTGCATTAAAAGAATTGGCAAAGAGATGGTTTATGAACCTAACACCGAGCAGTGTTTTTACTTGGGCACAATTATATGATTTGTTTATGAGCAAATTTTACAAACATGCATCTCTTACGAGTATAGAAAACAAATCATGTCATTCCAAAATGAACCGGGTGAAACATTCCATGAGTCATGGGATAGATTTAAAAATACGCTTATTATGTGTCCTCATCATAATTTGGCTCAACATGTGTTAGTGCTTCAATTCTATCATGGTCTTTCGCCGGGTTTACAAACTATGGTTGATAGTGCGGTGGTGGTTCTATTAATAGAATGACACCGAAGCATTAGAAGAATTATTTGAGATGCTAAGTATTAATTCCCAACGAGAAAAGTGCTAGAGGTAAAAATAGGAGCCTATATCAATTGCAAGATAATTCAAATACACAAGCTCAATTTGAAAATTGGCAAATTCAAGAAGCATGTGCTCTATGTGGATTATATTCTCATGCTACTAATTTTTGTCCGTCAAGTGCTATGTATTACGAGCAGGCTAATGCTATGAATATGTACCCTCAAAGGCCAAGGAATGATCCATATTCCAATACATATAATCTGGTTGGAGGAATCATCCTAACTTTTCTTGGGGAGGAAATAAGCCTTTGCAACCTCAACAATTCCAACCTCAACCACCACAACCTCCACGGTTGCAAAATCAAAATCAAAATCAGGTTGAGAATTGAAGAAGTTCCCAAGCAAGAAGTAGCAAGTAAAGGTCAAGCGGCGGCTTGATGAAGTACATGCTTGAAGAAATTGAAAATCGAAGAAACATATCGAAAATTCAGAAGCAAATAAAAGAGAAGAAGGAAGTTCCTAGTCAAGCGAGCAAGCTAAGTCAATCACCGTCTGCTTGAAGTGGTAAGGTGATAGGTGAAGAGGTAAGTGATTACGATCCTCCTTCTAATATGCATGCTTCGATAGAAAATTCGAAAAAGTAATAGAAAAAGAAATTGAGAAAGATAGTGTTAGTGATAAAGTGACTGATGATGTAAGTAATCAAGAAAAAGAAAAAGAAGTAGAGTTAGAAGTTCCAAATAAGGAACAAGAAAAAGAAAAGAAATTCAAAATAAAGACAACACGGTTGAAGTAGATAAAGAATTAGATCAAGAAGAAGAGGAACCTTATGTGGCTCCACCACCTTATGTTCCTCAATTCCGTTTCAAGAAGACTTATGAAAAACCGAATGGACAAACAATTCACGGAAATTTATAATATGTTATCCAAAGTAAATGTAAATTTACCTTTGCTTAATGTTATTAAAAATATTCCGGCATATGCAAAGTTTTTCAAAGATCTTCACTCTAAGAAACACAAGTTTGAAAACAACGAAAAGATTGTTGTTTCTGAAAACGTCAGTTATGTTTTACAACCCGAATTACCACCTAAGTTGAAGGACCCAGGCAGCTTTAATATTCAAGTTTCCTTGGGAGACTCTAAAAGATGAAAGCAATGCTAGATTTAGGAGCAAGTATTAACTTGATGCCTTTCTCGGTCTATAAACAATTAGGTCTAGGAGAACTAAAACCCACTAATATGCAATTACAATTAGGCGATCGCTCGGTTAAATATCCCTTGGGTATAGTGGAAGATATCCTAGTTCGGGTTGATAAATTAATCATACCGATAGACTTTGTGGTTCTTGAGATGGAAAGGAAGATATGCACTAATAATGAAGTCCCAATATTGTTAGGCGAGACCATTTATGGCAAGCTGCTAATACAATGATAAATGTGAAAAATGGTAAACTCACAATGTCGGTCCTAGGTGAAGCAGTTGAAATTTACGTGTTTGATGCTATGAATAGACCTAGTGACATGAGTGCTTGTTTTTCAATTGATGAGATTGAGAAATTATCAACTGAAACTTTTGAAGAAGAGCAAGATTATGAGAGAGATAGATTTATTGTCTATGATGATAGCCCTATTCCTCCCATAAAAATTGACATTGAGGAAATTGAAAGAGAAATAGAAGAAGAAGAAAGATTAGAAAAGAAAAGCTAGAAGCTAGTAAAAGAAAGATGAAAAAGAAATAAAAGGTAGAATCGAAATTAATTACGATGAGTCAAAGAAAAGAGTTGAAGAAAGTTATGAAATTAAAGAAGATGAAGTAGAGATTCTAAAATCTCTCTTTGAGAAATTGAGATTGAAGATATTAAGGAAGAAAAACAAGAAGAGAATAATGAGGCTAAAATAAAAGAAACAATTAAAGCGAGAAAATTACGAATTTATGCCTTCCATTAATTCTCCCAAAGTCGAAGAATTAAAGCCATTACCATCCCACTTAAAATATGCATTTTTAGGGGAAGGTAACACTTTACCTGTTATTATAGCAGCCGACTTATCAGAAAAACAAGAAGAAAGTTTGTTAAAAGTTTTATGGACACATAGAGAAGCTCTAGGATGGTCTTTAGCTGACTTAAAAGGAATTAGTCCCTCTATGTGTATGCATAAAATTCATTTAGAGGAAGGTAGTAAACCTTCTAGAGAAAGACAGAGAAGACTTAACCCACACATGGAAGAAGCTGTTAGGAAAGAAGTTCTTAAGCTTTTAGACGCGGGTATAATTTACCCTATATCAGATAGTAAATGGGTTAGTCTGTCCAAGTAGTTCCTAAAAAGTCGAGAATTCTTGTTGTCAAAAATGATAAAGATGAATTAGTCCCTACAAGGACTATTCTGGTTATAGAATGTGTATCGATTTGCGTAAATTAAATGCGGCAACAAGGAAAGACCACTTTCCTTTGCCATTTATTGACCAAATTCTTGAAAGATTAGCGAGGCCATGAATACTATTGTTTTCTTGATGGTTTTTACGGTATAATCGGATCCTGTTGCACTGAAGACCAAGAGAAAACAACATTTACATGTCCCTTTGGTACTTTTGCCTTTAGGAGAATGCCTTTTGGGTTGTGTAATGCACCAGCTACTTTTCAAAGATGCATGATTTCTATATTTTCAGACTTAGTTGAAAGATGCGTAGAAGTTTTCATGGATGATTTTTCAGTTTTCGGAAATTCTTTTGATCATTGTTTAGAAAACCTTACATCGTCTGAAAAGATCTTTGCGAAACTAATTTAACTTTAAGTTGGGAGAAAAGTCACTTCATGGTAAAACATGGAATTGTCTTAGGGCATGTTGTTTCAAATAAAGGAATTGAAGTTGACAAAGCTAAAATTGAAGTTATTTCGCAACTACCCCCCCACTTCGAGTTAAAGGAGTTCGAAGTTTTAGGGTCATCTTTGGTTTTTATCGTAGATTTATAAAAGACTTTTCCAAAATCTGTAAACCTCTATGTAATTTGTTAGCAAAAGATCTGAGTTTATTTTGATAAAGAATGTTTGGAAGCTTTTAATTTATTAAAAGAAAAGTTGACTACTGCCCCAATCTTATCCGGCCCTGATTGGTCACTTCCGTTCGAAATCATGTGTGATGCATCAGATTTTGCAATTGGAGCCGTGTTAGGACAAAGGGTAGATAGAAAGCCTCATGTGATCCATTATGCTAGTAGAACTCTAAATGATGCTCAATTGAATTATACCACTACTGAAAAGGAATTTTTAGCGATAGTATATGCTTTAGAAAAATTTAGATCATATTTGCTAGGATCAAAGGTGATAATCTTTTCGATCATTACGCATTAAAATATCTCTTAAGTAAGAAGGATGCTAAACCAAGATTAATTAGATGGATGTTATTGTTACAAGAATTTGACATAACTATCAAGGATAAAGAGGAACCGAGAATGTTGTGGCCGACCACTTGTCTAGGTTAGAATTTTCACCCTTCTTTGGAGCGTCAATTTCTTGATGATCTGTCCCCATTAATGATAATTTTCTGATGAACAACTCCTAGCCATTAAAGATTCGACCCTTGGTATCTTGACTTTGTCAACTACTATGTGTCGATATAATTAATCGGATTTTGATCATTACGAAAAGAAGAAATTTTTGGCGGAAACGAAAAATTATTTTTGGGAAGCTCCTCACTTATACAAGATTTGCTCTGATTCTTTAATAAGAAGATGTATACCAGAAAAAGACCAACAACAAGGTATCATGGAATTTTGCCATGGATATTCTTGTGGTGGTCATTTTAGTGGTAATAAAACCGCTCGAAAAATTTTGCAATCAGGTTTGTATTGGCCTACTGTTTTTAGAGATTGTGAACTGTTTGAGAGAACATGCGACAAATGTCAAAGAAGCAGGTGGTATAGGAAAGAGAAAGCGAGATGCCCTTACATGTTAATTTAGTAGTTGAAATCTTTGATGTTTGGGGTATTGATTTTATGGGTCCCTTTCACGTGTCCAATAATTGTGAATATATTTTGGTAGCGATTGATTATGTCTCTAAATGGATAGAAGCGGTAGCAACTAAAACTAATGATGGTAAAAGCAGTAGTCAAATTTGTTGAAGATTTATTTGCTAGATATGGAGTCCCTAAGGCCATAATAAGTGACCAGGGAACTCATTTTACCAATAAGTTGTTAAATAGTGTTCTTAGAAAGCATGGTGTAACTCACAAGTTAGCTACACCTTATCATCCACAGACTTCTGGACAAGTAGAAGTAAGCAATAGGCAGATAAAAGCAGTGTTAGAAAAGACTGTTAGGCCTAATCGTAAAGATTGGGAATCTAAACTCAAGGATGCTTTATGGGCATACCGAACTGCTTTTAAGACACCCATAGGAATGAGTCCATATAGGATGGTATATGGTAAAGCTTGCCATTTACCGGTGGAAATTGAGCACAAAGCCTATTGGGCAATTAAAGAATTGAATTTAGATTTGACATTAGGTGGAAGAAGAAAGATTGTTCCAGTTAAATGAATTAGAAGAACATAGACTCAATTCGTACCAGAATGCAAAAACTTATAAAGAAAAGACCAAAAAGTATCATGACATGGGATTAGCCAACAAAATGCTTCATCCAGGTATGAAAGTATTATTGTTTAACTCTAGGTTAAGGTTATTCCCAGGTAAATTAAAATCCAAATGGTGCGGTCCTTTTAGAATAATGCAATTTATCCTCGTAGGGGTGTTGATATACAAAACCCCAAAAATAATGAAGTGTTTAAAGTGAATGGACACCGACTCAAGCCGTATTTTGAGCCAATGTCGGTTGAGCGAACAATTGAATTAATCCGTTTGGTGACAATGAACCACCAAGAGACTAGGCTTGCGGTTTGGTCGAGCCAAAGGCGTTAAACAAAGGCGCTAAGTGGGAGGCAACCCACTAATTTGAAAGTTATTTGTTAACTAGTTAATTTAGATATGTTTTCTCAGTTAAATTCTATTCTTGGACATTTAATTTTTAATTAAATATGCCAAAATTTAAGTTTGGGGGAGAAAAACATCTTAGTGTTGTATTTATATGTTGCTAATAATTTTTAGTTTAGAATTTTTGGTTAGATTTTTCATACAAGGAATTATCAAAGACATAACGGAAGTTAACGAAAACGGACTAAGCGCAAGCGTTGAAAAAGTTGGAAAGAAAAACAAAGTGGAAGTTTCTGTCCACCTTGCGGACGCAAGGTGTGTAGAGGA
This sequence comes from Codonopsis lanceolata, assembly GCA_013146195.2. Lineage (NCBI taxonomy): Eukaryota > Viridiplantae > Streptophyta > Magnoliopsida > Asterales > Campanulaceae > Codonopsis > Codonopsis lanceolata. The sequence continues at coordinate 27,699,172 of CM028378.1, read as the reverse complement.
CCTGCGGCCGCAAGGTCCCGATAAATCTCGGGCGGCGAAGTGTCGGACATGGGGAATGAATGAAGGAATCCCAACCGCTTTGGTGACCACCTTGCGGACGCAAGGTGTGGCGAACCTGCGACCAAGGTCCCTTTATTTAAAGCCAGGGTTTCTTCTTGAAAAACACACGAAACTCTCATCTCTCTCAAGCGGCGTCCAAATTCCTTCAAAAATTCGGCGGATCTTCAAAATTCGGCATAAACTTCAAGATACTCTCTCTCTCTCCTCAAACTCTTCATCTCCCTCACCCATCTCCCATTACACTCCATTCCAAGTTGAAGATTTTGAAGGAAAGAGGAAGAATCACCATTGTTTGTCAAAGATCATCTCCACTCATTTGCATTCACTCAGATCAGGCTGCAAACTAGTACTTCTAACACCCTCTTTAATTTCATACGTAAAATATTTGCATGCTAGGGTGCTAGTTAATTTTAACGTAGATATATTTTTGCATGCTTTAGATTAAAATTTAGTTTTAAAATTTTAAAAATACATTTTAATTGTTATATTTTTAGTTTTTAAAATTTTATCAAACAAAATGTTTAAGCGTAGAAATACTGGCTCTTCATCCTCAGGCCAGTTCGGGAGGAAGAACAAAATTTTGACATCACCGCTTAGTGTGTCCTCTGAAGCATCGAAAAATACACCAACAAACTCTCCAAGTCCTTGGTGCCCGAAAGGGGATTCAAGGTGAAGATTTTGGTATTCGTCCCGTTCGATGGCTCGTAGGTGGGGGCTTGTTAGATTCTCCGCCTAGGGGCGCCATAGTCCCTATTGTCAGAATTCTCGCCAATGGCGACATTGGCATGGATGGCGGTGTGCTAGACACTATTAATGTTAGGAATAAAGTAGTTAATTTTTCATCCGAAAGCATTAACATGTATTTCGGCACCTCCAACTTTGCGGTTGGTGCCGATGATTATAACACACACCTCCACCCCGTATCCTGTCGAGGTGGTGAATCTTTGTCATTGCTCTCCACGGTGTGGAGTGGTCCTATAGCCGTAACCACCATTTGGACCACGCACCATGAGAGAGTCCTTCCTTCAAGACACGGCCAAGCCTGTGTATAAATTTGTTTGTGGCCGTCTCATGCCCTCAAGTCACCAAAACACGGTGAATTGGGAGAGGGCATCGACCTACACCATCATGACTAATGGGTCTATTGATGTTGGCCGTTTGATCAACGGCCAAATCAAGACCCTAATTAGAGGTAGGGCGAATGCGGGGTTCGCGTTCCGCATTTGATTCTTGACTTGTGTAGGGGGCAAGCGTGAGAATGCCCAAACTGAGAGGTGAAGGTTTGGTCAGGTCATTACTAGGGCCATTTTGTTTGAACATCACCGGCCAGAGTGAGGGTTCCTCAAGAGGAGGAACCCGAAGAGGAAAACGAGGATCCACTCGTTGGGATCTCAACGAGGTTGGAGGCGCTATCCTCCAAGCGATATGGTGAGTCGGCGGTTGGCCCGGATGCGTCTTGAGCCAGTGAAATTTTCGGTTGGGCCAACGGCGTTGGGCAGAATGTCCAACTATTATGGGCTGCCACCAGGCACGATCCCCGAGTTCCGTCCTCATTCGTTATCTCCGCCCGACTCACCTTGAGTCGAGGCCCAAGTTCCGTCCTCGTTCGTTAGGTGGACCCGCTATGTCCTTTTGATATTTGTCCTACCCCATCAATCCTCTCATATGTTCCTCTATTTTGAGGACAAAATAGAACTTAAGTTTGGGGGGGGGATTGAAAATTTTAGGTCTTAGCAGGTCCCAGCCTAACGAAGAATGGAGTTGGGCTATGTCGTTAGGGTGAAAGAGAATTTCTTTCTTAGATGACCATTTAACTCTTCACCCTATTTATCTGTTTTATTATTTTTCGATTTTCGGAGGTGTTGCCTTGACGAGAATACACTTACATTAGATACTCGTGGGTTCCTCTTATGGGGACCCATCATCAATGTGTCATCGTCATCACCTCCAATTTTCAATTTCTTAAAAAAATATATATAAAAAAATATTTAAATTCAAAATATTCATCCTCGAGTTTAGGTGTGGTAATGCTAGTCGTAGTCCATGAGGAGATTAGTGCAATGAACCGCATAGTTAGTCCGTAGATCCCCCTGGAATTTACTTAATTTTGCGAAACTTTTACTTTTCTCCAAATTCTTCATGCACTCACACCAGTCATAACTTTGGATTGATTAGAATAGTTTTATAAAGTTTATAACACCGATTTATCTTCAACAAGATATGCACAAGAATATGATGCATAGCCATTCGAACATGATTGTTGCATTAAATTGTAACTTAGGGTCAATTGCATGATAAATAGATCCCTTGGATTTTTCTCATTTATATATCTCAAGCACACTTTCGAACCGTGTTTGCATGTTAGTCTCAATTGTCCCTACCATCGTCTTAGCGAATGCTTATGTGAAATCGGTGATGCTAAACACTCAACCCAATTCCCATAGTTGATATGATATTTTGTGTTATCTTACTTGCTTTAAATATTATGTGAGCATTTGGCATTAAGAAATGATTTAGGCCATCTTTGGATCGTTAGAGCCTAAATATTCCCTGACCTATACTAAATATATCCCTAGTGTCCCCTTTGAGCCTAATGAAAAAGAATGGAGTGTGCTAAACACACTATTTAAACCCCATTCGCCATCGTTTCTTTACCCACATTAACTTAACCTAAAAGCCTATACACTTTTAGCCTACCCTTTGAGAGAGTAGGATTGGGTGGGAAATTGATTCTAGGAGGACCACTTCTTTTCAGTTAGGCTATTTTTCAGAAGGCTTCTTCTTTCCGTCGTCGAAAAAAAAAAAAAAAAAAATAATCATGTGTCGACGAAAAATGAAAGCGGAAGAAGAAGAGTGTAAACAAAGATTCAAATGGAAGCATAGCTTTCAAGAGAAAATATGTTAGAAAAATTACTGGCGATTAGAATGATGATATTTTTAGAAGAATCTAGTGCCCAAAACAAGTTTGGGGGGAAAGAAGAAAAGTGAAAAGTAACACAAAGCACCCCTCCACTTGTGGTCTTTGCAGGTCCTAGCCTAAATAGGGAAAACTTCCTTTTGCTTGGAAGTATGAGGGATAAAGGGTAGTCTTACTCTCTCACTTTGAATTCCAATAACTTTCCATCAAATCCCCAACACCTTGGCCTTACATTACAAGCTTAAAAAGTCCTAATGATCTTCTTGCCAATGCTTATGTTGTTTTTACTGTCAAGTGAGTAACATGAAATTGATCACACACTTCATATTCATTATTATTCACCTTAAAGCTCATTGTGTTAGCATAATCTTAGCTATTACAAGTCATTGGGATAGGAGAGCATTGTATACATACATAGAAGTGCATGGGATGGATGTGTAAATCTTTTGAATCCTTGGGACCTTTAACTGACCGGGTTTGGATGGTAGATCTCATACTTCTTAATGCATGATTTTCTATTAAGCTGTGAATTTTCATATGAATGTGGTGTTTAGCTCAATAAAAGCTGTTTTAGTCAAGATATTCTTTAAGGCGGTGATCACACACACACGGAGAAATTAAAAGTAGTAGCAGTATTAAGAAAAGACTAGTTGGTTTTATATGACTAAGCTTGCATATATGTGGTGAGCACCAAACTGAGATTACATGCATGCCATATGCTTATAACTTGAGGATGAAACCAAAAAGATTTTATGTTTTAATTATGTTTTGTTTGTAGTTGTATTTTAGTTTTATATTTATCTGTTTTTGTATTTATCTGCATAGTCGAGTCACTCGAAAGAGTCTCCTTGAGTTTGTGGGTTTATAGAGGAGTGTAAATAGTGTCACCCTCACAAAAAGATTTTAATTTTTGTTATTTAGATGTTTTTGTATTTATAAGTTTATTTGTTTACTCGTGGACGAGCAAAGTTCAAGTTTGGGGTATTTGATCGATGTATTTTATACGTCGATTTTATATACTTCGTGACTTGAATTAGGCTATTTCATGAGTCTTTTGAGTACTAATATATGTTTTTGGTGAGTTTTGTAAGTTTCAGGATTGTTCGTGAAAATACGCGAAACTCCAGGGTTTTAAGTGCAAATTACAAAGAAAGAAAAATTGAAGAAAATGAAAGCTGTCATTCTGGACACCTTGCGGACGCAAGGTGCCTCAGACCTTGCGACCGCAAGGTAGGCAGTATCGGTCCCTGAAGCCAGCAATCGAAGAGCCAAGAAGCACACACTGGAGACCTTGCGGACGCAAGGTATCCAGCACCTTGCGACCGCAAGGTAGGCAGAATGCTCAATTTTCGGGTTTTCACACAGTCATTCGATTCAATCACAACTCCCAGTATATATAGAAGTCGGATCCGAGCCTAAGCATAGGAGGGCGGTGGAAGCTCTCTTTACATAGATTTTAGGTAGTTTTAGATTGTATAACATAATTAGGTTTTGTAATTTCAAGTATTGAAGATCAAATCATGTCTTCCATCATCTCCATGTGCTGTTCATCGTCTATGATGAACTAAATCATCCCTAATCTAGGAGGTGGGAGGTAACTTGTATCGAATTTATGTTTTGATTCTTATATATATGTCTATTCAATGCTTGTTGATTGTGTTGTTTATCAATCCCTCTATTATTTCGCTTTGAACAAATGAATGTAATCGCAAATAATAAAGGCCTAGAGGTGCGGATAACTGCATGACCAAAGTGCATATGTCGTACAACGGCTCACCAACACAATAAATTGGACCTATCGAAGCACGAGAGTGATAAGTTAGGACCGGGTTCTTACATGATCTAGGTGACAGATAGATCATAAATCTAGGTGACGACTAGATTACGGTTCTGTGCTTAGGATATGGAATGGGTGAATTTTGCGGGGATGGAGGCTGAACCAATTGTTCAACAGACCATATCTATTTTTAGTGAACAAACCCAAGACATTGAATGACATTATTATGAATTGAACATAAAGGAGATATAAGTGAAACCCAGAATCCTAGATTTCCACTCACCATAAGATCTTCATAACTGTTATTCTTGTCTAATTAGTTAACATCTATAACTAGTAATTTAGAGTAGAATTAAACATAAAAACCCCCTTAGGTTAATAATTTGCTATCTATAACCGCACTGTTCGTGATCACTTGTCTCTGTGGGTTCGACCCTTGCTTCCGAGTCTATTCTATAATAGTCTTGTACACTTGCAAGGAAATAGATAAATAAAACAATCGATCAGCAGTCTCTTTGGATCTTTTGGAAAAGTTTAGATGAGACTCTAACATTTTCTTCTCCTTTTCGAGCTTGGATAGCTTTGTCACCTTGTTGGTAACGGCTTCCTCACTTTGCTTTAATTCAACTTGAAGAATGTTCATTTGCTCTTCGAGTTTGTTCTTTTCAGCACTCAGCGAGCTGGAGGTTTTTAGATTATCGATGAAGCGATCGTACAAAATTTCGGTCTTGGTAGCCATCTGGAAAACAAAGCAAACGAGTTAAGCATTGCTCGTATCAGGTTCGCAAGTGCGTAAGACAAGGGAGGGTTTACCTCGGTCATGCAAATCCCGATTTCACCAACAAGGACCGAGTTGGATTGCTCTGAACTCCTCTTTCGGAGACACGTGTGATCGACCTTTTCATTATGCCAGTGGCGTGGGTGTGACCTCATTTGTTGTATTGATATTGTGTAAGTTGAGGACATCAGCCAACTCGATGATTAGCTCTGCTGCTTTTTCTCTGGTCTCGGGCATGTGAAAGTTTTCTTTTTGCCATATGGGCACGACAGATCCAGAGGCAGCAGCTTCCTTGTTTTCCTCAGTCTGAGCTCTTGTCCTCCTTGAAGGTGGTAGTTCGGAAACGGGGCATTTGGGACTTCAGGTACAACCAAGGACACTGTTGGGCTGGGGGCAGTTGGCTTGCTGATAGATGGGTTTACATTTCCAGGGGCAGCGGTTTGAGGTGGTGTGACAGCTCGGCTTGGCTCAGAGCGATCACGACTGGTCCGTCGTCCACGCTGGCTGCGGGGACGAGCGGAAGGCGGGTTGTCTCTTGGTTGCTCAGTTGGGTGTTCCTCTTCGTCGAGCTCCTTCTCATTGCCTGTAGGAATTTTTTGTTGTTGTCAAGCTACTTCATATTTGTAACATAAACCAAGACAGTTAATGGCTAGATCGAGCTTTGAATTGGGAAAAATAAAGTGCACATAGAAGGGTTTAAGGGTTAGGCCAGTCAGGGAGAAGGCCGAGGTACAGATAGTTCCTTTTTGAAGGCAGTCGGGACACTCGCTGGGAAATTTTCCCCCATGGCACTTGCCCTAGAATGGGTGGGGGTTCTCAGTTTCTATGGAAACCCTAGGTTCCACCCCTTCCACAGGCCAGTTCAACACGCCGATTGACGAGTGTCAAATCGTCAAAATTAATTCATCTACTTCCCTAATAATGAGTATAAGGTAAGTCGGGATCGTATCCACAGGGAACATTGTACTTATTCCTTTTTAGAATTTTACTAAGTAAATAATGCATACGAATTTATATTTTTAATTAACTAAAAATAAACTAATTAACTGAAAATTAATGCTTTTAATTAAACTAACAGACTAAAGCTTGATTTAAAACAATAAATTTAAAGTTCAGTCAATGAACCAATTTTTATCTCGCATTTCACTTCTGATCATAGATGCAAAAATGTCTTGTTAAATCACAAATAAACCAGTTATAAGTATCGACAAACGCATAACACTCAATCTTTCCTTACCGTGTTGATAATCAAGAGAAGCTCGTTAATTATCGTCTAACCGAATTACAACATCCGAGACGCTCGTAAGATTTAATAACCCGATTGAATTAAGAAGAGAGAGACCCGATTCAAAGCCATGCATATTGAAACAATAACATGTAACTAAGATTATTCGTTCCCGTAAGACGGTCCGATTATGCTTGTGATGCCTAAAAGGTGTATTACTCGCCACTTTGTTAAAACCGAGGACAATTACTGATCAACAACGTTAACTAGCTATAGACTATTATGTTAATTAATATTCTGGCCATAAACATTAATTAGACACAATAATCTTTCAACGTGCTAAACGGAGAACGAACAAATATTTGTTACAAAACAAGAGTTAATTCTATTAGATCTCACAGAAGTAAAATGCTTGAGACTTAATTGTTCATTGACTGAAAGAAAGTATTTAACTACTAAACATAATTAAAACTACTTACAAACACCAAGGATTTAATGTTCCAGCAAGTGTTGAACTTAAAAGAAGAATACAAGTTTTCCTACACTTTTCTCCTAGCAATTGTTAGTGACTTTTCTCTCTCAAAGTTACTACCTGACTACTCACAATTTCCTGGTCGAATCCCCCCTTAATCTGCCCAATATTACAACATAAATACCACTCATTTTTCCCACTAAAGCCACTACTTGGTAGTTTTAAAACTACCAATAACTTCCTAAAACCACCCATAACTTCCAAAGCAATTTTTCCTTTAATAAATAAATAAATTAGGAAGAGATAACAGCTTTTCTAACTGCCCAAAAGATCTGCTGGAAAATTCTCCAGCAAGTGACAACAGCTTCAGCTCCGAAATTAAGACATAACATGCCCACGTGACATCACAGATTTCCATTTGCTTGCAATCCAGCATTTTTTCTTAGCTTCCCTCTGTTGCAGCTCCCCTCATACCTACAAACATTAACAAGCACAAAACAACCAAAAGTGTAATATTTACTCTATAATTAATCATAAAATCGGCTAATAATATCACACTTTTGTGCTCCTATCACCGACCAAGCGGAGTAAAGAAGGATCGGAGGTCAGGGCCACCCAGTCTAACACCCAGTCTTGTCCACCTTTGCCGTCTTTGATGCTGAGCAGGGTTTTAAAAGCTTTGACTATTCGGGGTTCTCCTGCTCGGTAGGCGTTCATATCACACGAGGGAATTTCTAAGTCTTCTAGGTAAGGGGCGAAGGGCCAGTCAACCCGAGACTCAACGAGCAGGGCCTTCCCGTCCTAGGAGTCAACCTTGTTGGGGCTGTTAGTGAGAAGCTTGAAGAAGTTGGGATTGGACCAGCCAGTAATGCGTCCGGTCTTTTTTCTAAGGAAAACAAAAAAAGTTTTCTAAATAAGGTCATATCGGGCTCGAACCCGAGTAGCCGGTAAGCTACGGTATACGCAACCAGGAATCTAATGGTGGTGAGGGTCAGGTCGCAAGGTAGGGCATTAAAAAGAATCAGGAATTCTGAAAAGAAAGGATCTAAGGGGAGCCTCAGGCCGACAAGGAAAAAATCGAAGTAGAAAACCATTCGGTCTCTCCTTAGAAGTTATGCCCATCTTTTTCAATGTCCAAGTCGAATGCCTTTACTCGATACTTTTTGGGGTCCATTCCTAGCGAGTAGAACCAGGTCGACACGTCTTCTTCACAAGTTAAATCGTCCCATTTGAGTAGGGAAAGGGTGTTGGTCAAGATTTGTTTGCCCCTAAGAGCGTCATGCTTCTTTTTTCTGACTCGCGGGATGTTCATGCTCGGAGGGTCATTCTCCTCTCCCTTGTCTTCTTCGAGGTTGGGTTACTCGGCCTCAACCAGTCTACCCTCTAGTTCATTTGAAGCTCTAGGAGCCTCCTCCATGATAATGCTTGGCCCGTGATGGATTATTGGGGTTTCCTCCAGCTCGGTTTCCTCAGAACTGTGGGATTCAGTTTCGAAACGCTCTTTACTTTCTATTGAGGCTCTGTGATCGTAGCTACGCCCTTCGATCTCCGAATGGGTTTCATCACTGGAAGACATCCTACAAGAATCGAGGAATACATATTAGTTCTTGCTCGAGAAAGCAGGTAAGAGCGGTCAGGTTAAAACCCCTGATTAGGGTTCATCTTTTGACCAGTGAACATGGCACCAGTCATGTATTCCTCGATTCCCACTTATGGGCGTTGTGTGCATAAAGCCTATGAAATGGCCAGACCCAGGGTGTTCAGGAAGAGAAAAAGGTTGTGACATTTTTAAAGATTGGAAGATCAAGATGAAAAGAAAGAAAATGGGTGTCAGACGCCCAAGTTTACGTCAGATTGGTGGTCGGATCGTAACTAATTTGTCATCATATACCCAGCCAGCATCATTGAACCCCAAAATTAGGGTTCTAGCGGCAAAAAAGAGGAGGGGAAAAATTCATAGCAGGAACAGGGAGAAGAGAAATACCTGGTGATTTTGTAGGATTAGCTTGAAGAGGTTTTTGGGAATCTTGATTTTGCGGGCAAATTTCCTTTTTTCATCTAAATGCAAGGAGAAAGTGAGGGTTGAGAATTGGTGCTCTGATTCTTCGATGGCAGGAAAAGTCCCAAATGAACGAAGGACTCTGCTTTTATAATGGGGGAACCGTCACGGGGCAGTAATCGAGATAGCCAGGGGTATCATTATGGCGCGGGAACCAAGTCGTCGCATTAAATGATGCCTCGGGGCATGTGTACACGTGTGCAATAGACGGCGAATGGCGGCCCGTCCCTTCAGTACCCGTCATACCTCAAGTTGGCATCCAATTACCATTTGACCTCGGGACCGTTACTTGCAAATTTTAAAAATGAATCATGTCTTGTAAGCGACTAGATTCCCAGAGAAGTTCCAAGGTACCTTGATCCTCACTCCGAACATGTATACTCGCCACATAAGGAGCAGGGAGCTACTAGTGCGAACCATCTCAAAATACATGTGTTCATTACTCACTGTTTTATACTGTCTTTCATTCCCTTAACTTATCCCTTTAGCAGCAAACTTTAGTAAACATCTAAGTCTACCGGTAGTGCTTCACCGACAGACTTGACATGTCTTCCTTTCAAGACTTTCGCTACTTCAATCTTTTTAATAGATTGCAAGTGCTTGATCTAGGAACTATTACGAAAAGTTTAAAGTGTTCAATAAGTTATTCACCCCCCCTTCTAGCTTATTATTGTGCCCTTTGGGACTAACAATTGGTATCATAGCTTAACTCTTCAAAAACTAGTTTTTCCAAGATTAATCTCTTGAGAGACACGATCCAATGGCACAAACACGTTACATGCTACCTACGTCAAATGCGAACCACGTCCCAATATTGGACGAAGGCCATTTCGATGTATGGAAGGATAAGATAATGCGTTTTATGAATTATATTGACAACAAGTTATGGAAGTGCGTACTAGCAGGACGTCATGAACCAATGAAAGCAAATCTTTTGGCAGCCATTGCTGGAAATCCTGCTGAAGTACCAAAAGAAGAATCAGAATGGACTGAGGACGAAAGAAAGCTAGTGGAGCTAGATAGTAAAACCATCAACATCATAACAAGCTCACTAGACACCAATACTTACCAACAAGTGATCTGGTGTACTACTACCAAAGAAATGTGGGAAACTCTTGTTGAATACTTGGAAGGAGACCAAGATACAAGAGACAACAAGAAGTACACCTTCATTCAACAATTCGACTCCTTCAAAAACGATCCCAAGGAAACCTTGAAACAAGCATACGATTGCTTCAGCGAGGTAATAAATAGTTGTTTTTCTCTCAGTAAAACTTATGACAAGAAAGAAATGAACATGAGATTTCTAGGCTCTCTAGTTAGTCTATGGCATGTTAAGACTACCGCCATGAAAGAATCCAAGAACTTGAATGAAATGACTCTCCGTAATCTTTATGCAAGTTTAAAGGTTTACGAGCTCGAAGTTAATCAAGCTCTTGAGCAGGACAAGCAGTTCAGAACTCTGTCCTTGCCAGACATGGTATAAGAAGTAACTCCAGTTGAAGACAAACCTTCTACTTCCTCCAGCGAAAACGATTTTCTTTCAGATGAACAATTCGCTATGTTTGTAAAACGTTTCAAAAAATTTGCAAAATATGGAAGGAAGGACACACACCAGCAGCCTTTTAGAAAATCTGCTGAAAGCCCATCTAACAATGAGCTAGTGTGTTATAACTGTAGAAAACCTGGTCATTTTGCATCTAAATGTCTGAAGCGAAAATTTGAAGCATACAGAAAGCCTCCTTATAAAAAAAATTCAAAAACAAAAAGGTATGCTGGCTGAAGACATTGAAGAGAAACATGTTGCTACATGGTTTGAGACAGATTCAGAAGAGGATGAGGACGATTGTGAGCAAGCCAATATATGCTTAATAACTCATGAATCAAGTCCCACCAATGACTCTGAACATGAAGTCGAAATCTCACCTAGTCCCTTCGTAAAAGGTGAGATCAACTGTGAAAACTTCAGTAAGGAAGAACTGCTCAAGGATAATCAAGAAATGCTTGAGGAGTTTAACTTTTTCAGAGTAGCCTATGTAAAACTCGCAAAGAACTATGAAAAGCTTGCTGCTGAGAAATCTCTGCTGGCAGTTGAGATTCAAACTCTTAATAGTTGTCAACAGGAGAGGATCAAGATAAAAGGAGAAAATAAATTCCTTTGTGACAAAGTTGATTGCCTAACTGAGCACATCAAAGATCTAGACCTGGAGAAAATTACCTTGCAAAAGACAATTGACTCCTGGAACAGCTCCAAGGAAACCTTCGAAGGAATCCTCTCTAGTCAAAAGCCAAGTGGAGATAAATCAGGCTTAGGCTATAATGATGAGCCCAGCATTGCATGCTCTTCTATCACAGAGAAATGTGAATCTTCCAAGACTGCTTATGATACTTCCTTCTCTAAACAGACCATCGGGAATAAGGGTAAACATGGACTTGGCTATATAAGTGTACCATATGTTTATCCCAAGGCTCATAAAGGGAAAGCCAAAGAGACTTCTTCTAATGAGAAGCTTGTAATAGGAACGATAGAGAAATCAAAATCTGCCGACAGCAACTCTGCTAAAGCAAAGTCGGCTGGCGATAGACCTACGAAATCTCTGTTGGTACCTGTCAAATTTGTCTATGAAATGGCTAAGGCACCCAAGTTAATTGACAATAAACTTAAGGGAATTCTGTCGAATCCTCCTAATTCAGTTAACAACAAACAAGCCAAAGCTAAGTCTTCTAGTAATAGATCAAGGAAGATTCAACATAATCCAATTAAGCCTACTGTCAACAAGCTAGCTAAACCCAAGACTGCTGTTGGGAAGGAGGAAAGTCACAAGCACTCTATAGCAAAAGCTGATCACTGTCCTCCATGGAACCTTCATTTATGTCATTCTTGCAATTGTTTAGGCCATCTGGCCCCAGAAAGACTGCTAAGGTTCACACCAAAATCTGAGAGACCTAGTTCTCTCAAGGTTAGGCAGGTATGGGTCCCAAAAGGTTGCTAATCCTCAGGACCCAAAAGAAAATAAAGGGACCTTGTTCCTTTGACTTTTTTAGGTATACTTCATGGCTATAGATTCAGAAGACAAGGACATATGGTACCTCGACAGTGGCTGTTCAAGTTTCTCTAGTGAATGGCTTAAAGCATAATCTTCTGAGCATATCCCAATTCTGCGACAAAGGTCTCATCTGCCAATTCTCCTCCAACCAATGTCTCATTAAAGATCGTGAATCCTGCTCAACATTACTGATCAGCAATAGACAAAGAAACGTCTATGTCGTGGACTTAAACCTTCTAGGGAGATCCTCTAGCCTTTTCCTAGTTGCGAACAACATTCGTGACAACAGTTGGCTTTGGCACAAACGTCTCATTCACCTCAACTTCAAGTACCTCTCTAAGCTCTCCAAAGATGGGCTTGTCAAAGGTTTATCTACGGTGTCTGCCGACCACGACATAAGTTGCAAAGCTTGCGAGTTAGGAAAACTTTCCAAGTCTTCCTTCAAGAGCAAGTCAGTTATATCAACTTCCAGACCTCTTCAATTTCTTCACATGGATCTCATTGGACCAATCACAACAGTCAGTATCTCAAGGGACAAGTATACACTTGTAGTAGTTGATGACTACTCTAGATTCACATGGATCGAAACAATGACCTCAAAGGATGAGACATATGATCTAGTCACCGCTCTTTTCAGAAGACTTCAAACTCAAAAGCTTGAAGACATAAGTGACATCAGATCAAACAATGGCACCGAATTCAAAAACAACGGTGTTGAAAGATATTGTGATGACCATGGGATTGGCCACAACTTCTCTGCTGCCGAAACTCCTCAACAAAATGGTGTAGGTGAACGGAAGAACAGAACACTCATTGAAGCAGCAAGAACTATGCTGGCAGAAGCTAGACTTTCGAAATACTTCTCGGCAGAAGCTGTCAATTCTGCATGTTTTACCCAGAATCGATCCCTGGTAAACAAATCTCATAATAAAACTCCATATGAAATATAGAGAGGAAGAGCCCAAAACATAAGATTTTTCAAAATCTTCGGCTGTAAATGTTTTATTCTATACAATGGAAAAGAATATAAAGGCAAATTTGATTCAAAATCAGACGAAGGAATTTTTCTGGGCTATTCCAATCATTCAAAAGCATGTCGCATATTTAACAAAACTTCTTTGAAAATATTAGAATCCGTGCATGTTACTTTTGATGAATATGATTTATTAGAGCCACGAGTGGCTCCAAATGTTGCTTGTGATTCTGATGATGTTGAGACAGGTACAAATAGAGCTTCTACTTCTACTTTACCTCAGAATCCTCCAACTACAGACTCATCTAATTCTGCTAATCCGGTACCAGCAGACTTCAACTCTGTTGGTACCTCTTCCAACCCTTCTATTGACCCTGAACCCATCTCTTCTGTTCTACCCCCAAACACCTTTGCAGATCACTCACCCTTCTTGTTCACCAGAAAATGAAGGTCTTGAAGATTCTATCTCTTTTGAACCTGATTTTGGGAATCACCTTCTCTACCTTCTTTAGATTCTTTAAGGGAAGAACTCACCAGAAGTGATCTTCCTCCAGCTGTTATTGAAATAAGAGATCACCCCATCTCTCAAATCATTGGTGATCTCAACTCAGGAGTTCGTACGAGAAGTAATGTTCGAAATGAGACCATGTTTGCCTTCGCATTCGTGGCTGACATCGAGCCTAAGAAGATCGATGAAGCTATCGAAGACCATTACTGGATTGAAGCTATGCATGAAGAGCTGAACCAGTTTGAAAGATGCAAAGTGTGGAGCTTAGTTAAAAGACCTATTGGCCATCCAGTCATAGGCACCAAGTGGGTATTCAGAAACAAGAGAAATAAAGATGGAAATGTCACCAGAAACAAAGCTAGACGGGTTGCTCAAGGCTACCGATAGGAAGAAGGAATTAACTTCGATGAAACATTTGCTCTTGTTGCCAGATTAGAGGCAATCAGAAACTTTCTAGCCTATGCTTCGTTCATGGACTTCAAAGTCTATCAGATGGATGTAAAAAGAGCCTTTCTCAATGGTGATCTTCAAGAAACAGTATATGTTGAACAACCTCCAGGTTTTGTCATCCAAGACAAACAGGATAAAGTATACCGACTCAAGAAAGCACTCTATGGCCTTAAAAAAGCTCCCAGAGCTTGGTACGAAACTCTATCCAAGTTCTTAATTGAACAAGGATTCATGAGAGGAAGAATAGACACAACTATGTTCATCCTCAAGCACAAAGGTCATTCTCTTCTGGTATAAATCTACGTGGATGACATCATCTTTGGATCAGCCAAACCAAATATGAAAAGCAACTTATCAAGAAATTTGGTCTTGATAAAGCTAAAGGATTCGAGACTCCAATGTCTACCGACTGCCATCTTGACAAAGATGAGAAAGGAAAGCAAGAGAACATGACCAAGTATTGAGGAATCATAGGTTTACTTCTTTACCTTACTGCCAGTAGACCTGATATAATGTTTGTTGTTTGTTGTTTGTGTTTGTGCTAGATTTCAGGCAGATCCAAAGGAATCACATTTGCTTGCTGCTAAATGTATCATTAGATATGTTTCAATAACTACAAATCTGGGAATCTGGTATTACAAAAGGAACAACTTTGATCTAGTTGGGTACTCAGATGCAGACTATGCAGCCTGCAAAGTTAGCAAAAGAAGCACCAGTGAGACTTGTCAATTTCTTGGAAATAGAATTATCTCATGGTCATGCAAGAAGCAAGGATCAGTTGCAAACTCAACCATAGAGGCAAAATACATTGCTGTCAGCAACTATTGCTCTCAACTACTATGGATGAAGCAGCAACTAACGGATTACAACATCAAGACTGCAAATTGTCCCATCATGTGGGACAACACTTCTGCAATTTCAGTCTCAAAGAATCCAGTGATGCATTCAAAGATAAAACACATTGATATCCGTTATCATTTCCTCAAGGATCATGTGGAAAAAGGTAACATCAGTTTGGAATACGTTCCAACTGAACATCATTTGGCTGATATTCTCACCAAGCCACTGGATGCTACCAGATTTGCTTATTTAAGGAGAAATCTTGGTATGATTGATCTTACAGCTTAAAGTTTATTTTTAAGTTTACAAGCTTTCTTTCATACCGGCAGACTTAGTTGCTACTAACCTTGTTTATATTATAGCTCAACTTCGTTATATCCAGGTTAGTGTTTCAGCTACTTAGTCTATTTAAGGGTAAAAAGATTTTCTAAAAAGGCTAAGAGGTTTAAAAGTCACTTTTTACTGCCACTTTGAAAATATCTTAAGTTAAAAGCCTTTTGATAGACACCTGTCAATCATCCAATGCATTTTCGCTAAAAATAACTTTTCTCGTCCTTTAAATAGACTTTGAACCGCCTTTTTCAAGCTTTTACATACCCTCTCTCTCTCAGATATTCTCTCTCTATTCAAACCCTTAGTTTCTCTCTGTAACTGCTTCGCTCTCTTTGATTCTTCTCGCTTCTTCTTCTTTAACAGCAACAATGGTAAGATTTTTTTACACTCATTAGATTACTCTCTTTCGATTTATGCTTAAAAAAATTTCTTTTGAGTCATATTGTTGAGGAATCCGAAAAGACGCTTTGCGTATCTTGACGGTTTCCGCCATTGTTGTTCTTTTCAAAACCTTGAAACCAACAGTTTTCACTATACTTTGTATACTTATTCATTCTAGGATTATCTGTTGATGTTTCTATGCTTTTAACTCTCCAAGCATTCAAGGGTTTCAATTTTTTTGTCTGAAATTTTATTTTATTTCTTAAAAATGAAATCTTGGTTGTTTGTATGTCACGAGAAAAGCCCTAAATTCTATAAATGGTTTTTGTAGGTGAAATCATCTGCCAAAACGAAAACCGGCAAGAAGAAGGTGCTTGACCCGAAAAGCGTCATTCACCAGACCCTTCCGTCAACCTACCTTTGTTTCCTCTATATCCTGCCCCTCACAACATTATTATGGAGCTGGACCCAAAAGTCTACCTGCCGGGCATGTGCATTGACTTGGAGACTGTTCGGACATTCGTTGCCGGTGCTAAGATGTGTGATGACATGAATGAATCTAGGATTCTCCCCCTCTTCTGTCTTCATGATGAATACTATAGCAATCTTCTCGCTGAGGAGTTCTACCAGCGCATGGAGATAAACCCACAGACACCTTCTGTAATCCGTGGATGGATTCGTTGACGTCCCTTCTCTCTCTCTACCAAGGTTATATCAAAGATCATCGGCGTTCACTATGGCGGCGACATGAAGATATCCATTGCTGAGGGTGACAAAGCCTGGGAAGCAATGAGGGGAACCGATACTCCGAGGGAACCTCAAGGTAAAATGCTGAGGAATGTCTTTCCCTTAGATGTCTACTGTTCCAGTCATCTGATGGACAAGTCTCTTCTATTCAAGAATAGAGCCCATGACAACTTCACAGCTCAACAACTCAACCTTACAAGCGCCATCTACCAGATGACTCACCTCAACTACGACGTCATCATCTTCAACGAGCTACGCAACTACATCGCCAAAGTGAAGAACAATCCATACTCCAAGAGGCCCTTTGTCAGGCTCATCAACTCCCTGCTAAGGGATACGCCAGAAATCAACTCTACCGTTACCAAAGATGAGCTCACAAAAGTGGCCAAGGACAAGCAGATGACGGCTACCTTCTTCAACAAGTACATTGAGTACGAGAACAAAAGAAGGCAACAAAGAGGTCTACCAAATAGTGCTGCTGAAAAAGTAGTCAAGCCCACTCCTATGATGGTTACGCGGTTCAATATGGATGCGTATGATGCAGCCAAGAAAGCTGCTCGTACAGGAAAGGGAGCCTCCAAGGAGCCAACCTCTACCGTTGCTCGTGACATCATGCAAGAAGCCAAAAAGCTAGCAGATGAGTCAGAGCTTATGTTGAAGCGAAGAAAGGCTGCTCAAGAAAGGAAGGAGATTGGTTTCTCGCCAGATGAAGCTGAAGTCCTGGCTAACATCTTTGCCAAGACTAAGGCTGATGCTGCCAACAAGGCTAGGCATGAAGCTGACATTGAAGAGCTTCAGGTAGATTGGATTCGGAAAGAACTGAAGGCCAGTAGACGTGCAAAGTCTGCTGGCAGCTACCCTGCCGCTGCTGGACAACCATCTTCTCCCCAACCATCCAATCCTGAACCAACAACCTCCACTCCCAAGCCATCCCAAACCCCTAAACGCAAACCATCATCTGACTAACCCTCACCTTCACCCAAGCCTAAACGCTGATGATTGCGTAAAGGCCTACTGACCAAGCCACCAACAGACCCTATCAACTCTGCCGATGAAGCAAATGGATCTCTTGTCCAGCCACTGAGGCAGCGAAGAAAGACTGCTGGCACCCAACCATCTACCCCTTCTCAACCCAATCCTACTGAGTCATGTACTCAAGTGGAATCAACGCCTCCGGAGGAGTCTATCCCTTAGAGGAGCCAATAACTCTTGAGGAGTCTATCCCTCAGAAGGAGCCAACCAGATCACCCTCTCCAGCCCCTCCTTCTCCCTTCAACTACTCTCCAAACCCTTCTACCCCATCTTCACCACCTCGTAATCTAACCAACCCAACTACTCCATCCAAACGAAACCAGACCACTCCCACCCAAACCAACCCCTCTAAACAATCAGGCCCAAGCCAACCCATCCCCTTGATCCTAACACCCTGGTTTCCCCGACCCTTTCCTATGCTTCTACAAGGTTCATCTTCGAACTCTCGTCTGTAGCAGACCTATTTCCCAAACCTGCTCCCCCTCAACCAAAACCTACCCCTGTGAGACCAGAAGACATTTCCTATCCCCTTCCTTCCTTCTGGTTCTCAACTGAACCCCTACCAACCCCTTCCAATATCTGTGATCATTCGGACACAGATATTGAAATCCCCCCAACACCTCCTTCATCACCACCTCACTCAAACTCCTCTTCTACCCATACATTTCCAACCCCCAACACTTCTTCCTCCAACTCAGCCACTCCACCTCTCCAGCCCTTCCGCGCGCCTCGTATGCCGATATTGAGCACATTCATGTAGGTCTCGACCCTTCTCCATCCCAACCGGCCAACTCTGAGATCCTTAGCCGCCTGGACGCCATTTACAACAGAATGATAGGGCTTACCAGTATCTCCACAACTGCTGCCGAACTTGCAACTGCAACGTCCAAGGCTGCCGACGGGAATGCCGCCATCCTTCGCCAATTTCAAAAGGATGTGTGGACCAAGTTTGGAGAAATAAGGCACGGGTCTATTGATATAAAAATCAACATGGAAGCTCAACACAACGAGTGCGTCAGACTGTGCTCAACTCTCTTCTACTAGCTCTTCCACATCATAACTCTACATCTGGGTCATGGTTGCGCTCCAGTACTACCGCTCAACGTAGCACATGATCGTATCAATGCTAAGCGTGAACGTGATCTGGCCATCATGGAGGAGAGACAACTTAGGTCTATGAACCGAACTCTGATGGATGAGAACAACAGACTACGTGAAGAACTTGCCTACCGTTCTCGCTCCGCTAGACAACCAACCTCCGCTGATGATGAATACACCAGAAGAGTTGAAGAACTTGAGCGTCTATGCCAAGAAAGAGAACCAGCTGACAGAGCAGCCAAAGGAAATGGAAAAAGGTCGTGGTAGCTCATATCTTTCTATCCCTAATCCTTTGTACCTATCTTATTTTTGAAAACTCTGTACAATTAAACTTCTCGTTTGAAATACGAAAGCTTATTCTTTTCAAAAATGTCTACTGTTTAAATTTTTGCAAGTTTAATTCATAAATCTGCTTAGAATTTAAATATCCAGCTTAAATTTATTTGAACTGTTTATCACTAATCCTTGTGCCTGTTCCTTCATCTCTTCTGTTGTAAGAACTTAGATTTGTTGTACACTTGAGGCAGTTTCTTTTTTATAGAGGCATGTCTGCTGTTATAAAACTTAAAAGTATTTTTCTGACATGCTATTATCTATCCTAAAGTTTTCATAGCCCTCACTTGTAAGTAATGATGACCAGATGCAAATATGAGGAGATTGTTGTTTCTCATTGTATCTTGATTTGCATTTGTTCATTCATTACATTAGGTTCCATACTTAGTGGCTAAATGGGCTGCGTACCAGTTAGCATGGCAACTGTGTATAGAAATTTTCCTTAGAATAGTTTTCTAGACTTCATAGGTTTCAGCGGAAAACTTCGGCTGAAAGCTTCACCAGCAGACTTCAAGCAACCTCCAACGGCAGACCTTGTCTGCACTCGGACAGCATGACGTGTCCAGTTCTTCCAGACTTCAAGCTTAGTGGATTATTTAATTCAAGCCTAAATCAGTTTGAATTTGAATTAAATCCATCCTCAATCAACGCTGACTTCTCAGACACGTCCTTCCAGCTTTTCCGAAAAAGCATGAAGACTTTCACCTCCTGAAAAAAGTGACAGAGCAGGTGCAGTGACACATATAGGCGTACCAACTCTCTGCAGTGCACTCGACTATCGCCCACAGTTCTTTGCAACAACTCTTCACCATTCCCTGCTGAGTATCAGTTGAAGAAGAAGTCAACAAACAGCTCCAGACATTTAATGCATTCAACCTAATAGAGCTGTTACTCACTTCGTCTTCTCCAACGATCTCAAGAAATCCCCAGCTATAAATATTGTCATTAAAGTCTGAAGAAAACAATGCTCTGAAATTATCCAACAACATCAAGCTTTACATTCAGTGCATTCAAGAGATCATCAACTGATCAACGAAGTTCTCATCAACAACAAGAAGATTTGCATCAACTGTTAATCATTTGTTTCTTATTGTTGTAACTCTTTACTATTCTTCTGCACGTTGAATATTTTGTTTTGCCCAGATATTAAATAACCCCACCCCCAAATACAAGTCAAATATTTTGTACACAATCCATTGAATATTTATGTAATAGAACTAGTGGAAAATATAGTGCACAATTAAATCCAAGGTTGACTGCCTTGGTGGTGGACGTAGCACTTTTTATAATGCGAACCATCTCAAAATACATGTTTTCATTACTTACTGTTTTTATACTGTCTTTCATTCCCTTAACTTATTCCTTTAGCAGCAAACTTTAGTAAACAGCTAAGTCTATCGGTAGTGCTTCACCGGCAGACTTGACCTGTCTTCCTTTCAAAACTTCCGCTACTTCAATCTTTTTAATAGATTGCAAGTGTTTGATCTAGGAACTATTACGAAAAGTTTAAAGTGTTCAATAAGCTATTCAACCCCCCCTTCTAGCTTATTATTGTGCCCTTTGGGACTAACAGGGGTTAACCACACCCCAATTTCCTATTCCTGCACCCCATGTATTGCATTGAGATATTGTACCTTACTCTATACAATGCAATACATGAGGTGTAAATATAGGAAATTGGGGTGTGATTAGCCTCACTCTTAGCATTATCAGAAATTATGTATGTTGGTAGAGACCTTTGCAACACTTCTTACCTGGGCCTGATGGTTTCCGTTCTGATGTAGCCTAACCCAATATAATTTGCAACAAAATCAAATAGCCCAATACGTTCACATTGCGGATCTGCATTGTGGGTGCATTCGGCATCTTCAAGATTTGGAAATGGGCTCTACTTCCCTATTTTTTTAAATTCAACTGCTAAAGTCCATTTTAATAATATTTTTCCTAAATTACCCACCATTGTCTTCAAGGAGATAAGAAGATTTTAGATTAGCCATTGACTGCTCTGTTTAGCACCATTTTTTGAAAAAGGAGCATCAACAACAACAACAATCGTAATTTATTTTCCAACAATCTATTTGTCAAACTTTTGTAATTCATTTACTTCCAATTCGAAAGAAACATCATTGCAACTCAGTTTCTTCCTTCCTCCTTCATTCAACTTCAATTAGAAAATGAATTACGATTTTAGAAACAGAAGGAATCTTTGCAACCTAGTTTTTTCCTTCCTCCAACCTCGATGTAGAACATAAGCTCAATCACCAACAGACGAGGTTTTGGTCAATTCTACATGTTGGCTTGACAAATATATTAGGGCTTTTTCATAAATGCACGTTAGATTTGTATTCACAAATCCACATGTAGACACCCAATTCCGTACCCCTGGTATGTAACATGACATAAAATATCAAGACATGTTAAAATGATTAACGAATGTCAAGTTACAAGGTTAAAAATTCAAAGGAAAAAAGCATAATGCATAAACAGTGAATTGCAGGGGGCCAAAGTGCCAAAACTCAAAAGAAAAAGAGCCTGGGCGCTGCCCAAGGCCTCCATGGCGCCGCGCCCAGCCTCACTATGGGCAGCGCCCAATAGTCCCCCATCTCCTGTAGCAGTTTGCTTTTGGTGCAACTCTCTCAGCACACGGTACAAGCCGATGAAGCTTAAAAAGAAAAACTTAATCACGAAGGAAGCCTCCTCGCAGCCCATAAATAGAGGCCCCGGTTTGTGAATTCACATAACAAACACACAGTGAAAACACACAATTACGCAGTAAGTTCATCGTGCAATTGAGAGAACGCCGAAGGAATTTTCCCTTCTAGCCCCGAAGCTCTATCAAATCTCCCCCAAACACTAAATCCCCCCAGCCACAGTGAAACCTAGTTACCCTGCTAGGATTCCGCCCTATTACACCGGTCCAAAAATCCCAAAAAGTCATGTTGCTCTGCCCGAATCCAAACATCAAATGTATTAGGATCAAATGTAATTAATAGGAACATATAGATTCCCCACTTTTCTTTTTATTTATTGATCTGAATGGTCGTCACGCTTGCTCGCGCTGTCCTTTCGAGGATTCAAACTAATCAGCCGAGAAAATCAACAATGAACAGAAAGACAGGCCATTTACTGCTTTATTTACTGTTTTTATATCTGGAAAAAAAGAAGAAGAAGACTTTACTGCTTTTTAGATACCTCACACACGCGCACGCACGTAGAAATATTCCGAACTGCTACCCTTACACCATGGCCAGCCAACCCCCTGTATCAGCCAACATTAAAGAGCATATAGTTTTCTAGGACACTTTATGGACTGATCGGTTTTTATATCTCTAAATTATTGACCAATCCATGTTGCGAAAATATATATAAATGAACAAAGATATATGCACAGCGGCTGACCAATGATTTTCATTATATTTGTCCTAGACCATTCGAATGATGGATCTCGGAAAGAGTATAGACTCTTCGCTTGAGATTAGTCAAATCTTGGGAAGTCGAAAGGTAGTTGGAATACAAAGGTTTTATACTCTGGAGAAAGAATCGATTATTCCAGGAAGAGTCCTAAGACTGTCAAAACAAAGTGGGTGCTTATCCGATCAATCTTAGGAAAAATGAATAATAATAATAAAATAATAAAGGCACACTGTACTCAGAACCCAAAAGCCTGGAACCTTCCCTTCTGATACCTTCAACCTTTTTCCTCAGAAACCTGGCCCAAGTTTGGAAAAGAAGAGATAGCACCGGTCGTTTGATACGGGATACAGGCACGGGGGTCAGATCATAAAGTATCACAATCAGTTCATAAAATACAGATTTTGGCAAAATGGCAGGTGAGAATGAACAGTCTACTATGGGTAATGATACAGGGGCGCCCGGGTACGCTCCTACTCCGGCTATACAGCAGTTGTTAGACCAGAATTTGGGTGCATGATGTGTTTTTATTTACCTTGCAAGTGCATAAGACTATTGTAAAATAGAAGAATGGTAGCAAGGGTCGAACCTCAGGGAGAATGAATTAAAATGAATTTAATCTAACTACTAAAAATACAATTAAAATAAACATGGGTTTTTGTTTTGGAATAATTTAAACTATAAAATTGAACTAACAATATTAATCTAAATTAACTACTTGCAGAAAACTGAATTTTAACGAAAGTTTTATGAATGAGAATGGTCTAGGCATTGGGATTCACTTGTATCGCATTTTATGTGTATTGGTCTAAAGATGTCTATCAATTATGGGTTCGTTCGCTAGGTAAAGGATTGAGACTTACTGGTCGAGATTTGCAACCCTTAGTACTCCGCCTTGGCTGTGCTTTCTTGGTCCATCGACACAGTAATTAAAGTCCATTAAGTTCCCTAAGAACTAAAGTGAAAAGGAATAAACTCTGTACTCCCCACACAATGCGAACCTAGATCTACTCCTTAGCCTACGGTCGGGAATCAGAGAGACCTATTTATCAATTAGGTTAGCCAATGTATGACTTATGCATATGATCGTGCAGTTCATCATACCCAAGAGCCTACACATCCACTAACACAACCATTATGCGATAATTTCAATGTAAACCGATTATAATCTAATATGATAAACAATGATATGATAGAATGAAATTATATTAACACATAAAATTTGGTACAAAGTTACCCCCAATACCTAGAATGGAACGGTTAGTTCATCACAGATGATGAACACATCATTTGGATTGAATAATACATCGTCAATCTTCAACAATCGGCAATAGAATGAATTACAAAGTGTCTCTACCTCTTGAGAGTGCTGAGTAGCCTAAAATAACCTAATTTTCGATCCATAAAGCTGAGAGGTTAGGGTTTTATTTATACTAGCTAAGGTTTGAAGAGAAATGACAAAACTGCCCAGGCCAGAAAACGTGGTTGAGCGGTCGCTCAACCCATATACTGAGCGATTGCTCAGTGCCTTTCTTTCGGATATATGCTTATGTATTTTGCGCGCTCGCCTAGCCTCCAGCTGAGCGAGTGCTCAGCCTTCTTTTCAGCAACTGGACCTTCTTCTTTCAGCAATTTGCACCCGGGTGGAAACTTCATATTGGTGCATAAAAACCCGAATTTCATCCTTTTCCTCATTTTTAGGCTGAAACTTATAAAACACTAAAACCCATATCAATAGCTTTAGAAACTCGCAGAAAAGCACAATCTAAGTAGGAATATATACACAATAGATGTGTAAAAAACACATCTATCAGTGCACATGCCAATCACTTATTGAGCCAGATAGTAAACCTCATACAAGGTCCAAGGCCCAATGTTGAGGGAATCACTTTCCCTGCAACCCTCAAGAAACATCTACTTCTCATACTCCTCTAAACCTAAACCCTCAGCCAAACACTAACCTTCCACCAACCACCAGAACCCCAATCACTAATTTCCCACCAAATACCTATTACCCAAATTTTAACCCTTTCTCACCAAATCCACCATATCCTTTTCCAAACACCAATATACCCCCAAACCTTAGTGGCCTTCCATTCCCTATCACCAACCCACTCCAAACTAGCCCACATATTGACCTCAGAAGTTATACCTAGCCGGGACAAGTAACGACCTATCTACCTTTTAATGATCCTGGTTAGACTGAAACCACAAATAACCTACCTCCTCAGAATCCCTACCAAATACCTCACCAAAGAATAAACCCAGTTACCCCTAATCCCTCAAATATATGCCAAAACCCAGTGCCACCTCCCACAAAATTAGAGGCATATATGGAGAACCTAAAAGGTATGATGCTCAAAGTCTTGAACAAAGAGAATTTTCTACACGGGCATTAACATTACAGCCTTCGGCTATACTACCCTCAAAATTTAAAATGCCCGATATAGAAAAATTCGATGGGACTGGATGCCCTATCTCCCACCTAAAATCTTACTGTACCGGCATGCAGTCAAGAGGGGCTGGTTTTGAAGCCATGGCCTCCAATTTCCATCTCACTTTGATAGGGGCAACTAAGCAATGGCTAATGCTAGCAGACAGTAGTACAATGGGTACTTGGGACCAAATAGCTGATGAGTTCCAAAAGAGGTATAAAGACAAAAACAAAATAATAAATAAAATGAAAATAAACTGTTTTATATATGATCTGGTCAATGAAGCTTATAATGAAGAGTTCATTGAAGACTTCATTGAAATATCAATGTTGTGGAAATAAATAAACCAAAACAGGAAGAACGAAAACTGAACACAAGATATAACCTTTGATCAATAAGTAAATCAACTTATTGATCAAGCCTCATGACTAAAAATATTTCACTAGTAAAATATATGTTTAAACTCATTACATTTGAAAAACTAACAAAGTGGAATTTATGAAAAACTCTATACGAAGTAGATATGACTTTGAATAATACTAACACCTCAGACTTCCTAAATTGATGTACGCTCAATAGCTTTTAACAAAATAGTAGGAGGTGTAAACTGAAAAACAATGCTGGTGACAGAATGAATGAAGGTTTGAATGTAGCTTCATTCAACAGTTCATTCAGGATTAGAGCAGCAGCAGTTTTTCGATCTCTTTCTCTCTTAACAATCTGTGTATAGTTTATGCTCCGTAACGTCTCTTAGCTTCACACCCTTGTATCCTCTTATTTATACTTGCATCCTTGACCTAGAAACCTTGTAGAATAAGAAAACCACTTACTGTAAAAGATTAGTAGGTTAGTGCAATAAAGAAGGACTAAATTTTATCAATTATAGATTTATCAAATATGAAGGATTCATTACCATATATAATTAGGTCAGTCGTGTCTCTTCTAAGCAAGACAAATGGCACACAACCTTGTGTTGTAAAAACACACAATCGTACTAGAATAATGATTCACATAAACCCTAAAAACTAATTAAAGCATAATCTCCAAAATAACATTTCTATAAAAGGTAACAATAATAATTAATCAAAGTAAATACCAAGAAAGACACAAATAATTAATTAAAATAAACTAATTAGAAAACATAATAACTCAATAATTAAATATCCAACACTCTTCTTCTCAAATCTGCTCGCCATCCAATTTCATCTCCATCTCTCTTTTCTCCATTGTCAATCTCTTTTCATCTTCTCCGACCATTTCTCCATAACTTTTGATCTCGAATGAACCACAGGACTCACCACATATCAAATCGAAGCTCTCGACGAGTTATACAAGACACACGAGGCTTATCCCGTAATGTCTTGGTTTTAAGACCAAAAAACGATATTTAAGCACTGTTTTGGGCTATGGAAGTTTTTCGATGCCCCATTTTTACACACAGATTTGGGGCCAATGTTCAATTTATTCATTCTGGCGTCAATTTTTTCTATTTCGATGCCCACCTTTGTTGATATTTGGTGGTAATGTTTAATTTATTCATTCTTACGCCAAATTTGTCCATTGCGATGTCCAACTATGTTGATATTTGGTGGCAGTGTTTAATTTATTCATTTCGACGTCAATTTTATCCATCACGATGCCCAACTATGTTGATATTTGGTGGCAGTGTTAAATATATTCATTCTGATGCCCAATTTTTCTATTGCGATGCCCAAATTTGGTTAAGGATTTTTACAATGCGAGGCCTAAAATTGGATAGACTTGAAATGTGTTTTGCGATACCCAGTGTTTTCATTGCGATGCCAAATGTTTTCATTCTAATGCCCAAATTTGGGCAGTAGCTTTGTCTGTGCGTCTTTCCTTCATTAAGGGTATTTTCGTCATTTTCCTCCCAAAAGTGTACTTTAGCTATTTAAAACAAATATATGAGATTTTTACAGTTATAATTTCATGGAATAACAGTGGTCCGGTACACTTTTGTAAAATTATAACCGATCCACTCTTTTTTTTTTATTCAACCGCTAAAGTCCACTTTTGTAAAAAAAATTCCAATAATGCATGTCTTCCTTTCATCCATCCTATCTTTCTTCCATGTTTCCTATTGTCTTTCTTCCCTTTTTTTTCATTCCACTATCTCACCCAAAATACAATTCTTCCATGCCTCCATGCCTACGCAACACGAACAAAATAACCAACTCAGACGTAAAAGCGTTTGAAAAAGACGACAGACCCAACAAACCCAGTTGCGATTCAAGCATCGTAGTTGGCGATATAGGCCTCGGTGGTTGCGATGTGGGCATCAAACAACAAACCCAGTTGCGATTCAAGTGTTGGAGTTGGCGATTTAGGTGTTGGTGGTTGCGATGTGGGCGTAGAACAACAAACCCAATTGCCAACAACCATATAAATTAAAAGAAAAAGTGAAGTTGTCAAGTAACTTGTTGAAAGTTAAGTAGAGCAAAAGCTTGGAGAGGGGCACATGGGAGGATGGAGCGGCTCCAAGAGGCTGCAAGGGGCGGGGGGAGCAGCTCCCATAGGCCTTTTTGAGACTTTTCCTGATCGATGTCCGAAATTGATGAACGACGCCCAAAAAAAATTTACCAGTAGTTTTGATCGACAGCCCAAAATTTTTGAACGACGCCCAAAAAAAATTTACTTACACCCCAAATTTTTGAGCGACACCCAAATTTTTTTACTGATGCCCAAAAAATATTTCCGAAGCACAAATTGGGATTGTGGTTTTGTATGCACATCTTTCCTTCATTAAGGGTATTTTCGTAGTTTTCCCTCAAAAAGTACGCTGTAGCGGTTTTAAAAAAAAGACTTTTGCGGTTATAATTCAACCGTATGGTACCGACCCGGTTATCACCCTAATTTCATTAGGATTAATTGCGAGCCGGTACCATTTTTTAAAATGTTAACTGTTGAAGTGCTCTATTTTTTTAAAACCATAAAAGTACATTTTCCCTTTTTTATTCCTTAAATGCCATCGTTCCTACTCCCCAATGAAAAGCAGCTGCAAACTGAAGCAACTTTTCGGAAACCGAACCATTACTCTTGGAAGATGAGTGGCCTATTTAGGGAAGAAGAAAATGGCAACAACTTCCCCTCTCCCCCTTAATTAATTAACATGCATGGAACCCCACATCAGGCAATTAGTCATTATTATTTGTGGGTGCAGGTGATTTGTGAAGTTCTCGGTTTGATTCCTAGATAGGTACGCCGAGGATTTTTACTTGTCGTTCAAATGATTTATTTCCCCGTTCGGATTTGAGTATGAAAGGCCACCCCAAAGAGTGAATAGTCCTTTGTTTTTTAGCTTTGCTTTCTGCCATTGTGATGCATATGATACGTGATTGCTTTTATATGAATAAGAATGTCAAAGCTTATATTATGAATTTTGTTTGGTTTAGTCATTTCTGTTACGATGTTATCTGCTATTTTCGGATTTGTAATCGTAAGTTCCAACACCCAATTCCAGGTACATTCCTCGTCTTTTCCCTTTTTCGATGCTCGTTCGATGCCCAAATTTTTTGAATGACGACCACAATTTTGAACGACACCAAAAATTTGAGCGACGCCCAATTATTTTCTTTGCGACGCCTAAATTTTAGATTGTGGCTTTGGCATAGCGACGCCCAAAATGTTTGAACGACACCTAAAAACTTTTACCGACGCCTAAAATTTTTTGCCGACGCACAAATTGGGCTAGTTGCTTTGTGTGCGCGTCTTTCCTTCATTAAGGGTATTTTCGTCGTTTTCCCCCAAAAAGTGCACTATAGCGGTTTAAAAAAATAATTATGGACTTTTGCGGTTATAATTCCACCGCATGGTACCGGCCCAAATTTCTCCCATTAATTAAACGAACCAAGCCTAATACGGTCGAAGTGACCAAACCACGGCCAGCACATACACTTATACTTGCCTTGCCTAGTTAAAACCCAAACATCCAAGCATTAGCTATCCCGATCACTAAAAGAATTTGTCAATTACGGTGAAATCAAAGACTCGTAAATTGAGCACACAAACGCACCTTGTCTATCCAGGTCAAATAAAAGAATCGTAAAGCAAGCACCTAAGCGATCATGCTCATCAAAGGCAATCTGTAGCTCATAAATACAAAAAAATCCCGATTAACCAAGGTATTTTTCGGTTGTGTTACTCGAGCAAACAAACAAACCTCACTAACCAAGTTCATGAAAGATCATGTTAAATGGGTAGCCGTTATTGAATGAACACATAGTCAAAATAAGCCGAAGACACGAGCACATAAAATTTAGCATCAGCCATCTCTACTTGTTTTATCCAGCCACGAGCGCTTGTCATGATCTTAGTCTTTCCCGTAGATACCGACCATGAATAGAGATTGGCATCATTGTCAGTTGTGCTCAGAAAATCCCGATCACGCACGCTTGCGTGGAACAGACATCCACCATTGATAACTACTTAACCAGTCATCCACAAAGATCATCAAATTTCATCAAATGTTACTCCATGTCACACTAAAGAGCTTGCTCGAGCAAGGAATGAGGGGCTACTAATGTACATATTAAAATGGGAGAATTTGCACGACGGTACACTTTGGAAGGTTTCAGCCGCTTAAGTTCCATACATTTTTTAACCAAAAAAATGCATTTTTATAATTTTCCGTCCTAAAATACCCCCTACGAGTGAAAGATGAAGAAGATATGTGTGTTGAGAAGCATTAATTTAAAGATGTCTCGATGCAGTAGAATGGGGTTCATGGAGTTAGTGATTTTTGCTTCTTGATTGAGAGCATATCATTCCCCTCTTCATTTCATCGAGCAGGGAAACAAAATGTCTCATTCTTATTAGTACACAACTCGTCATCCTAAAATTTAACAAATTAAACAAAATTCTAACCTCCTCGATTCTTTTTTTTTTTTTTTGGTTTTTTTTGTTTTTGTGTGTGATTCAAACTAAAGTCACTTTGAGTGTGCTACTATACATGTAAAATGTTCAATGAAATGCCCGAATACAAACTTTTTTGTTGTTAGACACCTCTTTGATTCGTGATGCATCGATTTGAAATCACGAAAAAACGAATTTCAATCGCGATGCCTCGATTTGGAATTGCAATGTGTTGCAATGTTGTAAACGAATGAGAAATTTACGAAAACCATAATTGGATTCAATTTAAGGGAGATTGGTGAAAATTAATCAATCCATCCATATTCATTCTACTTAATTTCTACCTTAATTACAATATCAAACAAATAAGGAAACTTTGACTACATCAGATTCGATTTGAAGGAAATATTTATGGAAATAAATCAATCTATCTATTTTCATTCTACTTGATTCTTATCTTAATTACAATATCAGACAAAATAAATAAACTTTTACTACATATATACAATGAACATAGCTATAGAAAATAAGGAATGATATAAAATTACTTGTTTACAAATGTAATCGCGATGCATCGCCATGCACAAATTGATGCATTTCCTTGCACTGATAAAAGCCTCGCATTGCACAAATTGTTGCATCGCGATGCACTGAGTAAGTGATGATTAGCGCGTGTCCTGTTCATTAATAACATGGTCGTCGTTTTGCACTAAAAGTGCATTTTTCAAGTTAAAAAAAGTATGAAACTAAAGCGGTTAGAAACTTGTGAAAATAGATAAGCCTAAATTTCATTCTATTAAAAACCCTCCCTAAAGTATATGGGCCCCACTCAGACAAAGAGGCTCTAAATGTAAGGTGTATTCATTCCCTTTATATCGTGAAAGGAAGGTCTCATGGACTTAAAATACACGCTTCATATCTCTTAACATTATACTGACGATCACACCGGAGGGTCTTTGTGGAGTGACACCACCTCGCACCCCTTACAATTGTTCCATTTTTGTAGACAAACACCGCTAGATGTGCAAAACTTGACCACAGCCAGCTGGATGCTTCCCAAACAAAAGCAATGATGAAATGACAATTAAATTTGATACCCTGATACCGTGGTTAGGGTGCAACTATGTAATTTGTAGGGGGTGATCAAATGTTGATTGTGAATTTCATGCTTCTAACCTAGAGCTACCTCTTTTCTACACAATTATGATCAATGTTATCCGCCTGGTAGTGATGACGCTCATTGAACTAAGTTCTTCCTTTTTGTTATTTTTTTCATTTTTATTTGTAATTAAATTAACATTATTTCTTTCATGTTCTTGTTTGCATAGATAAGGATAAACATTAGTATTCTTAATGAGGTTCAAATAATTTTTTTTATTAGATTAGGCAAAAAAATATTTTAAATAAATAAAATGCGATGGTAAATTATAATTAACATTTACTTTAGTATTGACCAAAAAGGATATTTTGAGTTTTATTTATTTGTTGTTTTTTTTTTTTTTTTTTTTGTATGGAAGCAGGGACGGCACCCTGCGGGATTTTATTAGAATAAAAAGAAGCATACAAACTTGAGGGGGACAACCAGCCTTGCCCTTATAAATGGGAGGACGGAGGAGCCTGACCTCGAAAAGGAAATAACAATTAAGAAAAACGGATATAAGGGGTTTGACTAGCATCTAAAGAGAGAAGACCCCGCATAACAGAAGGAAAAACATCAGAGGAGGGAAAATCGCCATTAGACCCGGAGTCACAGGCTAAATTAGCCAAGCTGTCTGCAACTTTGTTAGCTTCCCGATAGCGATGACTAAAAGAAAACCGTCTTCCGCTTGGATCCTGGATATATGTCGAACATGTAGGTGTGTTCCCAAGGATAGGAGGAGCCGCTGCGTATGCAATCATAAAGGACCTTGGAGTCTGCCTCAATAATGACATCAAAATAATCATGGGATTTAAGCCGCAAATCCCGTGATAAAGAGTGCGGCTTCGGCAGCCCATATTAGAACAACGACCATAGAAACAATGAAAGGCGAATAAAAGAACACGAAGAGTCTCTGAGAATACCTCCACCACCCCTATGCCCGGGTTGCCTCTACTAGCCCCGTCTACATTCATCTTCAGATAACCAAGAGGAGGGAACTTCCAGATCACAGGTTGGATTTTGATATGTTTAGGCCGTTTGTAAATGAAATGAGAAGTACTAAGTTGATCGGAGATTTTATAATTTGCTGAAACTAACACATCCTTCAGATCTTGGGAAATAAAGTTGATGATGGAAGCAATAGGAATTCTGGAAGAATCATAGAGAGCTTTATTGCGGAATTTCCATAAATGCCAAAGGATAATTGAAGGAATTATGGCAAACAGAATAGAGTTCTTAGACGACCACCAAGTCAAGCATTGTTCTTTGGATGGAAAGATTTCGCATAGAAATGCCAAAGCGATTGTGATAATGGAGCCAAAGCGCCTTTTTGTTGGGCTTTGAAGGAAAACATGATCAAACGTTTCCAAAGCACCCGAAGCACGGCAAGAGCATTTGAAGCAAGCAGGAAGCCTTTAGACCATAAACCCTCATCAATAGGCGGCCGTTTTGAAAAAGAGCCGCCAAAGGAAAACGCTTATATGTTTAGCGAGTTCTTGTGCCAAATATATTTAGCCGACAAAGAAGAGGCTGCGAGGGGAGAGATAATGGAAATGGCCGAAGAGATAGAAAATTCCCCTTTCGAATTAAGATCAGCCAAGGTCGATCTTAAATCGAAGACCGATAGAGAGCGTTGAGATTTAATGGCGGCTGAGTTGGCATCGGCAAAACAGAAACAGCATCTTCATTTAGAGTCTCATTATCCAGAAATAAATCTCGAACCAAGACCAAAGAGCTCGAAGGAGGTTTATCTATGCGTGAGTCACCGAGCCAGAGATCATTCCATATCGAACAATTGCCTTGACCCACTATCCATTTAATATGAGATTCTGCCAGGACTCTAGCATGCAACATGCGATTCCATATATGAGATCCTTTCAGATTGGAGGCGAAGGATGAGCTCGAGGACAAGACTTAGCACCAAGAAATTGAGACCAGATATTATTAGAGGTGCGGAATCGCCACCAAAGCTTGAGGCCAAAAGCCTTAATAGAATCTGAAATGGAAATAATGCCGAGACCCCCCTCTTGAGTCGGGCGACAACACTTCTGCCAAGCAACCCAATGATTCTTCTTGTGACCATCGATTTGCCCCCAAAAGAAATTGGATAACATTCGGTTTAGGAGTGAAATAACCGATACAGGAGGATCCATGGCAGCTAGTTGGTACATAGCTATAGAATGGAGCACATGATTAATTAGCGTAATACGACCAGGTAGGGTTAAGAAAATAGCCCATCAAGAATCAATTTTGTTTTGCAACTTAAGGATCGGAGGATCAAAGAATTGCTTTTCTTTCTTCCAAAATAGATGGGGCAGCCAAGATAGGTAAAAGGAAGGGATCCTTCTTGGAAACCGAGAGTATTAGAAATCACAGGGGATCGACTGGGGGAATTCACTGGAGCAACATAAAAGCGAGCTCTTCGATATGTTAATTCTCGACTGCACATAGCTTCATAAGCGGAGATAATTTCTTTGTGGAGAAGAAGAGAATTCTTACTGCCATTACAAAATATGACAATATCATCAGCAAAAGCTAAATGGGAGATTATGGGACAGCCGCTGATAGTGGAGTAAACAACTCTGGGATCAGAACGATGGAGGAAATCAATGCTTCTACTTAAAACCTCCGCCATAATAATAAAAAGACTGGGAGAGATGGGGTCACCTTGACGAAGCCCTTGAGTTGAAGGAAAGAAACCAATAGACTCACCATTTAGAAGGACTGAGAACCAATTATCCGACACAATTCGCCAAATGAGGTCAAGAAACACTTCATGGAAACCAAATTTGCGCATAACCTTAATCAAAAAGAGCCAGGAGACCCGATCAAAAGCCTTTGCCATGTCAAGTTTAAGAATTACATTAGAGCCAGTAACTCGT
The DNA here is from genome assembly GCA_013146195.2 of Codonopsis lanceolata. Taxonomy (NCBI): domain Eukaryota; kingdom Viridiplantae; phylum Streptophyta; class Magnoliopsida; order Asterales; family Campanulaceae; genus Codonopsis; species Codonopsis lanceolata. Next base: position 27,665,404 of record CM028378.1, on the reverse strand, counting down.
TTACCAAGGTGGCATGCCATTTCTGGGCAAGAAGAATGTTGTCATGAATAATCCGGCCTTTGGTAAAAGCGCTTTGATTATCTGAAATAATATGCGGCAGAATGGAGGAGAGCCTCGTAGAAAGGATTTTAGAAACGACCTTAGAGCAAAAGTTGCATAAACTAATAGGCCGTAAATCTTTAAATTGGGAGGGAGAATGAATCTTCGGAATAGTAACAAGCAAAGTGCTAGACCAAGCTTTGGGAAAATTAAACCCCGAAAAAAATTCTGTAATAGCCTCGCTGAAATCCTCTTTAATAGTCTCCCAACAAAAGGAATAGAAGTGACCGAAACCTGCAAAGAAATAGCGCTATTTCCGTCAAGAGAATGAACTCGCCTGCTTTGATTTCCTCAATGTCCGGAGGAGCAATAAGAGAAGCATTCCACTCTTGATAATGAGGCGGGATAACATCTAGGTTGAAATCGGGAATATAAGCATCGAGGAAAGTTGCCCACCGAAATAACGAATAGCGCAGCCTTAATATCTTGAGCATTAGTTAGCCAAGAGCCATCAACATCCTGTATTGAGTGAATATGAAGGCGCCTATGAGATTGGGAAACAGAAGCATGGAACAGTTTTGAGTTGCCTTGACCTTCTTTAAGCCATTTCAGCCGCGATTTCTGCCGCCAATACCCCTCCTCACGAGCTAGATGCAGACGAAGGCGGGCCTGTGCCTCCATGAGATTTGATCGATTTACTTCAGAATTATTAAGGTCATAAAGTAACTCCATTTCGAGAGCTTCGTCCTCAGCCTGACGAAGGTTATTAAAAATATTTCCAAATTGATCCTTGTTCCATAATTTAAGCGATGCTTTAAGCGTCCGAAGTTTTTTAGCAAATTTGATCATAGGAGAACCCGTCACTGGCAGACTCCAAGAGTTTCGGACTAGCTCACTGAAGGTTGGATGAGTCGTCCAAACATTGATGAATCGGAAAATAGAAGATCTCGCTGAAGCTGCTTTCGAGAAAGTGGCCAGAATTGGAGAATGGTCTGAGCACGTTCGGTTAAGGTGCTGAATAAGAGTTGATTGAAAATTATCCAACCAGCTAGTATTGCCGAGAGCTCTATCAATGCGTTCCATTATAGTAGCCTGACCATCTTGTTTATTCCACCATGTAAAATCTGAGCCTGAGTACCCCAAATCTGTGAGACCGGAAGCCGAAATACAAGCTTGAAATTCAAGACCGCCAATGCGATCCCAACCATTACCCCCAGATTTTTCGGAAGGGTTAAGAATTATATTAAAGTCGCCACCAACTAGCCACGGAGTATTTGCAGTGTGAGAACTGATTTGAATTAAATCCTCCCAAAGTTCTTGACGCTCGCGGAGATCACATCTTGCATAAATACATGAGAGAAAAGCATGAGAGGACCAAGAATAGTGCTGAAGCTTAAGAGTAATATCTTTGGGAAGAAGCACGTAAAAATATTACATGTAAAGCAGATTTAATGAAGACCCAAATAGAACCATTAGGATTGGAAAAATAGAACTGAACTTCACCTTTCGAGATGAATGATAGTCTCACCTTTGGAAATTTTGGGCTCGAAAATAGCAAGAATAGAAATATTATGCAGCTTGATCAAACTTTTGATACGACTAACAGTGGGATCATTTCCAATGCCTCGAACATTCCAAAAAAGGGGTTTTAATCTCCATGAGAAATAGTAGTAGAGGAAACATTGGAGGGCTTGGAAGCCTGCGATCTTGTTTGACGATCAGTAGGGGGAATTAAAGGTTTTGCCTTCTTGGGGATTTCCAAATTAAGAGCATGCAAAGTAGTCTGATCAGTGACCTCCTCGTCTTCTAGAATATCGAGGACGGCATATTTATTGGGGGAGATTAAGATTGGCTCAGAGTTCTCATTATTAGCAATCGTGTCATCCAAGGAAACTGAAGAAGTGGAAGTCTCATGCGCTCCATTCGCGTTCGAATTTACTGGCAAACTTTGTTTAACCTTTTCATGCACATCAGCCTTGTCACATTGAACGTGGGAACACTCATTTGTTTCGGCATTGACTTCAGCATTGGTCTCATCATTAGGCTGAACAGATTGGTTTTTGTCGGTTTCATGAAGAGCAGAATTGAAAGTTTCTTTTGCGAGATCTGGAGTATTGACTTGCTGGGCCTGCTTATTAGTTAATGGTATAGTACCATTGTTTCCCGTAGCCAAAGAAGGGTTGTTTGTTGAGGGAGGAGTGGCACTTGTGCCAGGGCGATCTGAGACAGGAGACTTGGCAGCTTGAGGATTTAGTTTTTTTGGAGTCCATCTGGTAGCTGGTGGTGGAGGGGGGGGAGGAGGGGCTGGAATATGCGAAGAAACAGGACGGGTTTTAGCTTTACATTGTAGTTCAGAGTGGCCTTGTCGCCGACAATGGGAGCAATACAGAGGGGCGTTTTCCACTTCTATAGCTTGCCAGAAACTTGGATATAAAGATCCACAATCAATCCAGACACGGTTAGGGAGCGGCTTTGATATATCAAGTTCAACACAAACTCGTGCCACACTAGGGCGGGTGAGATTAAGAGTTGGCTGGTCTAACATCAATGGTCGGCCAAACAATGATGCAATAGAAAAAAGAGTGGATTTATTGAACAAGTAGATTGGAAGACCATGCAGCGAAAACCAAACAGGAGCAATGGGACTTTCTACCTCCGGTCTAAAATCAGGCGACCATTTAAAAACCCTCATAGGGTGACGCCCAAGGTACCACTGATCTTTAATCCAAAGCCGTTGGTAATCCTCTTCGTGATACACTTGAATGAGGATGTGTTTGGCATCGAGATGCCCGATATTGAAGGCTGCCTTAAGACCAAAGGTGAGAAATTGTTTTCTAATGGAATCCATAGAAGGTCGGCCGTGTGAAAACTTACCTATAAGAGTGTGTTGGAAGGGTTTGGCTAAGGCTTCGATAATTTCTGTGGAGAGCTTGATAGATGGTTCTCCTTTGTAGGTTGAGGGGGGAATATGAAAGGAGGTATTGTTGTGGGATGGGGAAGGGGATGTAAGGACGGCAGCAAAGGACTTTGGAGGGGCTGGATCCGGCGGAGCAGGAGGCGGCTCCATGATTGCGGCGGCCAAAAAATAAAGTCGTCAATAATCGCACCTTCAGTGCGTGGTTTTGTGTGTGTAGGGCTTTTTTCATTTTGTAAAAGTATAAAATAAAGGCCAAATTACTTTTTACCCCCCAAAATTTCCACCAAATCCCAGTTTGTTACACATACTAAGGTTTGTCCCATTTTAGCATTCAAGGTTGTGATTTGTCACATTTAACCTCCTCTCGCCTGTTGCCGTTTGAAACTCAACGTTAAATCGCACATGGTCCTTGTAAGAGAGGATAATGGAGAGAAGAATTAGACTCCCCAAGACAATTTGATTATGTACGATACATGGAAATATATACAAGGTAAAATAGGAGAATTAAATGAACTGGAATACAAGATACTAGTCTTTCACCCTCCCTCAAGCGAGACGGAGATTGACGGAGACGAAGCTTAGTACAGAGAATATCAAACCGGGAGTGACCAAGACCTTTTGTGAATAGATCGGCAAATTGATCATTCGTAGATACATAAGATAGCTGAAGGAATTGTCGCTGCACGAGTTCGCGGACGAAGTGGTAATCAATTTCGATGTGTCGAGTCCGAGCGTGAAATACAGGATTTCTAGCCATGTGTAGAGCGGAAAGGTTGTCATAAAACAAGGACGGACGCTGAAAAGACGTGATATCTAGCTCTCTAAAGAGATAAGTGAACCATTGTACTTCGGCGGCGGTGGTGGCAAGAGCTTGGTATTCTGCCTCACTACTTGAGCAAGAGACGGTGGTTTGCTTCTTGGCTGACCAAGAAACCAAATTTGAACCAATAAATACACAAGAGCCTATTGTGGATCGTCGATCATCAAGATCGCCTGTCGAGTCGACATTTGAATATGCCCAAATGTTGAGATTGAGAGACTTTTGGAACAGTAAGTCTTTGTCCAATGTTCCTTTAATGTAGCGAAGGATGTGTTTCGCTACTTGAAGATGAGAAGATCGAGGTTGGTGCATAAATTGGCAAACTTGGTTGACTGCAAAGGAAATATCTGGTCGAGTCAACGTGAGATATTAAAGACCACTAACGATGCTCCTATAAACCGTAGGATTTGGAGTAGGATCACCAGAGTAAAGAGGTAGGCGGGTCTGTGATGCTAGACGGGTGGAATAGGGCTTGCAGGAGTCCATATTTAAACGCCTAAGTAGTTCAATGGCATGACGGATCTGACTGAGATGAAGTTGAGAACCGGTATGAATGGTTTCAATGCTAAGGAAGTAGCCCAAATCACCTAGCTCACGACTATCAAAAGAGGATCATAAGGTCATGAACTTGGAGACTTCGGATGGTGCAGAACCTGTAACTATCAGATCATCCACATAAACCATAATTGCCAATGTTGAGGAAGAATCATGTTTGATGAAGAGAGAGCTATCAGACCAACTATTAAGGAACCCAAGTTGTAGAAGAAACTCGGAAAGTCGATGAAACCAAGCCCAAGGAGATTTTTTAAAACCATAGAGGGCTCGATGTAACCGACATACATGATTTGGTCGGTTAAGATCTACAAAACCTGGAGCTTGAGTCATATACACTTCTTCTGATAGAAATCCATTTAAGAAGGCATTACGAACGTCCAACTGTTTGATTTTCCAACCCCGAGAATGAGCTATAGAGAAAACAGTCCGGATAGTCGCAGGTTTAACCACAGGACTAAAGGTTTCGTCGTAGTCAAGTCCTTCCTGTTGACTGAATCCTTTGACGACTAGGCAGGCTTTGTATCTGTCAATGGAGCCGTCAGCCTTATGTTTTACACGGTATACCCAGCGACATCCCACCACGTTCATGGTGGGAGTAGATGGTACAAGAGTACAAGTATGATTCTTGTGCAAGGCTGAAATTTCATCATTCATTGTGGATTGCCAGTGCTTGAATTTGGATGCTTGCTTATACGTCGTGGGCTCATAGTCAGGGGAATCAATTGTGACGGCAGAGAAGACATGAGGGGGAGGATGGCGTAGGGAACCATAGGTGATCTTGTTGATGTCCCCATACCGTAAGGGAGGAGAGCTATCAGGGGAGGCTGAATCGGAATGGATAAAGAAAGGGATATGGGTTATGGATTGGAGAGGGGTTGGTGTGATTGGGACCGAATAGAGGGAGAGATGTTGGGCGGTGTTGAGTTGGTTTGTGGGGTTGGGGTAGCAGAAGTTGGGGTGGTATATGGGATTGTCGAGGGTTGAGGTGGGTTGTTGATAGGATTAGGGGAGATAGATAGTGGCCCAGGTTGATTTGTGAATTTGATGGGTTGATTTTGGGGAGAGCCTGTAAAGGGAACGGGGCTGCTGTTTGTGATTGATGATACGGATGAGGGAGTCATGGGGCTAGCAGTCGTACTGTGATGCTGTCCAGTAAGCGATGATGTAGAAATCCTGTCGAGAGCAAAAGAAAAGAAGTTTCATCAAACAAACATGTCTGGATATATAAATTCTTCCCGTGGATCTATCAAGGCAACGGTAGCCTTTTCGATTTTCATCGTATCTAAGGAATACACAGTGAATGGATTTTGGTTGAAGCTTGTGTTTGTTGTATGGAACAATGTATGGAAAACAGGAGCAACTGAAGACTTTGAGAAATCGGTAGTTTGGAAGTCGATGAAATAGCTTTTGGAAGGGAGAGATGTGACCAAGTTGTTTCATGGGAAGACGATTAATCAAGTAGACTGCCATGAAGAAGGATTCCAACCAAAAGGTGTAGACACCCCAATTTCGTACCCCTGGTATGTGACTGACATAAAATATCAAGAACTGTTAAAACTTAACAAATGTCAAGTTACAGGAGTTAAAAATGCGAAAGGAAAGCGGGATGCAAGCTTGATTGAGCTACTTGAGGGGGTGAAAGGGCAAAAAATCAAAGGTGAATAGTTGGCTTGGTGCCGCACCAAGGAGTATGGGTGCCGCACCATGAAAGTTACTGTAGCTCTCTCAGATAGGAAATGGTACAACTCTTGAAGCTCATGGTACAAGTCATTGAAGCTGCTGAACAATTCAAAGAATTCCAGCCGAGTCCTGCTCCTCGACTATAAATAGAAGCCTCGGCCTCTCATTTCAGTGCTCATTTTCCGCGATCAAGAATTGCAATGAAGTTATGCTCTTTCGTTCTTTCAATACTATTAGTACGAGAGGTGCGAGATAGATGAGTGGAAGCCCCTAAAATCTCCAAACCCCGTCAGAACTCCGCCAAAATAAAAACCCATAGGTTATAAGTGATCCCTAGCCTAGTTGTTAGGTATCCACCTCACTTCCCCGGCCCAAAAATCTCAAAGTAAGTCGTTACTCTGCAGTGCAAAACTCAAAAACTAAGCCGTGGTTCCGAACCAAAAGGCCAAAACCTACCCAAATAAGTGTCACTCTGCTAGAGTTGACAAGCCCAAAGTCTCATAAATAAGCGATCACTGCCCAAATCAAAACAACAACCACACAACAAACAACAAAGACTCCCTCTCCGAGACGAGCGAGCACACCACCGCTCTAAAAGGTAAAGCCTTTAAGGGCGTTATTTATTTTATATATTTATTTTTCTGTCTTTTATTTATTTTTAAAGTTGTTATTTAAATCCGGCACAATGTAGCCAATATAAGTCGTTGTGCTGCCCGGATTAGAATAGGGAATATTATGTAAAAGAGCCGCTATAATGGTCAAATATTATTAAATACGTTTGTAATTATTGTAAGGAAATGACTGCGAGTCCGTAAATAATGTAGCCATGGATGTATTTGTTTTAATTTCATGTCTTTTAATACTTTATTTATTTGCTAAATAAATATAACAATAAGCATACTTGACCAAAAACCATTTTTGAGACCGAAAGGGCGAGTTGGGTGCCTAGCACCTTCCCAACTCGTAACTTAGCCTCGAACCCGTTTTCTTTTCTTTTTCTCGGTTTATTTTTCTTTTCTTTGGTTTTGCTTTATTTGCCTTAAAATAAAGATAGCGACTCTAAAAACTTTCAGATCCAGTGGGGCCTCGCAACATTCTTTCTTTGCACTTTCCCGTTCTCCCCTAAAAAAGGGAGAAATGGGAAGGGAAGGGTGATGTATTCCCATATCCTGGTATCCCCTAAAAAAGGGATAACTTGATGCGGAAACCAAGCTCCATAGTGATCCGAGCGGGCCATAAGGTTATTTTTAATAAAATCCATAGTGGGGCGTCGCAATATCCTTTTTGCACTTTTCCGTTTTCCCTAAAAAGGGAAAATGGGAATGAAAGGGTAATGCATTCCCATATCTGGTATCCCTAAAAAGGAATAACTTGATGCGGGGAAACCATAAGTTCCCATATTGGATACAAAATCCACTAAAGGCAACAGAGGCACATTCAAGCGTGCTAACATAGACGGCACTCCTCTCGCACTTTTGATTTCATCTTCCCTAAACAAGGGAGGGTGGAGCGAGGCAAGGTGGTGTCTCGCACCGCGTCACGCGCACCCCTATCCAAGGGCGCGCGGGGCTCGGGTCGCACCCCGGGAACCTCACAGTGGCGACTCTGCTGGGGAGTTGTTTTATTTTAAATAAAATGGAGGGCTAGACTCATAAAATAAACCTTTTTTGTTTTTATTTGTTTCTGGTTGAAGTATGCTTATTATATTAATTTACGCATTTGAATATAGTGTTCCTATACATCCGTGTCTATATTTGTGGATATGATCCTCCATCTTGCAGCAGTTTCGTTCCGATGACTGTTACAGGTGTGTTTAAGAATATTAAAAAAAATTCATATATATATATATATATATATATATATATATATATAAAGTCAAAAAAAAAAATATATATATATATATATATATATATATATATGTTACAATAAATTCTAGGCAGCACAACAAAAGAGCCGGGGCTTTATTTTACTTCCGGCTCTATATTATTATTTCTTTCAGTTTATTTTCTTTTTTCATTTTTTTCTGTACATTTATACATATCTGCATTCATTCTGTCATTTTATTTTGGGGATATAGGACCAAAATTTGTAATTAATAGAGATAGATAGTTTCCCCACTTTTCTTTCTATTTCTTAAAATGGTGTGCTTGCTTGCTTGCGCTCAAAAAAAATAAAAAGCCGAGAAAATCCACACGTAACAGCAAGACAGGCCGTATATGCTTTATTTTTCCATTCATATATCTGTAAAATAAATAAAGACTTTACTGCTTTTTAGATACCGTACACACGTGCACGCATATAGATATATTCCGAACTGTTACCCTACACCATGGCCAGCCTACCCCCCTGCGTAAGCCAACGTTAGAATGCATATAGTTTTTCAGGACACTTCACAGACCGGTTTTTGCATCTTTGGGTTATGAGTCAGCCCCTGTCAAAAAAAAATCAACAACAAAAAAAATATATATATATATATATATATATATAATAAATGCGCACAAAAAAATATAGAATATAAATATAAACAACAAACAGGGGCTGATTTATAATTCTCAGATGCTCGACCTAGACCATTTCGGATGGTGGATCCTGGAAAGAGTATAGGCCCTTCGCCTGGGACCAGTCCAGTCTTGGGGAGTCGAAAGGCAGGTGGAATACGTTGGTCCTATACTCTGGATAAAGAATCCACTATTCCAGGAAAAGTCCTGAGACTGTCAAAATAAAACGGGTGCTTATCCGGTCAATTGTAAGAAACAAATGAGTAATAATAAAATATACTAATAAAAAGGCACGCTGTACTCCAAGCCCAGACAGCCTCCAGCCAGCCTTCCGATACCTCAAAAACCCCATTTTCCTCAGAAACCTGGCCCGAATTTGGAAAGGCGTAGATAATCTTGGCCGGTTGATCACGGAAAATAGTCTGTCAATCGAGAGGTATCACTTCGGATCGAGACGGAGCGAGAATCGATTCGGCGGGTGCAGATCCAGAAGCGGTATGGCGGTAGAAAGTGAGCAGTCGGCTATGGAGTGCAGTCGGGGGCTCAGGGTATGTTCGCCTCCGGCGAATGCGAGGAATGGTTTGACCAAAGGTTGGGTGCAGCGATGAGTCAAATGGCTAGTCTGGTACAAAGCTTAAAATCTAGTGGTGAGGTGAACTCTTCCCTTACTATCCCCCAAGATGCATCCACATCTCAGGTGCCTCCAAACACAACTCCTCAGTCAAACACTAATCCACCAAATACTACCTTATCCCAAATCCCAATCCTCCACCAAGTCCCTACTACCCAAATATCTATCCTTACCCGTCCTACCCACCATATCTTCCCCCAAACACCCAGAATCCAAACGACATCCCTTTTCCTATAACTTTTTTTTTTTTTTTAGGAAGCGAGGCGGCACACAGGAATTTTATTAAAAATAAAGGAGTACAAAAAAGAGGGGACAACCGGCCTTTACCCATAAAGGGGGACAAAGGAGCCCGACTCGAACGAGAATACAGAAAGGAAATTACTTCCTATAACTATACAAACCATAAGAATCAAAAGCAAAAGCCCTTTTGACCATACCCGGTAATGATCCATACTCTGAAAACATCAACTGATTCCCATGCTCATGTGCAAAAGCAGCCAATCTATCTGCCACCATATTCTGCTCTCTGAAGACATGTTGTAAATAAAAATCCCCTAAAAGAACTCTGCACTCCCGAAGTTGATAAACATACCTCCAAGGTTCCTGATACCCTTTTAATAAAACATTTATAGCTGTGAGCGAATCCGACTCCACCACCACCAAATTCAGCTGAAGAGATTGACAAAGCTGAAGACCTTCCCGAAGAGCCAATATTTCAGCTTTCATGTTTGTACCTTGACCATAATCACTTGAGAAAGCACCTATAAAATCTCCCTGAGCATCCCGAATAACTCCACCTCCTGTGCATCTACCATCCTTGGACGACCCATCCGTATTTAATTTAAAACCAAGAACTGGAGGAGACCAACGCACCCAAGACCCATGCCTAACATGAACCGGCCGGCTGGATAAATGAAGAGACTGCATAACCACACAAGCAACTCGAGTACTCTTAGTTTTGGGAACAAAACCGTGTAAGACCCCTCTCACTCCTTCAAGAACCCGAGACTCTATCTGTAACTCATCCATCTTACCATTTTCGAAAATAACAGAGCAGCGAGCCTTCCAAATTTCCCAACAAGTATAGGCAAAGAGACAGAACATTGTAGCCCCGAGCTGAGAACGAATCGATACCGAAGACCAGACTGTAAAAAGATGATCGAACACCCGAGTATACCCAAGGAAGGTCAAATCGTCTCGCAAATTTGAACCACAAACTAGAAGCCACCCTAGAATAAACAAACAGATGAGCACGATCCTCGGTTGCCGGCGAATCATCACAACATCGACAGCAAGACACCAAAGGGATCTTGCGAGCCTGAATATTAGAGTCTAGAGGCAGCGCATTATGGAACAATTTCCATAAGAAGCAGCTGACTCGCAACGGCAACCAGCTCTGCCATATTATCTGTGCCCACCGAAGAGTCGGCCTAGAGATTCTGTGTTGCCTCCAGAACACGTTAGCATTGAAGTCTCCAGAAGTTGTGAGTTCACTGACCAATCTGTCCGGAACTGTATCGACACAAGTAATCAGCTGAACTGAAGATCGCATATCATTCGGGATAACTGGAAGGAGCTCATGCAGATGATTCATAGCTGTAGCCACCGAGAGATTTCGGTCCATCGGCAGAGGTCCGACCAATCTAACGCCGCACCAATTATCGTCCCAAAAAGACACTGCCCCTTGCCCAATAATCCATCGACTCGAAAGACGAACAAGAGATAACTGAGCACTAATAGCTTTCCACGGCTGTGTCGCATAAGACAGACCAGCTGGATTATCCAAGCCATACTTTCCCATGCAAAACTTAGCCCACAAACCTTCTTTGTTAAGAACCCGCCAAGCCAATTTGGCATGAAGGGAGGCCATCACCTGTTGCAGAGACCGGATCCCTAACCCCCCCTCTTCCAACGGCAAACAGACTCGATTCCAACCAACCCAATGAGTGCGATGCTCACCATTAGCACTCCATAAAAAATCTGCCATGCGTTGTTCCAACCTGTGAAGAACCGACTTGGGGATTTTCAGCACAGCCATGGCATAAATAGGAATACTACTTTAATGGATTTTATGAGGGTCACTTTGCCACCAAAGGAGAGAAGCTTGTTGCGCCAACCATGAATTCGGCCAAGAACTTTCCTTTCCAAGCTCTCAAAATAAGATCGCTTAAAACGACCTTTAAAGAGGGGCAACCCCAAATAAGTTAAAGGCCACAACTTATGTCTGTATCCCGTCCACCCTTCTATGTTCAAGACTTGCCTGCGCGAGCACTGCTTCGAAGTAAAAAAACCGCTTTTACTATTGTTAACTAATTGCCCAGAAGCAGCTTCATAATCCTGTAACACCTTCTTAAGCCCCTGGACCGATCGTTTAGAACCATTACAAAATAACAACATGTCGTCCGCATAAAGAAGATGTGTAATCAACACTCCTCCACGACCATGCCTGTATGGAAGAATCAACCCTTGCATAACAGCCCGATTTATGTTAAAAGAGAGAATCTCTTGAGCAATAATGAATAACAGAGGAGAAATCGGATCTCCTTGTCTCACTCCTCGGTTGGCTTTAAAGAAACCTGACATTACTCCATTAATTCTGAACGAATACCAATTATTCTGCAACAGATGTTGAACCAACCCACAAAAACCGGAGCTAAAACCAAGCACCTGCAAAGCACGAAGCAGAAAACTCCATTCAAGACGATCATAAGCCTTAGACATATCCACTTTAAAGACCACATTACCACCCCGAGATTTAGTATCCACACGCTGCACTAATTCATGAGCCAGAAGTATGTTTTCTTGAATACTTTGACCTTTAACAAAACCCGATTGTTGTTAAAATAATTTTAGGAAGAAGAAGCGACTAACCGAGAGGCCAAAATTTTAGAGATAATCTTAGCCGAAAAATTACATAAACTAATCGGCCTAAGATCCCCCAAACTATCAGGACTGTCCACCTTAGGAAGAAGGACAATTGTCGCCGAAGAAATTCCCCGGTGCATCTCCCCACCCCTAAAGAACTCCAACACCGCACCCAAAACCTCCTCTCTGATGATAGACCAACAACCCTGAAAAAACCAACCCGTAAAACCATCTGGCCCCGGAGCACTGGAAGGACTGAGAGATTTAATCGCAGACCAAACCTCCTCAACCGACGGATCTCCAGTCAGAAAATCATTATCCTCCACTGAAACACTAGATGGAATCCCGGCAAATAAGCTCTCATCCACAGTTGGGCTACTCGAAGCAAAAAGGTCGGCAAAATACTCTTCAGCCATAGAACCTAACTGAGTCGGATCATCACTAAAAGTCCCATCCATGAAGAAGCCATGAGAATATTCCGATGAGCTCTATCTTTGATACTAGCATGAAAAAATTTAGTATTCCGGTCGCCTTCTTGAACCCATAATTGTCTCGACTTCATTTCAGCCATTTCCAGATCCCAATCTAGGAGCTGATTAAGCCGGCTTTTCGCCACTTGCAAACCGTTCTCTACTGCAGTACCACCCCCTGCCTGTAAATCCATCTCCAGCCTAAGAATGTCATCCTTAGTTGAATCAATATTCCTTTGAACATGGCCAAAAACACTCCAGTTCCACTCCCTCAAAGCCGCTCTTAAACGGCGTAACTTAGAATATAGAAGAGCCATGCCCGTTCCCCAACAAGGTTTAGACCACTGATCAGCCACAAAAGTAAGGAAATCCGGGTGATCAAGCCACATCCTCTAAAACCGAAACCCACTTCTTTGCTTTGGCGAAACACAGAAATCCAGAAGAAGAGGGGCGTGATCTGAAATTGAAGTAACCAAGTGAGAAACTTGAAGACGAGGGAATAGCAACTTAAACTCACCATTGACAAGAACGCGATCTAAACGCGTTTCCAAATACGTTGCCCGCCAGCTTGATTATTGCTCCAAGTAAAACGGCTTCCTTCAAAACCCGCATCAGCTAAACCGGCTCGATTCATGAAAGTGTTAAAATCATCCATCTCTCCAAAATCACATGGGGCACCTCCCAGCTTTTCCATTGACTGACTGATAACATTAAAGTCCCCCCCGACAAACCACGGACAAGAGCAACCAGAAAGAGCCTCAACTCCAACCATAAATCATACAGCCTGTCTAGAACATTTAGCATAAACAAAAGATGCCATCGTAGGAATGAGAGTAGGGAAATTTACCATGACAGTAATCTGTTGAGCCGAGCTACCCACTAGAGCCACATCCACCGGCTGATTCCATAAAAGCCATATATGTTTATTTACCGGAGCTACATGCATATTAAAATCGAAACCAACTCTTCGACAAAATTTCGCTAGTCTATCTCCACTAGTTTTAGGTTCTAGAATCGCACATAAAAACGGCTTATGTTCCCTAATCAAAAGCTTCAAATAAGAGCGGGTTGTTTTGTTACATACCCCCCTTGCGTTCCAAATGACGATCGTCATAAAACTAACTCGACGGGGGGATTTGCTGGGCCTTACTGGCAGCCCTAGTAATACGAATATTGTCCTTTAGAAACTTCGCTTTCTTCACCTCGGAATTTAATACCTTACAATAATTATGGAACGATGGGCGAATTTGTATCTTGTCAACATCAAATCTGAATAAATTCTGCGACTCAACCTTCATATCACTATAATCTCCATTGGTAGAGTGAGCCTTACCCAATTCAGAGGCGCATGAAGAATACCATCCCAAAAATCCCTATATACTCAGTATCTCGATATGGTTTCGAGAACTGTGAAAACCCTTTATTCGCATCGATCGAGAGCAGGTTTTATTAGTCTCCTTCTCCAATAGTATACCTTGACATCTCCATTATCATCGTCCGGACCATCCAGCAGTCGAAAGAGTTGGAGATAGGCGATTTATCGGCATCGAACATCCTTCTTACCGGCCATCACCTCCTTCGCTCCTATCCTCGAAGTACTATTCTTGACCACATCAATAACCTCTTCATCAAGGCAGCACCTTGCGAATTTTTAGCCAGGAGGCAGGCGCCCGTCCCCATTTGTCTGTTGCTTAGGCGTCCACCTTTGATTTTGAACATGAGATCGGGGAATGCGCATGGGTGCCGCCGTCACATTAATGTCTCCTTTATTATACGTTTCTTTAAGCGAGCAGCGTAACTTTGTTGATTAATTAATTTGTCGAGGTCACTTGCCTTCTTGGCCATTCATAATGCTCGCGGGGGTGGGCGTTAATGCGGGGCGGCCAGTTTTACCTTTGTCCCATCATCTCCTGCGTTGCCCCTTCCACATGAATCTTCGTATGGCCAAGCAAACCACAACCCGGTACAAAACCGAATATTGCCCTGAGTCGGTGATTGCGAGAACCCGCTCTCCTGGCTAGAGCCCATCGAACCACAGTTGGTAATGCAACACATCGACCTCAATACAAATCTAGCAAACATAGGCCGAACTAACGATAAAGTCTTATCATCAACTCTTAAAAAATGCTGATGAATTCCCATACACTCGAGAAAAGGCGGATTGAAAAAGCGTAGGGAGGAGGTGGTGGAGGCGGACCCCAGCTGCGACCTTAGTTACATCCTTCCTAAAAGCAAATCTGCGGACCATGCGAAAGAAGCGGTACATGCATGATTGAATCATGTGAATTCCTTGGACAATGCAAGAATCATATCTTCCGCGATGATAATCGAACCATAACGTGGCGGGGATCTAACAAACCGACTACAAAAGGGCCTTTTAGCCTCAATTCTTACCAATATCATCTGGATCACTGTTGTCGGTCTACACGCGAGAAATTTGAGAATCAATGTATTTTCAAATTGCCGGCGGCTTCCAGTTCCACGGTGTAAACAAACATCCAGGTTCTCCATCAACAACCACGGTTTGGCGAGGACTGGGACCTGCCTGAAGAAGCTGGCGAACTACTTCCAACAAGCTGTTTGGCTGACCCAACCACGTTGGCGTAGAAAC
>CM028378.1:27593469-27650218 GCA_013146195.2 Codonopsis lanceolata | reverse complement strand
TCGCTTGAAATATACTTCATGCTAATGTTTTCTTTTCTACGTTGTCCCTTAGAAAGTGATATCGAACATCGATATGCTTCGCTTTGAGTGCATCACGGGATTGTAGTGATAGAAATTGCCGGTGTTATCACACATGATTGGGCGCTGCACACTTTGATGTATCGTAGTCCACCAACGTTGTTGATCCAAAGCAGCTGACAAGAACTGCCTACCCAGATGCACTGCTGTGGTGGAATTTGAAACGAATGCTTGTTTCTTGCTAGCCCAAGAGACAAGTTCTGGCCTCCTCGAAATTGACAAGTTCCACTAGTGTTTTTCTCGTCAATTTGGCAAACCAAAGATAGTTCATGTCGAGTATCCAACCAAGTTGAAAGAGATTCTCGGATACCCTGGTGGTATCCGACACGATTTAATGATTCTTTGGCTGCAAGAAGATGACTCACGAGGTCTGCGTTGAATCTCCACACACCCCAACAAAGATACACTATGCCGGATCTGGCTGGCTGAGGCAGAGCAGAGATCCAATTATCCCCATAGTGGGTGATATCAACTTTCTTTCCTCAGAAGTCCTTTGTAAGTTTGCATTTAGCAAACCATTGGAGCAATAAAATGTTTGTTGCTTCAATCCAAACTTTTTGACAAGAACTTAGCATACTTGGATTGGTCGATGAATATTCCTTTGTTGGATTGTTGAATTTGAAGACCCAAGAAGAATGTGAGTTCTCCCATCATACTCATTTGAAACTTGCTACCATGTTAAGCTTTCAAATCGCCATTACGCCTTCTCATTGGAGGATCCGAAATGATATCATCAACGTAAATTTGTACCACAGAGAATGTCTCTTTATGCTTGAGAATGAAGAGAGTGGTGTCAATTTTGCTCTGAACTTGTTTCTACCAAGAATTTGGATAAGTTTCATACTGTGCCTCGAGGAGCTTGCTTAAGACCAGAGGGCCTCTTAAGCTTGTAAACATGAGTTTTCTTCCCTTTCTACAAAGCTTGGAGGTTGAGCAACGACCGCTTTCTTGAAGATCACCATTTAGAAATGCACTCTTGACATCCATTTGATACAGCACAAAGTCCTTGTATGTAGCATAGGCTAAGAAGATCTCGATAGCCCAATCTTGCCACAGGATGTTTCATCATAGTCGATACCTTCTTCTTGGCGATATCCTTGTGCAACAAGTCTTGCTTTGTTTCTAACTTATGTTCCCATCCTCATCCTTCTTGTTTCTACACCCATTTTGCTGCCAATGACAAGATGATCGCTGTGCTTGGGACTAGCTTCCATACTTGGCATCGTTCAAATTGTGAAGTTCCTTGCATGGCTTTCACCAACTTGATCTTGAAGAGCTTCTTCGATCTTCTTTGGCTCTTCTTCCGAACGAAGACGTAACATACATTCATTTTTGAGGATCTTTCGGTTCAGATCCCAACATGAATGTCACCAATGATTTGAGAGATTGATGGTCTTTACATGTTCTTGTGACCCAGAATGTGATGATTTGTCATTGCTTCTTCATGACAAGGTTCGTAGGAGGGCTGAAGGAGGATCAGTCCGTGTCTTGATGAGGTTGCGTTCGTAATTTGGTTCATAGGTGAGTTGAGGAATAGGATTTTCGTGTTGAGAAACAAAGGGTTCTTGGTTCGGGTCTTCTTGAGCAGGTTGAAGTCTCCCTCGTGACCCGCTTGATAAGAATGATGGTCGTGAATACTTGATTGAGTTCCGGTGATGGATTAGGTATACTAGAGGTTGATGGTCGATGTACTGCCTCAACATCAACAAAGTCATTAGCACATTTGGAGCCACATGTTCTAATAAATCAAATTCATCAAATGAGACATGAACGTATTCAACTATTTTTTAATGATCGCTTGTTGAAAACCTGTTTTGGAGTGTAAGGCATAACCAAAAATACACCTTCATCGCTTTATGATCAAATTTGCCTCCAGAATCATTATCATTGTAGACTACAAAACATTTACATGTACCGAAGATTTTAAAAATCCAAAGTTTGGGGTTTTACCTCTCCAAAGTTCGTAGGTGTTTTACCGTGAAATTTGTTGATCAACGATTTGTTCTCAGTGAAGCAAAAGCCAGTTGACGCCTCCAAGATGTTGGGGCAACTTTGCTTCAGAAGCATAGTTTTAGCAGCCTTCGATAAGTGTTCTGCTCTTCCTTTCAACACCTGCTTGGCTGTGTCCTTACAGCCAGAGAAGTTGTGACCAATACCGCGATCATCACAAAGATTTTTGCTATTCCATTGTTGTGAACTCAAGACTCATTGTCTGATCGAACGCCACCGATTTCATCGAAGTTTTTGCGCTTGCATCCTTCGAATAGTGTCAAGAAGATCGTATGTGTGATCTTTTAGAAGACATCATCTCTGCCCAAGTGTATCTTAGAGAATCATCCACTACTACTAGCGTGTATCCGCAGCCACCATAGCATAAGTAGTGATCGGTCCGAAGAGATCCATGTGTAGCAGCTTGAAGAGGTCGTGTCGCTGAGAGTCCCGGTTTGCTTTTAAAGGATGTTTTGAGAGCTTTCCCGGCTGACATGCTTTTACACGCGCGATCATGATCAGCGAAACCTTTGGCAATCCTTTAACTAGACCTTCTTTAGATAGCTTGGCCAAATATTGAAGTTCAAATGATGGGTCTTTTATGCCATAGTTTTTTGTCTTGAAAGCGTAGTTTGCCACAAGACATAGATTAGCGCCTTACCGTAGGCATTCAAATCTATCACATAGACATTCCCTTGTCTATGTCCAAATACCAAGATTGAGCAAGAGATCGGATCCTTGATATCACATCTGCTTGAAGAGAATTGACGTATAAGCCCTTTGTCACAGCACTGAGAAATACTCGAGGAGATTATGTTTCAAGCCTTCTACTAAAGAGACTTTTCCAATGGAGAGATTTCTCGAATGATGGATCCATAGCCAATTGTTCTTCCTTTCGCATTGTCTCGAAGATCTGAGGGCCTTCTGCCAAAAAATATTAGAGAGAAGGCAGATTCTGGCCATGTGTCTTGAAAGTACTGCTTCTAGATACCACACATCTTTCTTTTTCTCAATTTAGTTAGCCATGAAGCACACCCGAGATGTAAGGGTAAGAAAATCATGGTCCCCTTTTATTTTTCTTATGGGTCCAAATGGTTAGCACATTTTGGAACCTATACTTGCCTCGATTTTTGAATAGGGATCCAAAGAAGTTTTATGATGGATTTCACATTCATGGACCAAGTGGCCAAAACACTTACAAAATGTACAATGATGAAAATTACGTAAGTCTACATGATCATGCCGGATAGCTGTTTTTTGAACATTTTTCTTAACAGCAGCTTTTGAGTTAGTAGTCTTGTTAATAGCAAGCTTAAAGGCTTTGTATGAGGCTTTGAAATCAGATACAGCCTTTTGCTTTAGGTAAGAATGTTTGTTGATGGTAGACTTTTGATACCTCATGCATTTTTTCCTTTAAGCTTGGTATCAACATTCTGTAGCAAGAGCACCATCCCAGAGTAATCGCTGATGAATCCGATAGGTTTGGAGCACTTTTTAAGTAGGCCCCAAACTGAAGCAGCCTCCTTTGCTTTCACGGAGGTATGCCGTGGAGGGTCGTTTGCAAGTCTGCACCTCCTTTAACATATTTATCTCCAGCAGATGATTTCTTTGCTTTCAAAGCTTCACTGTTTTTGATAATTTGAACCTTAGGGTATTTATAAGGAGTAGCAGTATAACCAATTCCTTCTTTACCCTTGTTAGGTTTATGATATTGTGCAGGAATATTACTATTTACTGTAAAATGTTCATTTTCTTGTTCAGAGGTTGCACCAGAAGTATTTTCGGAGAATCCTAGCCCAGACTTATCTGTTGAGGGCTTCTGATCTCCAAGAATTTGATCAAAGACTGCCGTTGAGTTATTCCATGAGTTAATGGTCTTTTGGAACTCATCTTTCTCAGCAGATATCTCTTTGGCATGATCAATAAGGCAAGCAACCTTTTCATTGAGAAACTTATTCTCTTCCTTTAACTTGATACTTTCCTGCTGAATTCCATGGAGAGTTTTTAACTCGGCTTCAAAGGCAAGGATTTCTCGATTCAACTTCTCATGACTTTTAGCTAACTTAACATAAGCCTTTCTGAATTCATTGAATTCCTCTAGCATGTCTTGAGCATCCTTGAGGATATCTTCTTTTGAAGGCTCTTCAGGAGATTGTTATATGTTAGCTTGAAAAGGAGAGTATTTAACTTCACTATCTGAGTCATAGGTGGGAGGTGACTCTAGAGCAACCAGGGAAACGTGTGCCTGCTCAGGTGAGTCATCACTATCATCCTCATCAGAATCAGTTTCAAACCAAGTGGATACATGGTTTTCTTCTAAGTCCTCAGCCATAAGACCTCTATGTTTAGAAAATGATTTAGAAGGTCTCATTTTATAGGATTCATATTTAGGTTTAGGACATTTAGAAGCAAAGTGACCAGGTTTCCTGCAATTGTAGCAAACTAGCTCATTATTGTGTGAGTTTTTCGAGTCTCTTCAAAGTCTGTTTGGTTTGCTTCTTTCTTTTTTGTTAAATTTTGAGAACTTTTGAAACTTCTTACGAACATAGCAAATTGCTCGTCGAGGAGAAATTTCATTCTCATTTGAAGAAGAAGTAGATGGTTTACTTTCTTGAGCGAGGAATTTCTGAGAGATAGCGAGAAGAAAAGAGGAAGTTTAAAATGTTTGTCCTGTTCTTGAGCTTGAAGTAATTCTTGCTCATAGACTGCATTAAACTTCGCATACAAACTTCGAGGTGCATGGAGTTCAAGTCTTTGGACTCTTTTATTGCGATGGTTTTACATGCCACAAACTTCCTAAAGAAGCTAAATATTTCATATTTACTTCTTTAACACTATATTCTTTTCCTAAAGAGTAACAGCTATTTACTACCTCACAGAATCTGTCGTAGGCTTGTCGTAGAGTCTCCTTAGGATCTTTTCTGAATGAGTCGAACTGTTGAATATAGTTGTACTTCCTGTTGTATTTCCCACATTTCCTTGGCAGTTTTGCATCTGATTATCTGTTGATATGTGCTTGTGTCGACAGAGCTGGATATAATATGAATAGCCTTGCTGTCGAGTTCAACAAGCCTCCTTTCTTCGTCTGTCCATTCGTTCATAGATTTAGGTATCTCAGGAGGACCAGCGGCTACTTGACAAGTAGGTTGGGTTTCATTGGAATATAAGGACCTGTCAGAACACATTGCCACAACCAATTGTCAATAGAGTTCATATATCTCATTACCTTATCTTTCCATACTTCGAAATGGCCTTCGTCCAATATTGGGACGTGGCTGGTATTTGAAGTAGGCAGCATATAGTGAGCCATAGGATCTATTCTCAAGAGGTTAAGCTTGGAAAAAAATGAATTTTTCAAAGAATCAAGCTCTGATACCAATTGTTGGTCCCACAAGAGGCTCAATCTAGGCTAGAAGGGGCGGGGGGTTGAATAGCCTAGTTATATTTTTATAAAACTTTTTCGTAAACACTTCTTAAAGATTTCTAGAGAGATTTAAAAGGAAGTGTTTAGGCAGCGGAAACAAAATAGATTTTGAATTGTTAAGAGTCTTTGTGAAGGCGATGCGATTGTGGAGATGAAAGACACAAGCAGTTAATGAGAACAATAAGAACAGTTCAAACAGCACACAGGTATTTGAAGTGGTTCGTACTGTGAATAGTACTACATCCACTACCAAAGTGGTTAGCTTTGGATTTTAAAAGTGCACTTGTTTATCCACTAGGTTTATGATTTAGATATCTAATGGATCGTGTACAAAATGAGTTTTTAACCAAGTGTATAAAGGTGAGAGAGACAATCAATGATTAATTGTTCTCTTCACGTGCAGAATTAAAGAACAGTTTATAGACAAACTAAATGAAGCTGAAAACGAATTTAGGATGGCATATCTGCAGCTTCAGAAAGTTTGGTGAAGTGTTTGTCCTTGTCCTTTGATCTCTTGAATGCTTGAGTGATGAAGATGAAGCTTTAGAGTTAATGCGCAAGAGTGTTGTTCTTCAGATCTTCAAGACTTGAATAAATACTAGGAGGAGATCTTTTGACCGTTGGATTGATGCAGGGTAAACTGTGTCCAACGTTTAATTGCATTGAATGCAATTTGGCGCTTTGGAAGATGTAACAGCTGCAGTCATCAGAGATGCAGTGTGCAGAGAAGACATTCCTAATTCGAGTAAAGATTCAGACTGCAGGCTTTTCAGCTTGGAAAGTCTTCTTAGCCAAAACGGATAATATCTTGATCTTGAGTCGAGAGCAGTTTGGGCAGGTTGTCATCATGGAGAGTTGACTTCTTGAAAATGAAATTTAATGAAGATATAGAGATTAGATATTTTCGAAAATATCTGAAAAGGTGTCCACGTGTCATAATATCATGAATTGGCTCAACTTGACTATACGGCATTGAGCAGACTTCAAAGTCTGCTGGTCCTTCAAGGCTGCTGTAGGCTTTGCAAAACCGCGCCTGGACTAACACTAAAACAGTTCTAAATAAATTGATTCTAAGACAGTTGCCACACTAATCGGTACGCAGACCTTTTAGCCACTGTGCAATAGAATCAGGGGATGACTCAACCAAATCTAAAAATAGGAATCAACAAGCCACAAGGGGTTACTAACGAGGCTTCAACTCATCGGTCACCATCATCATCCCATGCTCCCACGCAGTCCCAATCTCACCATATCAGTCAGCCCATTCATCATCCACCATCACAATTGCCACCATCACAATCGCGACAAGCACATGGCGAGTCTCATAACAATGCCTCCCTATCAAATGCATCAACATGTGAACTATTACTTTACTATTGCATTTAATATATGTTCTTCTATGATATTGAATACTTGGAATTGTAGGTCCTAGCACGAGTGACACTAATTGTAAAAGAGGGCGAGGACCAGAGGAGTACCAAGGAGCAGACAAGATCAAAGTGGTGTTTAACAAATATATACAACCTATTGGGGATTCTAGCACTGACTTCATAAATGTTCTTGGAGGAATTGCTAGGTGTGGGGCTCATGCGCCTTTAGATAAACTTTCATGGCACTTAATGCCTGAAACCAACCTTGACATAATTTGGAGGGAGGTTCAGGTATATATGTATCCATCAATCTTTATATTGAAAATAGTTAAATTAGGACTTGGTTTCTCATTTTAGTTTCTATGGAACTAATTATTATTTCTTATTTATAGCATAAGGCAGGATGTTCTGACGAATATAAGAAATTTTGTTTGAAGAAAGTAGGAGAGCTTTGGAAAAAATGGAAATACAGGGGTGAAAGATGATTTCTTTATGCCAAACAAGGATGATCTGAAAAGCTTTTGATTCCACCAACCGATACTCGGGTAGATCCTAATCAGTGGCCATTATTGGTCGACTATTGGCAAAGTGAAGAGGTTAAGGTATGCATGAGTTTAGGTGTTGTTGAGGTATGTCATTTTTTGTGCCAAGTATCTAATTAGTATTAGTATGTTATTTTTCTCTTAGACTCGAGCGGCACGTAATTCTACCAATCGCAAGCAGCTAGAGTTCCCACACAGAACTGGAAAAACATCACATGCAAATATTCGTGAGGAGGTAAACTATATACATTGCACATTTTCCCTCTTTTTCATATTAAGGATGTTCAACGAGAATATCAATGCCCAAAAGGTCACGTTGAATGTTGCACAACCTAAGATTTGGCCTAAATTACATAGATGATTTGCATATGTTGAAGAGGGTGTCAATAGTCAAGAAAAGAGCAGATTTAGCGATAAAAACAAAAACAAAGAGATAAGGCAATAGTACTCAAAGGTCTGTCTACTAACAACAACAAAAAGAAATTTTTAAAAATAAGACCAAACATTATTAAAAAGACAATTGAAGTAGTTAACGCACCTCCACCACCATTCATAATCTTCATTGAAAGTATGTCAACGCCACGTTCACAAAAGTTGTTACTATAAGAAGAATAACGAAGACGGAGAGCGGGATGCGTACATAGTGTGAATCCTGTGACCCATACGATGCTCAATATGTAGTAGAGCTCAATGTAGAGAACACTGAAAGGCGAATTCCTTCCATTGCCATCGAGGCGAACACCTGTACCAACAGTCGTGGAATCTCTCTAGGATAGTTGGTGGTGCGGCATGGAGCTTTAAACTCGGACTTCTTTGTTTTCCCGAAATCCCACCCAACAAAAGTAATGGTGATGCCAAAAATGCCCACAAAAGGGATATCACCACAATTGTACCTAAGGGTAATGTTGCATTTGCTCGTATGCAATCACAACAAGATTAAGGAAGAAAAATGTAAGGAAGATAGGCCCCAAAATAGCGCCTGTCAGGGAAGAGGTTCCTCACTGTCAAGCCAAAAACTGAAAGACTGATTAGTCTCAACAGTGGACTTTAAGAAGCACAAAGAAAAGTACCAAAGGCAAAAATTTGTCACACATACCCAGCATTCCTTCAAACCGATAATAGAAGGAAACTGACATAAATCCCGCAATCACAGACGTAATTGCATATACGATGACTAGTGTTTCCAAGAGAACACCTCTGTCGTATGGATGAAAAATGCCAACAACCCCTAGTACTATAATGATTAGCATACTGCAAATAAGTAAATGAAAAGGTGAAAACATGAAGAGAAATATTGTAGTAAGCAAAATTGTTCAAGTTTACGCACGGGGAAAGATGGTTTGAGTGAAATACTAACGGCATGAACAACTGGGTACGAGAACCAAGAGTCTGCAGCTGAGCAGGGACTTGTATTTTGGGAACCTAAATACATCTCCATGAATGTAGCATATTCTCTTAGAAGAGAACATGTTAAATTTGACATTGTAACATCATTGTCTCTCTGTCATGGTGCTCCCTCCGTTTTTCTTGAAAAAGAGACAATATCCTTTTTGTGTCATAAAACCTGTTTTGTTTCAGTTTTCATTAAACATTGAAAATCTGATTCTGCATCAGTTTGTTGTATGAAATGTGCATTCAGCCTAATCAAAGTTTGCTTCTGAAAACTGCTTATAACCTGCTCATGCAAACAGATTCAAAAGCGGCTTAATGCGTTTTACGCTTCAACATTAAACCTAAAACACGAAATCTTTGTTGCATCCATTAAAATTAAGGGAATTTTACGCATGATAGATCGCTTCACGTATTTTGCAAATCAGAAATGCTTTTAACTGTTTGATTCTTGTTCTTTGTTTTACGTGCTTTAATCTGTTTTGTTAACAGACATTCAGAAAACTGCAATTTCTGTCCATTATAAAATTTGTTTCTGTTTACAGATTATGTTTCATGCACTGAACCATCTAGTTACTGCATTAAAAGCGACCTAAATGCACTCGTTTTATCTGCTTAAGTAATGATTCATTCAATCACAAACTTGTTCGGAATCCATTTATGTTACAGATCTGTGATGGGCTGGTGATTAAAACCTGATTCTCAAACAGCATGCTCACTGCATTATTACTGCATAAATTTGTTTCTGTTACTGCCTTCAAACCAGTCTGCCTTCAAGCATACAGATTCTGGTTTCTGCTTCTATACTGCATCTGTTTTTAAGTTACAGATTTTGTATCTATACTTCAGTTTCAGTTGTTGTTACAAGTTACAGATTCAGCTTTCTGTTTACAGATTCTGATTAAGTACTTAATTGCAATACTAATCTGTTTCTGTTACGAATTCACATCATCTGTTCAAACTGATGAGATTCAACCTAAAATTACAATAATTAAGAACCTACAGATTTAACAACCCTATACTAATACTTCCCTAAAGAACAATCAAAACTCTCAGCCAATGTTGATCTGCATCTCATTTCTACTTAATGTTTAGAATTTCAATAGCAGCTTCTAAATCATTCCATGTTGAGATCCAATGTCGGTAAAGAAGCTTAGAAATCAGTATCATATTATGATCAATACATGGACTTGGTTGCGTTGCATATTGGTAATTTGATGTCCTTGTTTTTGCCTAAGAAATCTGTTCACCTTGTGTACTTATTAGATGAGTGCGAACAATGAAGATACTTCGCGTGCTAACGTGTTCATCAAAACACGAAGTAAAAAGGATGGTTGCATACCTCACGATGATACTAGAAGCCTAGTTGTAAGTAGTTTAATTAAAAAATTTCATTATTATATGGTTTCATTAATTTAATGTTCACGTATAAAAAATACTTTTGTTTTTGTTTTGTTTTTAGGAACGGATGGTGAAAAGCTAAGCGAGGTGGTACCCGAAGAGGAGCGAACGGAAGCTTATAAAGAGCAAGTTTTTGTTGAACTCATGGGGCCCGATGGACATGGGCGTGTGAGAACTTTTGGTTCTGGACCATCTCCTCGTCATATTTTGGGGGCTCGGTCATCTTCAACAACTACACCTTCTTCAGAGGTAATAGATAAGCTAGTGGAAGCTAAGGTAGCGCAAATAGCATCTCAGTACTTGAAGAAACAACATGAGTTTGAAAAGACATAAATGGAGACACTTGAAAAGGTTGAGCATATGCAACGCTTAATGGAGGTACATGGGCTCGCCATTGTCGCCACGTCCGAGCACAAATGGCGGCGGCTCGGATCTAGTGTAGGTCGTATACCCTTATCATGTTCACCCTTTCATTGAGTCGTACGTTAATTTTTTGTGGAATTCTTGCATATTATATTATTTTTATTATAGGCTCAGATCAACCTTCCCAATTCTTCGATTGATGACGTGAGCTAGCAAATTTTAGGGATGACGTCGACTCTTTTGTTTTTGAACAGATGATGCTACAAATTCGCAGTTTTTCATTTGAATATGTGCTAATGCTTTTGATTTGGATATTTACGTTGATATATGTACTTTATGGGTTTGTGTTTCTTAATTAACTAGTATAACTGTGTAGGTATTCGCAGTTTTTCTTTTGAATATGTGCTAATGCTTTTGATTTGGATATGTTGATATATGTTTATGAGTTTGTGTTTCTTAATTAACTAGTATAACTTTGTGTAGGTATTTTCAAGAATTGCAATTGTTCCCATTTTAATAATGTATGGTGGGCTAGTTTAGTATTTTTCTTAAAGTACAATCGTGCCAAATGTAATTGGGAGGGCAAATACAATCGTGCCAAATGCAATTGGGAGGGCCGGAAAAACAATGTCAAATGTAATTGGGAGGGCAGGAAAACAGTGCCAAATGTAAATTGGGAGGATAGGAAAAACCGTCCCAAATGTAATTGGGAGGGCAAGAAAACCATCCCAAATGTAATTGAGACAATAGGAAAAACCGTCCCAAATGTATTTGGGAGGGCAAAAAACCGTCCCAAAAAGTATTTGGGATGACAAAAAATCCGTCCCAAAAACCGTCCCAAATGTATTTGGCAGGGCAAAAAAGCGTCCCCAAAAAGCGTCCCAAATGCATTTGGGAGTGCAAAAAATCCGTCCCAAAAACCGTCACAAATGTAATTGGGACGCCAGGGAAAAACCGTCCTAAATGTAATTGTGACGGCTGAAAAACCGTCCCAAATACTCTTTTGGGATGGCATTTTGAAAACGTCGCAAATACTCATCAGTCGGGACAGCCATGAAAAATCGTCGCCTTTTCCGTGACAAATACTTTTTCGGACGGTTTTTGGCCGTGACAAATGTTTTTGGCACCCTTGTATTTGAGAGGGAGCGAAAACCGTCCCAATGCCGTCCCAAATACCTTTTCGGACGGTTTTGGAAGTATTTGGGACGGTTTTTGGCCGTCCCAAATACTCATATTTCTTGTAGTGCAAGGCTCACAAAGGTAAAGCCAAAGTAATTGTTTCTAATGAGAAGCTTGATAAAGGAACGGTAGAGAAATCAAAGTCTACCGACAACAGCTCTGCCAAGGCAAAGTCTGCTGGCGGTAGACCTACGAAATCTCTACCGGTTCCTATCAAGTTTGTCTATGAAATAGGAAAGGCTCCTAAATCTGTTGACAGTAAACTTAAAGGTATTTTATCAAATCCTCCTAAAAGGGTTAACAACAGACCAGCAAAGGCTAAGTCTGCTGGTAACAAAACAAGGAAGGTTCAACAGAAACCAATTAAGTCTACCGTCAACAAGCCAACTGAACCCAAGACTGCTGTTAAGAACAAGGAAAATCACAAGCATTCTATAGCTAAAGCTACTGACAGTCCTCCATGGAACTTTCATCTTTGTCATTCTTGCAATTGTTTAGGCCATGTGGCCCCAGAATGCCTGCTAAGGTTCACACCAAAATCTGAGAGACCTAGTTCTCTCAAGGTTAGGCAAGTATGTGTTTCAAAAGGTTGCTAATCCTCAGGACCCAAAAGAAAATAAAGGGGACCTTGTTTCTTTGATCTTTTTCAGGTTTGCTTCATGGCCATATATAGATTCAGAAGATAAGGATATCTAGTACCTTGATAGTGGCTGTTCAAGACACATGACAGGGAACAGAAGTCTACTCTCAGATATAGCTGAAGCCAAAGGTCGTGTGGTGATTTTCGGCGACAATGCAATTGGGTATGGCTCAATCACTAGAGGACATCTCTCCATCAACAAAGTTTCTCTAGTGAATGGCTTAAAGCATAATCTTCTGAGCATATCTCAATTCTACGACAAAGGATTCATCTGCCAATTCTCCTCCAAGCAATGTCTCATCAAAGATCGTGTGTAACGACCCGACCCGGACTCCAATGCGAAATCCCAAGGTCGTGTCGTTAAGACAGACTAAAAGACGGACAAGCACCTGCTAAGCATAATGGTATGAGTCAAAAGATGAGCCATCGAACTCTAATAGGAAGGTAAAGCCATAACGGCAATACGGAACAACTAAAAACTAAAATCAAGGAAGCAAATCATAAGTGGAACCCAAGCCTTTAATCCTAAACAAAGGAACGCAAGGCTGAGAGATAACTATCTCTTGACAAATCTACGACTCGCGTGACGCAACATTGCGCACGGACAACAAACCATCGGCAAACCTAAGGCCGGCGAATCAACAGAATACCAACCTAATAAACAACCACTCAACGGCTACAACATGCCGGAGGGACAAATCAACTAAACGGATAAGATATTAAATACTAACAACTAAACCAATGTCTCTCGACTAAAGTTGTCGGAGACAGAAATAACAATAACATAATACTAGAACTTGCGAGCTAAAACCTTGCTCGGAAAGGCAACAGAATAACCTCTAATTAAATACAATAGCTCGACCCAACAAGTCGGCTCCCAAAATAAACGACAATAAAATACTAACATAACTACCCAAGTAAAGTTTACATAACTTTACATCCGTGTCTCACAAGATAATAAATACAATAATAATAATAATAATAACTCCAAGCTAGTGCCCGGAAGACCACCTGCTAACCAACAAGCACTCGAAGCTGCAACGCGCACTAACGAGCTTACTGCAAAAACTAAGGAAAACAAACACACGGAGTGAGTCATAATGACCCAGTAAGTTACTAAATGCAAATGTATGGCATAACATGACGTGGCATGGCATAGTGCACAAGCATGTATAAAATCATGGTATCTTAATAGCATACCAATAATAAACTTGTATTAAGTCATCATGTAACATAAACTTCATAAACCACATAACACATTATCTTTCATATAAGTGCTTATACATAAGCACGTAAAACCAAGATCTGGGCCTAGCCCTCAATATTCAAACCACGGGTCCAACCCTCAAATGATCATAATCTGGGTTTCAATCCTCAAATGATCACAACTCATCAGTTTTCTTAATGAGTACCTCGTTACATTCATCCAACCCTTGGATGAGAAATGGGAGCTCGATATCAGGCTAGGGGGTGCTAATACGAGACCACATCCCACTATTGGCCATATAGTGAGGAGAAAGGGTACCAATGCGGCGATTCATAGCGAATGTTTCCAAAGGCTATGAATCGTCCCATTGCCAACAAAACGACCAAGACGCCAGTTGGACTCAAATCAAGATGCTCAAGTAGATATTTACTTGGATAAACCAATAAGGACCAAGTCCTTCACAAGAGGACTCACCAAATCAAGTAGGTCATAATGCTCTACAAAACCCAATAAACAATGCACATAATTGTACACACTTAACATGTTCAACTAACTTGTAAGTTTAGTTCAAAAACCACATATTGAGGTATTCATAATCCTCAAGTCATCACCAATTCAAGAATAGTTTATAGCTCAATAAATCACAACGTGAGGTCTACTATAGTCCTCTACTCAAGATTAAATCAAAGACTATTATTTAGTCTAAGAACAATCATAAATCAAGACTTAGCATTTTAGCTTCACTTAAAGGTACACCAGACTCAACCATAGTCCCAACCGTCATATATATTCGACTTCCTTAAAGCCAATCTCAAGATGAAAAACTAACCCGTAGTCAAAACCCCGTAAGTGCTTTCATGTGCACGCGACCAAATTCCCTAAAAGAGAACTCGTTCAAATAATCATTTCTTAAAGGCATACGAGATCATAGGTTGGTCTCTAATGCTCCGTGCTCAAACGAGCACGCTCTCAATAAATCCCCAATAAGCCTCTATATCGTGGGTGTCACAAATGGTACACAATTTAAGATGCTCGGGTACTCACAATCAAAACCAACCCAACCCGAACATCGTAGGATTTTAACCTAATGCTCACCAACATCTTATTGAACCTATAACGACTCCATTGAGTCTTAATATCGCACTTCATTAAATATGTATTTCATAAATCCCCAAATTTAACACATCATTCAAGTTTATAGAAATTCTCCCAAAAATAATCCGGGCTTGTTTCCCAAGCCTAAAATCCAAGAACTCATCATAATCATAGTCAAACGGAACCCAAATGTCGTAGGACTTCAACCCAAGTTCATTAACACATTATTGGACTTATTAAGATTCCGTTGAGTCTAAATACTAAGTTTCATCATTTACGCACTTCTTCAATTTCAACATTAATACCCACTTTATTTAACAACAATTTCCCCAATAATTCGAGCTTGATTCTCAAGCCCTAAAATTCACAACAAACCCAACATAAATCATAACCCATTCCATAAATCACATAATTTCAATTAAGTGATCCTACTCATGTTATCTAGTGAGTTCACTCTTCCAAAGCCCCAATCATAGGCATACTTCCACAATAAATCCAAGTAACATATGGACATGATTTCTAGCATACTCATAATCCTAGAAACACAAGATGAAGAATAATCATATACTTCAACAATCATAGAAGTCATCTTACAAATGCTCCTAACAAGTTTATACTTCCAAAAATCCCCAAATTGGGCATACAAAGCATATCAAGTGTTCATTGCCCACAAATAGCATATAAGTTGTTTTCCTTAGGGCCAATGAACCAAAATCAAAAGGAAGTAACTTACCTAGCTTGAGTGAAAACTCAAGAGAACCAAAATCTGAACGGTGAAGTTGTTCTACACGTCGAGGGCTTCACGAATCTGAAGTTTGAAGGCAATCGGACGGTTGGATCGTCTTGGATCGAAGGAAGAATGAAGCTAGGGCTTGAATCTCCAAGCCTCCTCTCTCTCTCTCTAATACGTATTGTGGAAGAGAAGAAATGAAACGATTTCTGCAAATTACAAAGGGGGTTTGGGTATTTATACCCCCAAATTAAGGAGGGCACAATAGACATTTCCCAAGTACAATTAGTAGAGATTAGGGGTAATCAATCACTAATCTAACCTTAATTAACTTCCAACTAATGTTAGGACATGATTAGGGTTAAGTATGTGTGGTTAGGAAGGGTTTAGAGGGGGTTTAATGAGGGTAGGATAGATATTTTTCGTCAAAACACAAAACAGGGGAAAAATTCCGTATGCACAACCTGATGTTGAGGCGGGCGCCTCACTCTAGGCCAGGCGGGCGCCTGGGATACTGGGGCTTGGGTTGATTTTGCAATGCTCTCAGCTCTTGAGGCGGGATAGTGATCAAAATTCGATGTGAGCGCCTCGTTAAGCCCTTGAACTTGGTCTAAACATGTCCTAAATGGTCCCAAACTTATGGGAAACCATTCTAAGGTCTAACCCAACTCAAAACAAGTTGGAAACACACCCGAACAACTCCGAAACAACTCGGGCGAAAACCGGAAGAGGTGCAACAACGTGCAACCGGAACGACGAATGAACTCGCAATCGAACGAGCAATGAAAGGAGACTTTTAAGGCAAGTCTAAGGGCTAATGAAGAAGCTTAAATACTTCTAGAAAGTTGAATAACAACTAGGGAAATAAGAATTCCAAAGGAGAGACGATTACGTGACTCAATCCCCGAACTACGCGATAGAGACGAACGCTATCTCCAAAGCTTCCAAATCATCGATAGACTTAAGGAACACCTCCAACTTGAAGTCTAATGCATCTAAACATGTTAATAAACCATCATATAGAGGTCTAGGACCAAACCGAGGTCACGAACACAAAACGCAAGCAAACCCTCAATCACGTCGCATTCCGACTATCGTCGAGTCACGACTTGTGACTTTAGCAAGTCAACAACTATATGTCATCTCTTAATAGTGCTTTGGTATTAACGTGGTCTCTCATACATATCTAGACCCTCTCGTAAACCAAACATACAATCAACAAAGGAAGAAGTGCAAGTATAACACACAAACCGAGCTAACGAAGGAGCGGGGTGTTACATCGTGAATCCTGCTCAACATTACTGACCGACAATAGACAAGGAAACATCTATGTCGTGGACTTAAACCTACTAGGGAGATCCTCCAGCCTTTGCCTAGTTGCTAACAACATTCGTGACAACAGTTGACTTTGGCACAAGCATCTCAGTCACCTCAACTTCAAGTACCTCTCCAAGCTCTCCAAAGATGGGCTTGTCAAAGGTCTACCTACGGTGTCTGCCGACCATGACAGAAGTTGCAAAGCTTGCCAATTAGGAAAAATTTCCAAGTCTTCCTTCAAAAGAAAGTCTGCCATGTCAACGACCAGACCTCTTCAACTTCTGCATATGGATCTCTTTGGACCAATCACTACAGTTAGTATCTCTGGAGACAAGTACACACTTGTAGTAGTTGATGACTACTCTAGGTTCACCTGGATCGAAACAATGACTTCAAAAGATGAGACATATGATCTGGTCACCGCTCTTTTCAGAAGACTTCAAACCCAAAGGCTTGAAGACATTAGTGACATCAAATCAGACAACGACACCGAATTCAAGAACAACGGTGTTGAAAGATATTGTGATGACCACGGGATCGGCCACAACTTCTCTGCTGTCGGAACTCCTCAACAAAATGGTGTAGCTGAACGGAAGAACAGGACACTCATTGAAGCAACAAGAACTATCTTTGGCGAAAGCAAGACTTCAGTACTACAGGCGGAAGTCAACTCGTATGTTTTACCGGAATAGATCCAGGTAAACAAGTTTCATAACAAAACTCCATATGAAATATGGAGAGGAAGAGCCCCAAACATAGGATTTTTGAAAATCTTCGGCTGTAAATGTTTTATTCTATATAATGGAAAGGAATATAGAGGTAAATTTGATTCAAAATCAGATGAAGGAATTTTTCTGGGCTATTCCAAACATTCAAAAACATTTCACATATTTAACAAAGCTTATTTGAAAATCTTAGAATCTGTGCATGTTAATTTTGATGAATATGATTTATTAGAGCCTCTAAAGGCTCCGAATGTTACTGATGATTCTGATGATGATTAATGAATACTAATGCTTCTACTTCCACCCACCTCGAGAATCCTCCAACTGCACCTTCCGGTTCTTCTAACCTTTTGCGGACTTCAACTCTACTGGTGCCAGTTCCAACCCTTATGTTAACCCCGAACCCATCTCTTCTGTTCTACCCCAAACACCTTTGCATATCACTCACCCTTCTTGTTCACCATAAAATGAAGATTGAAGATCCTATCTCTTCTGAACTCGATTTTGGTGAATCTCCTTCTCTACCCAACCCAGAATCTTTAAGGGAAGAACTCACTAGAACTGATCTTCCTCCAGTTTTTATTGAAACAAAAGATCACCCCATTTCTCAAATCATTGGTGATCTCAACTCAGGAGTTCGTACGAGAAATAGAGTTCGAAATGAGACTGTGTTTGCATTCGCATTCGTGTCTGAAATCGAGCCAAAGAAGATTGATGAAGCTATCAAAGACCATTACTGGATTGAAGCTATGCAAGAAGAGCTGAAAGAGTTTGAAAGATGGAAAGTGTGGAGCTTAGTTCAAAGACCGATTGGCCATCCAGTTATCGGCATCGGCACAAGTGGGTATTCGAAACAAGCGAGATGAAGATGGAAGCGTCACCAGAAACAAAGCTAGATTGGTTGCTCAAGGCTATCGACAGGAAGAAGGAATTAACTTCGATGAAACATTTGCTCCTGTTGCTAGATTAGAGGCAATCAGACTCTATCTATCCTATGCTTCGTTCATGGACTTCAAAGTATATCAGATGGATGTGAAGAGTGTCTTTCTCAATAGTGATCTTCAAGAAACGGTATATGTTGAACAACCTCCAAGTTTTGTCATCCAAGACAAACATGATCATGTGTACCGACTCAAGAAAGCACTCTACGACCTGAAACAAACTCCTAGAGCTTGGTATGAAACTTTATCCAAGTTCTTAATTGAACAAGGATTCGTGAGAGGAAGAATAGACACAACTCTGGTCATCCTCAGGCACAAAGGTCATTCTCTTTTGGTACAAATCTACGTGGACGACATTATCTTTGGATCTACAAATCAAAGCCTGTACAAAAGATTCGAGAAGCTGATGTAAAACAAGCTCGAGATGAGCATGATGGGAGAGCTCACCTACTTTCTAGGACTTGGATTCAACGAGACTTAGGCGGGATCTTCATCGACCAAACCAAATATGCAAAGGAACTCATCAAGAAATTTGGGTCTTGATTCGTGAAAAAGGATTCGAGACTCCAATGTCTACCGTTGCTATCTTGACAAAGATGAGAAGGGAAAGCAAGAGAACGTGACCAAGTATCGAGGAATCATAGGTTCACTTTTTACCTTCTTGCCGCGAGACTGATATTATGTTTGCTATTTGTGTTTGTGCTAGATTTCGAGCAGATCCAAAGGAATCACATTTGCTTGTCTTTGCCAAACCTATCATCAGATATGTTTCAACAACTACAAATCTGGGTATCTGGCATTCAAAACACAACAACTTCGATCTAGTTGGGTACTCAGATGCAGACTATGCAACCGACAAAGTGAGCAGAAGAAGCACCAGTGGGACCTGTCAATTTCTTGGAAATAGACTTGTCTCATGGTCATGCTTGAAGCAAGGATCAGTTGTAAACTCTACCACTGAGGCAGAATACATTGCTGCCAGCAGCTGTTGATTTCAACTACTATGGATGAAGCAACAACTAGTGGACTATAACATCAAGGCGAAAATTGTCCAATCATGTGTGACAACATACGCAATTTCGGTCTCAAGCATCCAGTGATGCACTCAAAGACAAAGCACATTGATATCCATTACCGCTTCCTCAAAGATCATGTGGAGAAAGGTAACATTAGTCTGGAATACGTTCCAACTAAACATCAATTGGCTAATATTCTCACCAAGCCACTGGATGCAACCAGGTTTGCTTATTTAAGGAGAAATCTTGGTATGATTGATCCTACAACTTAATTTCAATTTTCAAGTTTTTCTTTCATACCGGTAGACTTAAACTATTACTAACCGATAGACTTTATTTTCCTTCTAACGGCAGACTTAAGCTCTTCGCTTCTATCAGGTTAGTACTTCAACTGTTTAGTTGATTAAAGCGGGAAAGGTTTTCAAAAAGGCAACGGGGTTAAAAGTCATTTTCTTAGTTACTTTGAAAATATCTTAAGTCATAACTTTTCGCTAAAGATTTTTTCTCTCCTTTAAATAGACTTTGAACCCCCTTTCAAAAACTTTCTGAAACTCTCTCTCTCTCTCTCTACTCAAACCCTCACTTTCTTCTCTGCAACTGCTCTCTCTCTCTCTCTTCAACTATTATCTTCTTCTTCTTCCCTACAGCGACAATAGTAAGCTTTTCATTACTCTTTAGTTCACTATCAATTGATTTATGTTTAGTATTTCTTCTTTTGAGTCACTTTATTGAGGAATCCAAACAGACGCTTTGCGTATCTGGACGGTTTCCGCCATTGTTGTTCATTTCAAAACCTTGAAACTAACAGTTTTCTCTTGTGCTTTGAATAATCATTTTTCTGAGAAATCTTCTGTTAATGTTTCTATGTTTTATCTATCCAAAACATTCAAGGATTTCAAAAAAATTTCATCTGAAAATTCAATTTCTTTCTCAAAAATGAAATCTTTGATTGTTTGTTCAGTCAGGACAAAAGCCCTAATATCTGAATGTGTTTTTGTAGGTGAAATCCTCTTCCAAGTCAAAAAGCGACAGTAGGAAGGCATTTGACCCTAAGAAGGCCATTCCACTCAGTCCGTCTATCAACCTTCCAGGATACCCTCAATTTCCTGCTCCTCATGACGTCATTGTGGCTCTGGAACCAAAGATTTATCTACCCGACATGTGCATTGACCAAAAAACTGTCTGAACATTTGCCGCCAGAGTCAAAGCTTGCAAGGATATGAACGAGTCAGGGATTCTACCGCTCTTCTTCCTACACGATGACAACTACAACATCCTCCTCGCTGAGGAATTCTATCAGAGAATGGTCATCGACCCCAAGTCTCCGTCCGTGATGCGTGGATGGATTCGAGGACGACCTATCACCGTCTCTGCCAAATTGATTTCCAGAATCACTGGAGTTCGATATGACGAAGAGTCTGAGTTATCCATTCTTTGAGGCGACCACGCTTGGGAAGCAATGAGGGAATCAATACTCCAAGGGAACCTCGAAGGGAAAATGCTAAGGAATATCTTTCCCTTGGACATTTCTTGCACTAGCCATCTATTTGGACAAAGGTCTACTGTTCAAGAATGGGGCCCATGACATGTTCACTGCCCAACAGCTCAATCTCACAAGTGCCGTCTATCTACAGACTCAATTTAACTACGACACTATAATCTACAATGAGCTGCGCAACTATGTTGCAAAAGTGAAGGATAGCCCCAATTTTAAGAGGCCATTTGTCAGGCTTATCAACGCCCTTCTACGGGACACGCCTGAGATCAACTCTTTTGTCAAAGAAGATGAGCTAATTCTTGTGGCCAAAGACACAAGCAGATGGCGGCCACATTCTTCAAAAGTATATGGACTACGAGAACAAGCGAAGGCGGCAACGAGGGCTACCCAACATCTCACTTGACAAAGTTGCCAAGCCTTCGCCCATAGTTGTCACACGTTTCGACATGGGCGCGAATGATCTTTGCCAGTAAGCCATATCGCTCTTCGACCAAATTGGGCCAACCGGTCTTAACCGTTGCTCGCGACATTCTCCGTGAAGCAAAGGATATGGCTACAGTCTGATGCGGCTATTGAAGAAGAAGGAAGCGACTAAAGCTAAAAAGGTAAGAAGGCGAAGAAGAGAATTTGAAGAAGGAGGGAAGGCTGAGGGACGTGACAAGTTTATCTTTGAACTTTCGTCGGTAGCGGAACTCTTTCCTAAACTCTAAACCTACTCACCTACACCTCAACCTAAACATCATTCCTTGAGACCAGAAGACATCTCCTATCCTCCACCTTCTTTCTGGTTCTCAACGGAAGACATTTCCCTACCCAGCCCTTCTGATATATGTGATCACTCGGACACATATATCAAAATTCCCCCAACCCCTCCTCCCTCTCCCTAAGCATCTAACTCCTCTTCTACCCATACTTTTCCTTCTCGCGACTCAACTTCCTCCAACTCTGCCACTCCACCTCTCTAGCATCCCTTCCGACCCGTCACCTCTACCGATGCCACTTCCTCTGCCGGCATTGAGCACGTACATATTGGCCTGGACCCTTCTCCATCACAATCGGCCAACTCTGAGATTCTGAACCGCCTGGACGATATCTACGACAGACTGGGAGAACTCACCAGCATCTCCACAGCTGTCGCTGAGCTTGCAGCTGCCACGTCAAAGGCAACGGATATAAATGTTGCCATTCTTCGACAATTTCAAGAAGATATGTGGACACGGTTTGGAAAGATGAAGCACGAGTCCACTGACATCAAGCTCAATGTGGAAGCTCAACGCAAGGAATGCGTAAGGCTCTGCTCAACTCTGTTCTACCAGCTCTTCCACAGCATCACTCTCCATCTGGGAAGCGGACGCCCTCATGTTCTCGAGCTGAACAACATGGCTCTCAACGTGTCACATGATGTGATCAATATCGAGCGTGATCGTGATCTGGCCATCACGGAGGAGAGACAACTGAGGTCTATCAAGAAGACTGTAATGGAAGATAACAACCGTCTACATGAAGAACAGGACTACCGTTCTCGCTCCACCAGACCTCCTACCTCTGCCGATGATGAGTACACCAGAAGAGTCGAAGAACTTGAACGGCAGAGAAGAGAAAGAGAAGAGGTAGACAAAGCAAACAAAGGCAACGGGAAAAGGCCTTGGTAGCTCATATTTTTCTCTCCCTAAACCTTTGTATCTATCTTTTTTTGAAAACTCTATACAATTAAACTTCTCGTTTGAATACAGAAGATTATTGTCTTTAAAAAGTTGTCTACTGTTTAAATTATTGCTATTTCAATTCATATATCTGCTTAGAATTTAAACATTCAGTTTAAATCCATTTTCAACTATTCACTACTAATCCTTGTGCCGTTCTTTACTTCTCTTGTGTTATAAGAACTTATATTAGATTTTACAATTGAGGTGTTCTTCTGTTTGATAGAGGCATGTCTACTGTTCTAAAACTAAAACACTTTTCTGACATGCTATTATCTATCATTTAGATTTTATAGCCCTCACTTGTAAGTAATGATAACCCGATGCAAATAGGAGGAGATTGTTATTTCTCATTTGTATTTTGATTTACATCTGTTCATACATTACATTAGGTTCTATACTTAGTGGCTAATTGGGTTGCGTATCAATTAGCGTGACAGTGTGTATAGAACTTTGCCATAGAATAGTTTTTATAGGCCTTCACAAGTTCAGAAGACTTGACAAAGCTTCATTCGGAAGACCTCATTCAGCATCCAGCGGTAGACCTTGTCTGCTCCTATTTAAGCATGACGTGTCCAGTCATCAAGCATTTAGTGGATTAATTAAATTCAACCTTTTACCAATTTGAATTTGAATTAAACCAATCCCATCATGACTTCTCGAGACACGCGACCAGCTTTCGAAAAGCAAGAAGACTTTCGCCTCCTGAATAGTGACAAAGCAGGTGAACAGACTGACACTTACAGTCTGTACCAACTATTGTAGGTCTATAACTCTGATTGCTCACCTACCAACTTCTGCAACAACTCTGCACCATTCCATGTTCAATATCAGTGAAGACATAATCTACAAAGTCAGCTCCATACATTTAATGCATTCAACCTAATAGAGCTGTTACACATTTCGTCTTCTCCAAAGCGGTCTCAAGAATGCCCGACTATAAATCGCCATTAAAGACCCAAGAAAACAATGCTATGAATTTCTCCAACAACATCAAGTCTTATATAATCAGTGCATTCAAGAGATCATAAACTGATCAAGAAGTCCTCAACAACAACAAGAAGATTTGCATCAACACTTTATCTTAAGCTTCTTATTGTTGTTCCTTTAACTATTCTTCTGCACCATTGAATATTCTGTTTGTCCAGATATTCAATTCCCAACCCCCAAACATAAGTAAAATATTTTGTACACGATCCATTGGAACTCCTTGTAATAGAACTAGTGTAAAATATAGTGCACATTTAAATCCAAGGTTGACTGCCTTGGTGGTGGACGTAGCACTCTTTATAGTGCGAACCATCTCAAAATACTTGTGTTCTTTCATTACTATTGCTTACTGCTTTAAACTGTTTCATATCTATTTACTTATCGCTTCAAACAGCAGACTTGAGTATTCAACCAAGTCTACAGGTAGTGCTTCACCGGCAGACCTGAACTGTCTTCCTTACAAGACTTCTGCTACTTCAATCTCTTTAATAGATTGCAAGTGCTTGTTTTAGGAACTTATACGAATTTTTTTAAGTGTTTAATAAGCTATTCAATCCCCCCCTCTAGCTTATTATTGTGCCCTTTGGGACTAACACTTTTAGTCACTAAATGTACTCCGTCACTAACCGGTAACGGAAGCTCCGTCGCTGAATTTTTTTAAATATACATAAACAATTGTGTAGTGACAAAAACTCCGTCACTGAATTCCGTCGCTGAATTTATAAACAAAAAAAAAAAATTGTGTTTTAAAATTTGGACATTTTTGTACCCCATATATAAACATGACAAGTATTAATAAAAACTAAATTGTAAATCTAAAAATTAATTAAGACACTAAATTAAAAACTAATGTTATTAAATTGGTACGCTACTAGATCATTTTAATTTTAGGCTTTAGCACCTGAAAACCATTCTTAATCGAAACAACCTTCTGATTATATTAGAATGAAAATGACTTTATTCAAAATAAAATACAACTATTTACAATTTCAATTAAATATGAAAAGAACTACCAAATATTTATAATTTACACCAAACACATATAAAAAAACTAAACATTCAAAATGATAGAAATAGAACAAATTCTATTAAAGAAACAAAGAAATTGGAGATTTCAATTACTAGTAATAATATATAAATTGTACATATAAAGAAAGAATACACTATAAAAAAACTTAATTTATAAATTGACTAAACAAGATAATTACATATTTTAAACCATAAATATAAAGTGAAATGAAAAACAAACTTTAATAACTTATACAAACGGTAGAAATAATTATTGATCCATAAAGTATATATAGTTACATTTATTTACAAGATAAAGGAAATGACTACGAGAACAGAATATCATATCCAATACCTACCTTTTGGAGTGATCTCTGTGTGTTTGAGAAATTGAGAGAGTGAGCTGCTAGATTTTTTAGAGTTAATCCCGAATGAAAAGAGAAAGAGAGAGTCTGAGTGTGGAGGATGAGAAAAAAAGAGTCTGTCGAAAATGGAATGATGGCCTGATGAGGGAGTATTGTGTTTTGTGGGATGCTTGGTGATGAAATCAGATGAGAGGGGGAGAGACTGGGACGGTGAGAGATTTTGAGAGATTGAGGGAGTTGTGGTATGAACTTGAGATGGAGGCAAATTGAGTGTTGTTGTTGTGGTAGTGGGATCTCGAATTAATGGAGGGAGAGAGTTTTAGGGAAAAAGGGGAAAGTTGGTTTGAGTGGGGGACAAATAGGAGTAGGGTAGGAGGCAAATTAAGGAGTGGGCGACTGAAATCCTTTTTTTTCCTCATTTTTTATATTAGTGACGAAGGATCCCGTCACTGATTAGTGATGGAGAACTCATTCACTAATCAGTGACAGAATATAAAGAATAGTGATGGAATCGTCGTCGCTAAATCTATCGCGAATTTCGAAAGAATTCAGCGACGTAGAGAGAAAGAATATACTAAAAAGATGATTATTTAGTGACGGAATTTAGCAACGAAAACTTGTTCGTCGCTAATTTGAAATCCTGCCAAAACAATGACAAACCTTCGTAGCTATAGTGCGATTTCCATCACTGATTAGTGACGAAGCTCTCCGTCGGTGACATTCCGTCACTGTTTACTCGAATTTTAGTAGTATAATAAGTTGGTTAGTCAAATTGTTACCCACAATTTTACGATAGTACAAAAAAATTTAACTCAAAAACTAAGAGACTAAGATTTCTTCTTTGTACAAGATTTAAGGATTTTAGTTTTTAATTATTTCTACTACATTATTTGATTATTCACTACATTCATTAAAAATCCTTCAAATTAGTTTATGTTAAGACATAAATACACTTAAATAGTCAGTTACTTAAATCATATACAATTTTTTTTCCGATTTTTTTTACCTTCTCCTTTCTTGAATCAGCTTAAAATATTTTTTTATTACATTTTTGTGTGAGTCTATTTTCTCAGTCATAATTATGTATCCTCTATATTTATATAATATAATGTTACGTAGACAATAATAACCCCTATCTTTTAAAATTTTAATGTCATGAATTTGATTGTATTATTGAGTAATATTTAAATAACATATAAGAATATTACGTATTCTTTGATTATATTATTGAGTAATATTTAAAAATAATACTATTTGAATCCAATGTACACTTTTCTATTTCACAATAAAAGTTAACATAGGTTTTATGGGCTTTATAGACACATAAATTGTTGGGTAGAACCCTATACAATCTTACAGAATATGGAAATAAATAATATAAAAATATCGAAAACAAAACCGTTATGCTACTGATTGCAGAGGAAGACTTGTAGAGTGTTGCTCTGAACGAAGGTCTTCTGGTGGAAGTATTGCAGGTCTACCGGTAGATGACTGAAGTCTGCAGGTAGAAGGAAAACCGTACCGAGGCCTGTGTAGCACACAGTTTCCTTGGTCCGACATTCGCAGGTACACGAGTACGCCAGTCCAAGCCAAATTGGACCTTGATTTGCACCCCCCCTGCGGGCGCGGGAGGGATAATACTTTCTATACAAGCTTAGCCAACACCAAGGAAGCCTTTGTATATAAACCTTTCAAGCTTTCCACATTTTCCCAATGTGGGATAACCCACTTCCAACATTTCAAATGTCCTACTTTGAACCTCTATAACTTATTCATCCGATATCTGAATTGGACAAATAAATATAGTATTCTTATGTACTCACGGAGAAGAACATAATTCCACAATTATCATAGTCATTACATAAATGACTCACAAATAAATTAGTGCCTCAAAGCCCCAATTTACTTCACTTAAAAACACTAGTTTTCCAACATAAATATCATGCAAATACTTACTTTTAATTTTTAAACACATCTCATGTAAAAAAATAGTGATGAAAATGTTTTCTTCTAGGAAATACGAATGAAAATAATAATAATTAGCTTTTTAAATTTTTTATCCTGAGAAATAAGAAGATAACTAGATATTGAACAATATCATTTTAATGGGTAACTAGTTAAGGGTAGTTTTATATCATTATAAATTAGTTATATATTAAATAAATGCTATAGTGGATAAGTAAATTTTGTAGTAGAAATTACTATCTCTTTAATTTTTGATTTTCTCCTGTTTTGGTTCACCAGCTTTCTCTTTTTCTCTCTCTGGATTTTTTAAAATTATTAATAACAAAATTCCAAAAACTAAAAATCAGCATTAATTAATAGTCTTATTCATCAACAAGCGTGTAGATCAGCCTTTAAGGTGAAATTAAAAATCAAACCACAAATAGGAGATTGAATTGGAGGTTACAACAACAAATATTCAGAATTGACACAAGAGATGATCAAAAATACAAAAAAACCAATAATTTAATTTTCCTTTTTTTTGGTGAAATTAATGTATTTTTTTGTCATTCAAGAAAAAAGGGTATCTCCTTTTCTTTTTGTATGTTAATTTTATCATTTTACATTGGCCAAATTACTATTTTTCCTCAAAAGCATCCACCAAATCTTAGTATACTACCTGATGCTACACAATTTGATATTGAGCCGTTCTTCGTGGATTTTAGGGTATCTGAGCTTATGTGAAAGTATGATCCTGTGGAAACCTGTCAAAAGAAAGACACCTTAGAAGAAATGCAAGGCTGAGCTTCGCGAAACCCCTCCGACGTGAGAATAAGTATTAAACTTAAAGAAAACAAAATGACAGAGT
This sequence comes from Codonopsis lanceolata, assembly GCA_013146195.2. Lineage (NCBI taxonomy): Eukaryota > Viridiplantae > Streptophyta > Magnoliopsida > Asterales > Campanulaceae > Codonopsis > Codonopsis lanceolata. The sequence goes on along the minus strand of CM028378.1, from coordinate 27,622,436 downwards.
TTCGGTGTGTGTAAGTGAGCGTATCTTTCAAATGAGGTATTGGTGAAGATGAAGTGGTAGTATACACAAGTGGTGATGATACTCCTTGAGTGGTGGAAACTTAGACATTAATAGCCATAAATGCGGTTGACTAACCGACATGGTTGTGGCTAGCTCAATGAGATGAGCTTTATGAGTAGTCGTGTGGGTTGATTATTCTCGAGCAGCTTAGTTGCTCTTGACATGGTTGTGGCTAAAATCTCGAGATGAGCTTTATCCACTAGTCGTGTTCGGGGTTGATTATATGTTTGCTCGAGCAGCGTTGCTCTCTGCTCCGATAGACTTGTGTAAGGATTCCTGATCAGGAGGGAATGGCTATCTGTAGCCCGAGCCATCCTGCTCGGGTTACACTTTTCTTGGTCCCTGTGTGCCCTATGATTATCACGTCGAGGCTCACGTGTTTGACTTATGACTAGGATTTGGGCCGAGGTCATCATTACCCAACATATATTTTGTGCCATTTCCATATTCGATGTTGCCATTTTTCCCGATTTGTCCCCTTTCCATGACAAGCTTTAGAAAATTAACAAAAAAAATAATATATGTGCATCTCACGAATGGGATACTTTAGTCTTTTTATTCTTTTAGACTCATCACTTAAACCTAATGTGTTAACTCACTCTTAAATCTTGGATTGAGCAATCATCTATAATACAGTCTAACAACTAAATTAATTAAATTCTCATAGTTTTAAACTTATAACTTACAATTTTTGAAACAACAAGAAAGATCAAATCTCAACATGATCAAATTGAAAAATCCCACACTATTTCAACGCCACAAATTTCAATTCAAGTTGAGCAAATTCATGAAATCCCTATCAATGCTACGTTTGTATTACAGAAAATGATTTAGGAAAACATTTTTCTTATTTTTTGGTATTTGGTAACCTTAAGTAAAATGTAGTAAACGTAAAATGATTTCGGAAAATGTTTTTCTCATTTTTTGGTATTTGGTAATCCCAGTAAAATGTAGTCAACGTAAATTAGTGTCATTTATATTATTTATAGACGCCCAAAACATTGTCTATTTTTTTAAAAAAATATTTTTTCATATCAATTATCAAATTTTTTATTGGGTTAATTTCATTTTTGATACCCTAACTTTACTCATTTTTCAGTTTCCATACCTACTGTTTCTAGGCAATCAAAGTTAAGCCAAACTTTTCCAAAATTCATCACTTTTAATCCAAAACGTTAAATGGCCGTGAATTACTAACGAGTGACCTGTTTCTCCAGGTTGTTTTCTTCCCCAATTACACCTTATTCCTTCCCCAATTTCATTCATTGATTCTTGCCCTAATTTTCCTCCCCAATCCGACTCGTAATCTCTTTCCCCAATATTTCTTCCCCAAATTTGGCACACACGTCATTTCTCTCCAATTCTGTCCTCAATTTCTCCCAAATTGCTTCTCGTTTCTCTCCATTTTTTGAATTAGTCGTTTTTTAATCCATTTTTTGAATCAGTCGATTTTTGAGAATGAGTAGGTCATCTCCAACCACTTCCAATGGTAGTTGGAGCTCAAGGAATAATGGTGTGGCATTGGAAGACATGTATTGTGGTTGTGGAATAAAAGTTCCATTGAAGACATCTTGGACTAAAAACAACCCTAGAAGAAGATACTGGGCATGCCCAAAATATGAGATAATTAAGTTTTTTTTAAATTTCTATTACACTTGTCTTTTAGGGATTACAAATATTTTTTATTTCTATTACAATTGTCTTATAGGGATTACATAATAACTATTTTTTTCAAAATAATATACTGTGCATGTCCATGGATTACAGAATGATGGATTTTGTGGATTTTTTAGATGGTTGGATGATGAATTATGCCCAAGGTCCAAACAAATCATTCTGGGATTGTTGGTGAAGATAAACAAGTACGAAGGTGAAATAAAGAAACTCAAGATCAAAGAGAATGAAAGGGAAACTTTGTTGATGATGGCAAATAGCATGGTTGAGAGCATGAAGACTGAAGTGAACAAGTTGAAAAAAAATTAGAAGGGCATTGATTGGAATGACAATTTTATTTTTGTTTTGTTTGGTGATGTTATTTGGTATGTAATTTTAGAAACTCAATGGTTGTTATGTTAATTTTCTTACTTTTGTAATGTACTTGACAACTTGACAATGGTTGTAGTTATGTATTTGACAATGATTGCAATGACAATTCTAATGTCTTGATAAGTTGATTGTAATGTCTTGAAATATGATTTTGTTGTGAATGACAAGCTGATAGTGATTCATCTTTCTTAAAATATGATTTGGTTCTGAAATTTGTTTTGTCATTGTTTATCTATTAGTTTGAGTTGCACTCTTACTTTTGTAATGCACTTGACAACTTGACAATGGTTGTTGTAATGTATCTGCATGTCCAATGTATAACCTCTCCATTTGTATTCCCATTTTCACTTTAGGTAGCATTTTGTTCAGTATTTAAGCCATCCTAATTCTATAGTTTTGGTTCTACAGTTTTGTTTCATACACAGTTTTGTTCAACTTGGTGATCACAGTACCATTTCCAGGCCTATTATTTAGCATTCATCATTGAACATGCTTATCAAAATCAAAATTCAATGATGGATGTTATATTCAACAACAACAACTTCAGACATCAACTGTAAGTTGTCCAGGTTTACAACTGCCATGTTTGAACAACTGCATACATGGACAACACAAATCTTGTCCAAGTTTACAACAACTGGAACATGTCCACAACAACTGGAACTTGTGCAAGTTTACAATTGCAACAAAATTCAACAACAACATCCAAGTTTGGTTTTGATAACAACAACACCTGTACAACTGCCATGTACCATTACTGCATTAAAAATTCAAATTTACAACACCTGCATACAAACAAAATCCAAGTACCATTAATGCATTAAAAAACAACTGCATACTACATAGTTTGGAACTTGTCCAAGTTTACAACTGCCATGTTTTGAGAACAACTACACTTGAACCAACAACTGGAACTGCCATGTTTCAACAACAACTGCCTACTACATTTTAAATCTTGTCCAAGTAAATAACACTCACATCATGTCTCAGACAAGTAAACCAAAATTAAAACAACAGCAATAAGACTATGTTTTGATTTAACAACAACAACAATTGCAGCCATTACATTTTGTCTTCATTTCCCTTGCCACTTGATTCTTTGTTAAATGGTTCCTTGCCACTTGATCCCCCTTTTGGTGTACTTGAGGTAGTTCCAATTGCATGTCTCAAATTTGCCATTGTGATGTAGTTCACTCCCCCCTAACAATAAATGGAGCATTGACTGTTGATGATTGATTCACCTACATTAAAACAAACAATTTTACTAAGAATTTGTAATACAATTTGTTCACAAACTACAATGAATAACTGTAATGTAAATTTTTACATTTAAAGAAGATATCATGTTTGTGCTTCCACCTACATTCACCCCCACAGTACTTGAAACCCTCTTTCTTTTAACCTGTAATTTCAAATGAGAGAAAAAGTCAATATATAAACCACATTGCAAAAATGTAATTTGACAAACTCAATATATATTAGATAACTTACTAGTAATTTAGATATCTCTGAAGGAGTTGAGGACTGAGGTTGGCTATTTTCTGCTGTGACATAAATAGGTTCTGGCTCAGGTCCAGTTAAAGGGATCTCATTAATATGTTGTGCAGTGGGTTGTGAAGTTGAAGTTGTGACCTGTGAAGTAGAATTTGCATTGGAATTTTTTTTGCCACAAGTTCTAGCATTATGTCCAAGTTTACCACATTGTCCACATTTTAATGATTTTTGAGATCTCTTCAATTTGGTCTGATTGTTGGAAGATGCAGGTGGCTCATCAAGTTGTCTTCTTCTTAGTTTCTTTGGTCTTCCAGGCCTATTTTCATACTTTGGGGGCAAAGGGGCTGGTAAGTTACATTTAGGCCATAACTCAGATCCATTTATTCCCATTATGACATGCTCATATACCTGAATATATTTGCTAACTGTGTAGGCTTCATTGACATAAGACTCTGGATCCCCTTCTCTACACCATATGGCTAAGCAAGCATGCTTACAAGGAATGTCTGTCAATTCCCATCTTCTGCAACTACATACCTGGTCAGAAACAACTACATTATGTTGGTCAAAGGGCCCAGTGATTTGAAAATGCCATTCATCAGCTTTGATAGGTATGGCCTCACCACCTTCCTTGGCATTCTTCTCTAGTAGGTCTTTTATTCTTGGGCATAGTCTACCAGTCCACTTCTTACCTTTATCCCTATTAACTTGAAATCTTGTCATCAACAAATGTCTTATTGTCTCAAGCATGGTAATGATGGGCTTGTCTCTTGCATCAAGAATAAATGCATTAAAGCACTCACACATATTATTCAGCAAGATGTCACACTTAGGTTGAGTACCAAAATGTGACCTAGACCATTGACTTGGAGGCTTATCGATCCATCAACCACTCATAAGCACCCTTATCCAATTCTCTCATCTGTTCCATTCTTGCCTTAAACACCTCAACCCTGGTTGCCCTAGCTGCTGCCCATAATGCAATTTTTACTGATTGCCCCATAAAACCATCCCTTTTCATGTTGGTGTGCAAATGTCTAACACAAAATCTATTTTAAGAATCAGGAAATAAATCATGAAAGGTAGGTTTGAGCCCCTTTTGTTTGTCACTCATAAATGTCCATTCAAATTTATCTTCAATACCTACATCATTCTCTAGCAAAGACAAGAACCAAGTCCAAGAATCCTTGGTTTCATTTTCTACCACTGCATAAGCTATGGGAAACATCTGGTTGTTTGGATCAATTCCAACTGCTGTCAACAACTGACCACCTTGAGGGCCTTTTAGAAAACATCCATCCACCCCAATTATCTTTCTGCAAATCCTAAAACCCTTCTTGCAAGCATCAAAACAAATGCAAAGCCTTTGGAAAGTAGGCTTACTAGTTTCAACGTCACACAACTTCAAAACCACTGTGGAACTCGGATTGGATCTTAGAAATTCTAGAAAATAATCTCTTATTTGGTGAAATTGCTCCTGCAATGTCCCATCCATAAGTTGTTTGGCTTTCCTTTTTGCCCTATATGCTTGTTGTTTTGAAACATTGGCCTTAAGTTTGGTACAGATCTCATTCCTGAATTCTTTGGTTCCTAAACTGGGATTATCTTTAAATTTGTTCACAAATGTCTTCCCAATCCAAGTAGACTTGATACTTGGGTTGTTGTAGTTCCATCCACATTGTGTATGCTTTGGATTATACCCTTTCAATTGCCAAGCTTTGTCATTTTGCATTGGAGCAGCAAATGCATACCACTTGCATCCCTCTTTTCTACAAATTGCCCTTAACCTTCTAGTATCATTCCTATCAAACTTTATCACCATTCCCATTCTTAAGCAAAATGTTTCAATCACATATTTCACTTCTTTCTTTGTACTATAAATTGTTCCCAGTTTTAATTCAGGATTTGTAGAGGTCTTAGGGTCATGTTTGGGGTAATTTGCATCTGGTTCTTCATCACTGCGCAACACACTCTGAAAATCATCACTATCAGAAGCTTTCTCACCATCCTCTTCCATCCTAGCAAACATTTTCTCGCTAACATATTTATTTTTAACTGACTTACCCTTCCCCAAAATACCATCAAACCCAACATTGGTATCAACATACTTATCAAAATCAATATCATCCTCTTCCATATCATACTCAGAGTCACTAAATTCATCAAAACCAGAGGAGTCAGAAGATGAGTTGGGATTTTCAGGATTTGGGTTTTGTTCACGATCAAGAAAAGAGAAGTCAAATGTGTCATTATCCGTTTGGAGGTTTGAATAAGTAGGATTTTCAGGGTTATCAATGGTGGGATTTTAAAGATTGACAAGATGCTCTAAGTAAAGGTTTTGTTCTTTCATAGTAGGTATAGACCTCAGTAAAGCTGAAGCATGCTGTTCACTAGCAATGAGTGTGTAACCCATATAGTGTGCGGATTGATGCCATATCTTAACTGTTTCAAAATTGTAACCTAATTCTTCCACAAAATCCTTTAAGTCAGTCAACCCAAATTCTGTTGCATCCACCCAATCAAAAAAATCTATTTTCCCTCCAATATACTCTATACAGTCATGCTTAATCATACCACCATGAAATACTTTCAATGAAAAAGAAAGAATATCACCTTCAGGGTCTACAACAAATAAAAGAAATCAAACCACAATTTGCCCTAGAATTATACAACAACAATTAGGGTAAACAACTTGACCCAAAACTTTCTCTCTCTAAAATTTTCTCTCCTAACCCTACCTAGCGCCGTTTTGCACCAGCCTTCATGGCGGCGGCTTCTGCCGTCGTGGAGGATCCTCCGGCTCCCTCCTCTCCATCCAAAAAACAGTCCTTTGCTTCTATAGTCTCCTCCCCATCCTCTACCTTTGTCCCTTCTATTCCTACTTCAACATTCAAGGGGGAACCTTGTTTGCGTCTCACCCCGGACCTCATTGATCTCCTAGCTAAACCATTCCATCTCACATTGGTGGGCAAGTTCTCTCATGGCCGACCCTCTATGGAAACTCTCCGCAAAAATTTTCTCACTTTGGGTCTTAAAGCTGACGTGACTCTTGGCCATTTGGATCCTAAGCATGTCCTCATCCAAATTCGCCACGAGCATGACTATCAACGATTATGGATCAAGGACCAATGGTTCTTTGGTTCCTACCCTATGCGTGTCTTCAAGTGGACTCCAGATTTTCGGCCGAAAATGGAGAGTCCTATCGTTCCTGTTTGGTTTGAGTTACCAGGTCTCCCAATTTACCTCTTCCACAAACAAGCGTTATTCTCCATAGCTAGCCTTGTTGGAAAACCCTTTCTGCTTGACAACCCCACTGCCAGCCTCTCTCGTCCTAGTGTAGCAAGAGTTTGTATTGAGATTGATCTCACAAAGCCTCTTCCTAAACGCATTTGGATCGACTGTGGAGAAGATCGTAATGGTTTCTGGCAGTATATCATTGCTGAGAAGCTTCCTCTTTATTGTAGCCATTGCCAAAGACAAGGGCAGGATGGGCTAACATGTAAATTAAAGAACTCATCTGCTGGATCTCAAATGCCGGCGGTTGATTCGATGCCTAAGGCTGCTCCTGCTACTCCAATCCCTAGTACTCCGATGCCCAGCCAAAAAATCTGGAAGTCGAAAGAAGTGGCTGTTCATGACACAATTAATCCTTCGGTGGTGCCCAATGCAAACCCTACTACTTCATCTTTGAACGAGAATCTGTATCCCCATGCAGCAAACCCTACTACGTCCATTCCTCTAAACCCTACTTCTAGCAATGAAAACCCTAACCCTACCTCCAATAATGAAAACCCTAATCCTAATCCTTGTCCGACACACTCTTCTTCCAATCCTCCTAAAACATCCACCTCTTCGCCCCCTAAGCCGGACACAAATATTCCCCAACAGGTCTCTCCTTCTCTTGAAGACCCAGTTATTGTCGATGATGATCCTGAGCCTATTTTAACATCAAATCCATTTGCGGTTCTTAATGATATTGAAGAAGACGGCAACTGCATTGAAGGCTCCAATTATGACGCTCTTAATATTGACTCAGTCCGTGATCCTCCAGTATCTAAAGCAAAAAAAGTTGTTCCTCCTTCATATCGGTCTCTCCGATCCAAGTCCAAATCTGCTGCTTCCTCCCCTTCGGTTTTACATGGACATTAAGGCCCTTTTCTGGAACGCCAGAGGGATTGGGAACGATCCTACCGTGGCTCGGATCAGGAAACTTATTAAGTTGCATAAAATCTCTTTTATAGCTATTCTTGAACCCATGATAGACTCAGATCGTATTAAATTCATAAGCCGGCGTCTTAAATTTAAATTCTGTCTTTCCAATTCAGTTAGCTCTATTTGGATATTTGCTAAATCAGCTTTTTCTTGTTCTCTAGTGCAAAGTTCCCAGCAGCAAGTTACTGTCCGAGTTCAACATTTTTCTTGGCAGCTTCCAGCTTTGATCTCGTGCGTTTATGCAAAATGTGATGTTGTTGATCGTCAGCCCTTATGGACAGAACTGATGGAGATCAATGCTCAACACAATGATTTACCTTGGCTTGTCGGTGGCGACTTTAATATTATCTTAGACCCTTCAGAGAAATCAGGAGGCCGGGCACTACAAAAAAACAGGGCAACTGAAACAGATTTTTCGGTTGCAATTCAGGAAAATCGGTTTCAAATTGATGTTTGCAATGGAAAATGTCCGTAACAAAGTCCATATCAATAAGCCTCGTCGCAAAATTGTGCAACCACTTTCTTGTGGTTGCAAAAACCTTGCAATGGAAAAAAGTAGTTGTAGTTTCGGTTGCGATGTGTTTCCTAGGACATTTTTTTATATTCGTTGCAAACAACAACTGATTTATTTATGTTTCTAATTTACAACTGGTTTTTTCTGTTTCAAATTTGTTACACATATAACTGTAGACACCCCAATTTCGTACCCCTGATATGTGACATGACATAAAATATCAAGAACTGTTGAAACATTAACAAATGTCAAGTTACAGGGTTGAAAATGCAAAAGGAAAAGTAGGATGCATGAACAGTGAACTGCAGGGGGGGGAGAGTGCACAAAATGGAAAGTAAAAAGCAAGCTTGGTGCCGCACCAAGGGGTTCCTTGGCCGCACCAAGCATTCTCCTGTAGCCTCTCTCAGTTGCCGGATTGTACAAGCTGTGATGCCCATGGTACAACTCACCAATGCAGGATGAAGAAATCGAAAATTCAACGGGTCCCAGCGGGTCTGTTTTCTCACTATAAATAGAGAGCTCGGGCTCCTCATTTCATCGCTCATTTTCATCGCAACGAAGCGCTGAGAAATTCTCTCCGCGTTCCTTCGAAGCGACATAGTACGAGAGGTGCGAGATAGGTGAGTGGAACCCCCTAAAGTCTCCAAACCCTGTCCAAACTCTGCCAAAATAAATATCCACCAGTTATAAGTAATCCCTAGCCTAGTTTTTAGGTATCCACCTCATTTCCCCGGCCCAAAAATCCCAAAGTAAGCCGTTACTCTGCCCGAGTAACGAGCTGAAAAACACCCTAACTAAGCCGTTATTCCGCCCAACCAAAAAGGCCAAAACCACAAAAACTAAGCCGTCATTCCGCCCGACCAAAAAAGCCAAAACTACCACATATAAAGCCGTCACTCTGCCCAAATCAAAACAACAAACACCACAAACAACAATAAAAGTCTCCCTCTCCCGAGAAGGACAGAGCGAGCACACCGCCGCTCTAAAAGGTAACAGCCTTTAAGGGCGTTTTTATTTATTTATTTACTTTTCAGTTCATTTATTATTTAAAGTTGTATTTAAAATCCGACACAATGTAGTCAATATAAGCCGTTGTGCTGCCCGGATTAGAATAGGAAATATTATGTAAAAGAGCCGTTATAATGGCCAAATATTCTTAAATATGTTTGTAATTATTGGAAGGAGATGGCTGCGAGTCCGTAAATAATGTAGCCACGAATGTATTTGTTTAAATTTCCCTTGTCATTATAATACCTTATTTATTTGCTAAATAAAAGTGACAATAAGCATACTTCAGCCAAAAACCATTTTCGAGACCGAAAGGGCGAGTTGGGTGCCTAGCACCTTCCCAACTCGTAACTTAGCCTCCGAACCCGCTTTTTAAAATCTCTGGTTTTCTTTTTCTGGTTTTTCTTTATTTTTGCCTTAAAATAAAGATGGCGACTCTAAAACTTTCAGATCCAGTGGGGCCTCACAACATTCTCTCTTTGCACTTTCCTGTTCTCCCCTAAAAAAGGGAGATACGGGAATGGAGGGGTGATGTATTCCCATATCCTGGTATCCCCTAAACAAGGGATAACTTGATGCGGGAAACCCATAGCTCCCATAGTGATCTGAATGAGCCATAAGGCTATTTTTATAATAAATCCACTCAAGGCAACCGAGGCGCATTCCAACGCGCTAACATAGACAGCACTCCTCTCGCACTTTGGATTTCGTCTTCCCCTAAACAAGGGAGGATGGAACGAGAGCAGTGGTGTCCCGTCCCATTCGCACGCACACACCCCTATCCAGGGCGCTGGGCGCACACCCCTGAACCTCACGGGCGACTCGGGGGAGTTGTTTTATTTTAAATAAAATGGAGGGCTAGACTCGTAAAATAAAACTTTTTGTTTTTATTTGTTTCGGCCGAGTATGCTTGTCATATTAATTTACGCATTTGAATAAAGTGTTCCCATACCTGCCGTGGCTATATTTACGGATATGATCCTCCATCCGCAGCTTGCTTCGATACATTGCTACTGGGCATGTTTAAGAGTATAAAAAAATTCAAAAAAAAAATATATATATATCAAAAAAACATTTCAAAAATAAAAAAAAATATATATTATATATATTACAATAAATTCCGGGCAGCACAACAAAAGAGCTGGGGCTTTACTTCCGGCTCTATATTATTATTTATTTCAGTTCATTTTCTTTTTCATTTTATTCTGTACATTTATACATTTCTGCATTCATTCTGTCATTTTATTTTAGGGGCATAAGACCAAATTTGTAATTAATAGGGATAGATAGTTTCCCCACTTTTCTTTCTATTTCTTAATGTGATGTGCTTGCTTGCTTGCGCTCAAACTAAAAAAGCCGAGAAAATCCACACAAACAAAGAAGACATGCCATAACTGTTTTATTTTTCTGCTCATATATCAGAATAAATAAAGATTTTATCGCTTTCTAGATACCACACACACGCACATGCATATAGCTATATTCGAATCTTACCTACACCATGGCCACCTACCCCCTGCATGAGCCAACGTTAGAATGCATATAGATTCTCAGGACACTTCATTGACCGACCGGTTTTTGCATTTTTGAATCGTGAATCAGCCCTTGTTAAAAAAAATCAGAAAAAATATATATCTCAAAAAAAAAAAAATGCGCAAGTTCAAAAAAAAAATTACACAATAAGTGCGCACAAAAAAAATAATAATATAAATATAAATAATAAACAGGGGCTGATTTATTATTCTTTGATGCTCGACCTAGACCATTTCAAATGGTGGATCCCGAAAGAGTATAGGCCCTTCGCCGACCACCCAAATTCCGGGAGTCGAAAGGCGTGGAATACGTTGGTCCTATACTCTGGAGAAAGAATCTACTATTCCAGGAAAGTCCTGAGACCGTCAAAATAAAGCAAGTGCTTATCCGGTCAACTGTAGGGAACAAACAAATAATAATAAAATACACTAATAAAGGCACGCTGCATCTAAACCCGAAAGCCTTCACCACCTCACGATACCTCCATAACCCATTTTCCTCGTAAACCCGGCCCGAACTTGGAAAGGCAGAGATAGTAATCGGCCTGTTGATACTGAAAGTAGTGCAAATCGCACTGTAAGGTATCAATATCGATCGACAAGGGCAAAATCGCCGTAAAAAGATCCGAAAGCAAGATGGCAAAGATGAGCGTCCGATATATGGGTACAGTATTCGGGGCTCCGTGATATGCTCCGACTCCTAATGCAAAGAAGGGCTAGACCGTAATTTGGGCGCACGAGATGAACGCTTGCTAAGCCAAATAGCAAGTCTTATACAAGGTCAAAAACCCAGTGGTGAGGTGAACTCTTCCCCTACAGTCCCCCAAGAAACATCAACATCCCACGTGCCTCCAAATCCAATTCCCCAGCCAAACACTAACCCACCAAATACTGCCACTACCCCAAATCCCAATCCTCCACCAAATCCCTACTACCCAAATATCAGCCCTTACCCGTCATATCCTTCCCATCCTGCTCCAAACACCAAAATTCCCCAAAGCCCAAATGACCTCCCTGTTCCCATAACCAACCCACCTGCACGTACCCCACATATAGACCCACAAAATTATAACCCGCCAGGTCAAGTTACCACTTATTTACCTTATAATGATCCTGGCCGCCCAGCTGAAACCATCCAAAATCCACCTATCCAAAATCCACCTACTCAAAATCCTCCAACCCAAAATCCATATCCTACCCAAGTACCACCAGCCCAAAATCCTTATCCAGCCCAAAACCCCTACCAAACACCGCAGCCAGAAAATAACCCAACCTTCCCTAACCCAGCCAGTATATACCAAAATCCAACTCCCCCATCCACCAAAATAGAGGCCGACGTGGAAAATATAAAAGTTATGTTATTCAAGCTTCTCAACAAAGGAGAATTTTCTACGCGGGCACTGACATTACAACCTGCGGCAGTATCGCCTTTCAAATTCAAAATGCCCGACATAGAAAAGTTTGATGGCACTGGATGCCCTATATCCCACTTAAAATCTTATTCCACTGGCATGCAGTCAAGGGGAGCTAGCTTTGAGGCTATGGCTTCCAATTTTCACCTCACCCTAATAGGCCGCCAAACAATGGCTAATGTTGTCCGATAGCAAAGCACCATGAATACGTGGGACCGTATAGTCAAGCGTTTTGAAAGGTACAAAGACAACACCACAAAAATAGAAGGGACCTTGAGTCGTGCACCCACCGAGAAAAAGAAACCTATGCCGAGTTCAGTCGTGGAAAGAAAGTTGGCCTGCACCTTTGATGCACTGATCCAGAAGTCATGCCGAATGTTTATCAAAACCTCCACCATTTACTCGAACACATGCGTACCTTCCCTACACCAATTTCAAAGAAATAGTAGAGATAGGAGCCCGTATTGATGATGATATACGGACGGGACAATTACAAGCCAATACGCCTCCTACCTCTTTCCGTTACTCTAAAGGGAAGACAGCCGCAGCCACACCCGCATCAACTATCAATATGGTAGGAAATGCATCAGCCACTTTTCCTACCCAAAGTTATGGCACTGTTCCATGGTCTTATGGAGCGCATGTCTGTTAACATCGCCTGAGGAAATAATGGCCCGAGCGAAATTTCGTAAATCGAACCGCCATTATGATGAGTTGCAAGCCTCCCATGCTGATCTTGCAGGGCTAATGGCACAAGGAGTGTTAAAGCCTCCGAAAATTATAAGCCACTGCACCCCCTACCCAGACCTCGAATGATGTGTACGCACAATATATCAAAGAGACTCGCCTAATCGAATCTCAAATGAGACTTTCCAAAGAAATCTCAGTAACAAAGTAATTTAGACTTTGATAATAATAACCGAAAGGGACACAATTGCAAAGCAATAATTTGATTATAATAAACTTGAATGATTTACAAATGAATGAATGAAGTATTTATAAACCTATGTTACAAATGTATTTGATGAAAAGACAAAACATTAATCAAGATGACTTTTGGCGAACGTACCATAAATATTTAATCAAGATAACTCTTGGTGAATAGCCACGAACATGAAACAACACCATTCAGAAACCCTTGGCCGAGGCATGGACAAGGCTCGGCCGAGCAACCAATATCAATCCAAGAGACACAACCCTTCCAGAATAGCACTTCATCGCTTTGTTTTGTTTTAAACATCGTGATTTCAAATGTGATGTTCTCTTGGTCCCCAAGTGGTTCTCGCTTCAACACGATCTACATCATACTCCCCCACTTTAAAAGGATTCGCCCCGAATCTATGTCATCATAAAGAGGCTCATCCGGTAAAATGCAACTAAATCCGCCACATTAAAAGTCAGAGATATTCCATCCGCTTGGTAATTCTACAATATAAGCGTTGTCGTTGATTTTCTCGAATAATCTTGCAAGGGCCAAGTTTCTTGTGATGTAGCTTGTTATATGTTCCTTGAGGGAATCTCTCCTGCGTAGATGAACCATCACCATGTCACCTACATTAAAGATCTTCAAACGACGCCGCTTGTCTCAGATGTTCCTTGTACTTCGTGATTTGCCTCCGTAATATTTCTCCTTACTGCTTGAACCGCCGATCATTTCCGCCATATGCTCACGGCTATACTATATCCCGAATCTTTGGCAAAGGAATTAAATCAAGAGTATATGAAGGAGGCTTTTGATAAACAATTTCAAAAGGCGTCTTCTTCAGTAGTACGATTCACCATGTTGTTGAAAGCAAACTCATTGTGGCTAACGCTAAATCCCACTTCTTCTGAAAATCACCACATAGACAACGAATCATTGAACCCAACGTCCGATTTACCACCTCTATTTGACCATCCGCTTGAGGGTGAAATGAACTACTAAATTGTAAAGAAGTCCGAAAAATATGCCAAAGAGTACGCGTAAGTGACTCAAAAATTTTGTATCCCTGCCGATGTGATCGACTTAGGCACCCCATGAAGGCGAACCACTTCTCTCGAAGAACAAACCATGATATGTGCGGCGTCGATGTTTTCCGACAAGGAATGAAGTGAGCCATTTTAGAAAAACGGTCAACCACCACAAAAACAGAGTCATTTCCTCTCTGCGTCCGAGGTAGTCCCAAAACGAAATCCATAGAAATGTCTTCCCATGGACCATCCGAACCGCAAAGGAGAATATAATCCCGTGATTTCGTCCTTTGTTTCGTTGACAAACCATACATTTCCGAACGAAGTGTGCGTATCTTTTTGGGGCCAAAAATACTTCCGAGCAACAAGTTCAACTGTTTTGTCCCGACCAAGATGACCATCTTTATGTAACTCCGCAATGAGACTTTCGCGAATGGAACCATGAGGGATACACAACTTGTCACGATAAAATAAAAACTCATCTTGCAACAAGTATAAGCCAACCGGACCACCATCTCTACATTTAGCCCATATCTCCGCGAAATCAACGTCTGTCGCATACAAACTTTTCAAACAATCAAATCCTACTACTGTCGTATGCATAGTCACCAACAAACTAGCCCGGCGACTCAAAGCATCCGCCACTTTATTAAGCTGTCCACTTTTGTGTTGAATGAGAAAAGAAAACTGCGTCAGAATAGGATACCCAACGTGCATGCATGCGATTTAGTGTTGTCTTACCATTCAAGTATTTCAACGCTTCATGATCCGTATGAAGAATGAACTCACGATGCAGCAAATATTGTTCCCAATGTTTTATCGCCTGTACAACTGCATAGAACTCAAGTTCATATGTAGTCCATTTTCGCTTTGACTCCTCCAATTTCTGACTCATGAAAGCAATCGGTCTCTTCTTTTGCGTCAAAACAGCCCCAATGCCAATCACTGAAGCATCCGTTTCCAACTCGAAAGGAATAGAAAAATCCGGTAATACAAGGAGTGGGGCATTAGTTAATTTATCTTTAATCAACACAAAACTTGCTGCGGCTTCATCACCCCAAAAGAAACTTCCTTTCTTCATACAATCCGTAATCGGAGCCATTATAGTGCTAAAATTTCGTATGAACCGCCGGTAAAAAGTAGCTAGCCCATGAAAACTTCGCACTTCACTAACTGTCTTGGGAGTTGGCCAATCACGAATAGCACGGACTTTTCCCTCATCCACCTGAATGCCATCCGCTGAAATAATGTATCCCAAAAATAACAATTTATCCAACATAAAACTGCACTTCTTTAAATTAACATACAACTCGTTTTCCCGCAATGTCTTCAAAACACTTTGCACATGCCCGATATGCTCCTCCTCAGTTTTGCTATAGATCAAAATATCATCAAAATACACCACAAGAAATTTCCCATTAAATTGCTTGAGAACTTGGTGCATTAGACGCATAAATGTACTCGGTGCATTGGATAAACCGAAAGGCATTACCAGCCATTCGTACAATCCCTCCTTAGTTTTGAAAGCGGTTTTCCACTCATCGCCTTGTCTAATCCGTACCTGATGGTACCCACTCTTTAGATCAATCTTGGAAAATACTTTGGAACCCCGAAGCATATCCAACATATCATCCAACCGAGGAATTGGGAATCTATACTTGACTGTGATTTTGTTGATGGCTCTACTATCAATGCACATGCGCCACGAACCATCCTTCTTGGGCACAAGTAAAGTCGGGACTGCACAAGGACTTAAACTCTCCTGTATATGCCCCTTTTTCAACAGTTCTTCAACCTGTTCTTTGAGAATCTCGTGCTCCGCAGGACTCATACGATAATGAGGGAGATTAGGCAATGAAGCACCGGGTGTAAAATCAATGTTATGCTGAATATCTCTCAAGGGTGGCAATCCCGGAGGGAGATCATCAGGCATAATATCACGAAACTCATCCAAAACTGACTTTAATGATCTTGGAACCAAACTAACTTGTCCCAAATTTTCTTTCCGTATAATGGCATAAATAACTGGTGCATCTGCTATATCTTCAACAAACTCTTGAGGAGTACATAAAGAAATAATAGGTTTAAATTTCTTATTACCACGAGCACTCTTATCAAGTGTCGAACGTAATTGGAAACGAAACCCATCTTTTGTAAAAAGCAAAGTATTTTCTCTCCCATTATATACCACATTTACGTCATACTGCCACGGTCTACCCAATAATACATGGCATGCATTCATATCGACAATATCGCATAAAATTTCATCCTTGTAACTCCCTATAGAAAAAGGAATAAGGCACTGTTCATGTACCTTTATATTGCCACCAGAATTAATCCAACCAACTGTGTAAGGGGACGGGTGCTTGTGAACCTTCAAGTGTAAAGAATCCACGAAACTACGGGCCACCAAATTCTCACTACTACCACTATCGACAATCACTGTTGCATCAACATTACTAACCTTCCCCTTTGTTCGAAATATGTTGTGTCGTTCCGGATCATCATCATCACTAGGGGTTGTCAATAGAAGCCGTCGAACCACCAAAGATTCATGATTATTTGTCTCTTCCATTTCCTCATTAAGATCAATCACACCGTCTTCATCATCTTCTTCGTCATCTCGGTCTACCATGTTGACTCCTCGTCTCATAGGGCATTGACTAGCCATGTGCCCCTGTTGTAAACACCTAAAACACTTATCACTAAAAGTTTTAGCGTAAGGGTTTTGATTTTGTTGACCACGATTAGTCGTGTTGGTGTTACGTCTAACCGGGGGATTCTGAACATCCGTTTGGGCCGCCTGCTTCCCTTCATTTTTACTAGTTTCCACACCTTGCGTTTTTTCTGAACCCGTCACCGTACTAGACCCGGTCACTTGATACTTAGAACTCGAAGAAGATGCTGCAGAAAAATTTCTGTATGATTGCTGCTTCTCGATCTTCTTAGCACGAGTGATAACTTCACTTACAGATCGATTTGTGAACAACTCCACTTGATTTCTAATGCTGACCCGAAGACCACTCACGAATCTTGCAACTTCTTGCGCCTCCGTTTCATCCAAATCTGCTCTTGCTGATTGGGCATGAAAATCGTGGGCATAATCTTCAACTGTACGAGCACCTTGTTTTAGATCCAAAAAGGCTTGATACGTTACTTGTTCATAGTCATCTGGCAAAAAGTGAGATCGTAATTCCCTCTTCATCCTAGCCCAAGAACGAATAGGAGCTTTATCTCTACGATGTCGCTTCTTACATAATTGTTCCCACCATGCCGATGCTCCATCACGTAGTTTGTATGCTACGTATGGCACCTTCCTATCTTCTTCAACCTGCATCAAGTCGAAGAATTTCTCCACCTCCGCAAGCCAATCCACGAACTCATTCATTTTCAAATTTCCCGAGAAAGATGGGATATCCGCTCTAATTTTAGGACGTTGGTCGTACCTAGGTGCTTCCATGTTTCCTTCTTCTTCTTCTTGATCAGAATCTTCCTCAGCCACCGGTTCATCTTGGTGGACATTATTTCTCCGACGATTTGCCCGATTCTGTTGGTTGCCATTACCACCTACCTGCATTTGAACTAATGCTGCAAGTAGTTCTGCATGTTGACGATCCATACGTTCTAGGATAGCTGCTATGTCACCGTTGTTTCCTCCATTGTTTGCCATCTTCTCGTCGGAGAATCCCAAAGATCGTCCGATTTCTGATACCAAATGATGTATACGCAGCAGAATATATTAAAGAGACTCGCCTAATCGAATCTCAAATGAGACTTTCCAAAGAAATCTCAGTAACAAAGTTATTTAGACTTTGAGAATAATAACCGAAAGGGACACAATTGCAAAGCAATAATTTGATTATAATAAACTTGAATGATTTACAAATGAATGAATGAAGTATTTATAAACCTATGTTACAAATGTATTTGATGAAAAGACACAACATTAATCGGTATGACTTTTGGCAAACAGCCATAAATATTTAATCAGTATAACTCTTGGTGAATAGCCACGAACATGAAACAACACCATTCAGGAAACCCTTGGTCGAGGCATGTACAAGGACACGGCCGAGCAACAGCTTTGGCTCGGCCGAGCAAATGGCTTGACTCGCCCGAGCAAATGATCTTTCAATAACCCAGTTTCTGTCGTTGCTCCCTCGGCCGAGGCAAGGAACGACTCGGCTACGAGCACTTCAGATCGCCTTTGTTTTGTTTTAAACATCAGTGATTTCAAATGTGATGTTCTCTTGGTCCCCAAGTGGTTCTGCTTCAACACGATCTACATCACAAAATCATGTGATCTTTCATCTGTTATTGTCTC
Organism: Codonopsis lanceolata; assembly: GCA_013146195.2. NCBI lineage: Eukaryota > Viridiplantae > Streptophyta > Magnoliopsida > Asterales > Campanulaceae > Codonopsis > Codonopsis lanceolata. The sequence goes on along the minus strand of CM028378.1, from coordinate 27,603,884 downwards.
TCTAGACTCAATCTACAATCTGGAGGTTATACACTTGCCTTTACATCTATATATAGGTCAATAGGTGCTACAACCAAATGTTCTCCCAAACTATTCTGAACATTTATTCTCTCAGAAGAGCTTTGAGATTCCTCTCTTTCCTCGTTCAACTTTCACAAACACCATTTGGTAGCATTATGGCTATTTGTATGCCTCGGATTATTCATGCAAAAAAGATTCTTGGACGATCTTTATCGATAGGAAAAAGAGGAATCTCAAAGCTCTTCTTAGCACGATTTGTGATTCCATTATCATTCTTAAGCCAGCCTTCATTCCAAAACTTGCTATGTCAAGCAGAGGAAGAATTTGGGTTTGATCATCCAATGGGTGGTCTCACAAGTCCTTGCACAAAGGATATATTCATTGAATTCACATCTTGCTTAAGCAGGTTATGAGTTAGAACTCTAGCATGTCTTAGCAAGCACATTTTTGGAATGCACTAACCACCTTGACAATATAAAGCTGCTCTTTCATTCTCTCGAACAGAGAAGGATGTTTCCTTGTACATAAAGCTTAAGAATAGAAATTTTTGCATCTTATCTCACATTGCTGTGTAATCATAATTGACTAGTTTACAATCCAAACAAAACAGTTACTCTTCATGGTCTTCCCCATGCGTATCATTTTTATTTTTTTCTCAAAAGACTTCAAATCTTAAAAAGTTCATAGACTATTTACATGAATTCCTAGAAATGCAAATAATATTTCTGAAGCTTTCTTGAGTAATACAAAGCTTGCTGTGGTTATCTCTATCCTATTAGTATTGCAGAAAGAAGTCACGGTAACAGTACGCTACTAGTCTCGACATTCCGAATTTTGAAGTTTTGTTCCACTCACTGATTTGATAGCTTAACTTGTTGTTACGGTTAAGATATTTGTAGTACCGAGTCAAAATGGGAGCAATGATTATGGTTGTACTTGTTGTACAGTCCTCCAAAAATAAGGACTGAACACCTTCACAATCATCTACTGTTTGAGAATATATATATAATCCCGGGAAAATCAATCTAATTTATGTTCCTATTACAGGTCTTTTAGAGATATTCTCTTCATATGCAAAGGGAGTAACATTTAATTTTGTCTGGCACCATCTCCACACAATCTTTGGATGGATTAGATTGGGACATCAAACTACCCCTGGCTTCAGATGCTTATGCTGCACCAATTTGGTGATGCTGAATCAACATGGTTGAAATTGACAAAGATTCTTTCTTTGGTAATCCTCAATGCAAAGAAACTATGAGTAATATACTTTTATTTTGTTAAGAGTACTATTAGAAACTATGAGTAATATGCTCGTTCTCTGGCTTGGAGACTACTATATACCCACACACACACACGAGTGCACACCCATATATAGGCCCCCTCACAATCAAACAGACCTACACCCTGCCACAGCAACCTTGCCACCTCAGTAAAAAAACCACTGCAGATGCTAAAGAAAGCCAGGGTGAGGAAGCAAGTCAACCAGCCATCAAAGAAGTATGTAGAGATAGTCACTACAAAAAAAATTCAATTTCTGGCTTATGGGATTCCTAAATCAAAGAAATACATAGAGATAGTCACTACAACCAATTTTGATATATGATGTTGGAAAACTAGTGTTTTTAAGTGAAGTAAATTGGGGCTTTGAGGCACTAATTTATTTGTGAGTCATTTATGTAATGACTATGGTAATTGTGGAACTATGTTCTTCTCCGTGTGTACATAAGAATACTATATTTATTTGTCCAATTCGGATATCGGATGAATAAGTTATAGAGGTTTAAAGTAGGACATTTGAAATGTTGGAAGTGGGTTATCCCACATTGGGAAAATGTGAAAGACTTGAAGGGTTTATATACAAAGGCTCCCTTGTGGTTGGGGAAGCTTGTATAGAAAAAACTATCCCTCCCGCGCCCGCAGGGGGTGCAAATCAAGGTCCAATTAGGCTTGTACTGGCGTACAAGTGTGCCTACACATGCGGACACGAATGTCAAACCAAATTGAACTACCTAAACAAACCCGCATTTTTGCACATTTTTCTTTTGAATTTTAAATTCAAGTTTTGTAACTCCAGCATTAAAGATCAGAATAATTATGTCTTAATATCTGCTTTAATTGAGTGGTTAATGGGCATAATTACAAACGCGTTGATTCACTGGCCTATATAAAGGAGCCATTCTCCACAATAGGGAATATGCTCACAGAATTCCTCTGATACACTTGCATTTGCAATGCATATTGATCATCATTTTTCTTGGCCTCCATTTGGTGATTGATTTCTGGTATAGATTCAGTTCGCCGGACCTTAAGTGCAAAGTCATCCGGTACTACCGTTGTATCCTGGGAAACATTCGCCCCAAGTCGAACTCCGTGCACTTACAGGAGTGGGACGAATAACGTTTCAAGGAAACCGTGTGTTACATGTGCCCCTCGGCCACGTTTTCATTCCACCACCAGACATCGCTCTTCTACCTGGAGACATCGGTCTTCTACCATGACATCGGCTTCTTCCGCGCCCGCAGGGGGGTGCAAATCAAGGTCCAATTAGGCTTGTACTGGCGTACTCGTGTGCCTGCACATGCGGACACGAATGTCAGACCAAATTGTGCTACCTAGACAAACCCGCCTTTTGCACATTTTTCTTTTGAATTTTAAATTCAAGTTTTGTAACTCCAGCATTAAAGAGCAGAATAATTTTGTCTTAATGTCTGCTTTAATTGAGTGGTTAATGGGCATAATTACAAACGCTGCTTGATTCATCGGCCTATATAAAGGAGTCATTCTCCACAACAGGAATACGTTCACAGAATTCCTCTGATACACTTGCATTTGCAATGCATATTGATCATCATTTTTCTTGGCCTCCATTTGGTGATTGATTTCTCGCATAGATTCGTCCGGCCGACCGTAAGTGCTAAGTCGCCCAAGATTACCAGATCCGGGAAACGCTCGCCCTAAATCAACTCCGTGCACTTACAGTGAGTGGGACGAATAACGCTTTCAAGGAAATCTGTGTTACAAACGCCTGGCCATTTTCATTCCACCAACAGATATCATTTTCTACCTAGACATCGCCTTTCTACCCAAACATCGCTTCTTCCGCTACCGCAGGGGGTGCAAATCAAGATCCAATTAGGCTTGTATCGGCGCATTCTGTGCCTCCGCATTACGCGACACAAATGTCGCACCAAATTGTGCTACCTAGACAAACCCGCCTTTTCCACATTTTTCTTTTGAATTTTAAATTCAAGTTTTGTAACTCCAGCATTAAAGAGCAGAATAATTATGTCTTAATGTCTGCTTTAATTGAGTGGTTAATGGGCATAATTACAAACGCGTTGATTCACTGGCCTATATAAAGGAGCCATTCTCCACAACAGGAATACGCCACGCATTCCTCTCGATACACTTGCATTTGCAATGCATATTGATCATCATTTTTCTTGGCCTCCATTTGGTGATTGATTTCTGGCATAGATTCAGTTCGCCGGACCGTAAGTGCCAAGTCGTCCAGTACTACCGTTGTATCCTGGGAAACGTTCGTCCTAAATCAGAACTCCAGGCACTTACAGGGAGTGGGACGAATAACGTTTCAAGGAAACTGTGTGTTACAAACGCCTCGGTCACGTTTTCATTCCACCAACAGTACATCGGCCTTTCACCGGTAGACATCGCCTTTCTACCTCAAGAACATCGCTTCTTCCGCCGTAGACTTGCAAGCATTTCCACCCAGAGACCTCTGCACTTCCGCCAAATAGACCTTCACTAGAAGACTTGATCCAAAGCCACCTGCAGACCTTGCAGCAAGTCACCAGCAGACCTTGCAGAGCCACCAGCAGACTTCAATTCAAGTCACCAGCAGACTTCCCAATAAGTCATCAGCAGTCACGGCTTTTGTTTTCGTTATTTAATATTTTATATTATTTTCAATGTATTCTGTAAGATTGTATAGGGTTTTACCCAACATATGATTCCTAAATCAACAGAAACTTCCCCACCTTTTTAACTATTGTTCATGAAGCATGGATTCCTGATGTTTTGAGCAGACCTATGTACTCTTTCTCCATGAAACTCAACCGTGTTTCCGCAAAGCCCTTGTCCATTGGAACAAACATATTTTTGGTAATCTTTTTCAGAACATTAGAAAGGCTGAAGAAGCTATACATGAAAATTATATGTAGAAATCTGAAATTTTTAGAGCTCTATATACGATTTTGTAACTAATATTTTGTAAACCAGCCATCAAAGAAATGCATATAGATAGTCACTACAACCAATTTCGATATCTGATTCCTCAATCAACAGATACTTCCCCACCTTTTTAACTACTGTTCATGAAGCATGGATTCCTGATGTTTTGGGCAGACTATGTACTCTTTCTCCATGAATCTCAACCGTGTGTCCGCAAAACCCTTGTCCATTGAATCAATCTTCTTCCTTAAATTTGATCCTCACAAGTCCATCAGCACTCTTCTTTTCTTCGTAAAAATCCATCAACAGGGAGCCTGAAAAAAACCAAAAATTAATTAATCAACAGTGGTGCAAAGGTGGTATTATATCAATGGTGATATGTTGAGATTGCTGTCAAGTAAGGTCATCTTGTCTAAAGTAGTGAAACTCTTAAACACTTTTTTTTCGCCTCTCCACGTGGAATAAAGAAAACGAGGTGCTCCCCAAGTGACGTCGCCATTAACTTTAAACCTCTCGGGCTTCGTTTTCTTTTTCAACTTTTTCTTTTCATCGGGCAACAGCTCCTCGTCCTCAAACTCTATGAGATAAGCATTCTTATTAGGAATTATAAGAGCCATTTCATAATCTCGGGGCCAATTCCTGGCAGTCATTTTATGAAACATATATTTCTTCCTCATTTCAGAGCATAATTTTTTCTCTTCGTATGATACTTTCTGTAAAAATTAATTAGTTACAAAAAAGCATTAAAACAGAAGATTAAGAATTGAAGAATATAGAGTGTAAAGGGTCCTCACTGAGAAACATCGAGTGAATATCCTCATAAACATTTTTCCTACACACGAACACAAATTATGGGTTATGCATGTTCCTTGTAAGTATGATACAAAATTTCATATATTTATAGGTAAGTTTAACAGATGAGGAAAAATAATCAGAATAGCACCAATAATCAGAAAATAATCAGAATACCACGAATAATCAGAAAAATATTCAAAATACCACAAATATCAGATGAGGAAAAATAAACAGTAGATTTAAATCTCAATTTGGTCACCCTACTTTCGGCCAAAATTCATTAAGCTCACTCTACTTTTTTTTCCTCGATTTAATCATCATACTTGGACATAAATATCAAGTTCATCACTCCGTCCAATTTTTTTGTTGAAAACTTTAAAAAAATTCTGAAAATCCATAACTACCCTTACTAATATTTTTAATATAATTTTCAATTTTTAATTTTCAAACCCATCTCTTCTCTTTCTCTCTTCTCAATGTCGCGTCCTTCTCTCTCTTCTCCGAACCTCCATCGCCGACCCAACACTGAGTTGTGACCTTGTGGCAGTAGACTACATCGCTTCCTTTATTCAAAGAATGGAATTAAAGGGTCGACGCAGCGTGCGAGCTCAAAGCAAACCACCGGTGATTTCAAAGACGACAACGATAAATTAACCGAAGCAAAAGTCGAGGGCGAAACGATTGTGAATCGAACAACAAGGGATTCGGTGTCACTTTGACGTCGTCTTCGCTGCTGTTGATGGTGTTCAGATCAATCATCCCATACCCCATCTCAAAACCCTAGAATACATAATTAAACAATTGAAAAGAAACATCAATATCTTATCAATTTTCTTGCGAACCCGAATTATACCTTCGTTAGGGTCGGAATTGAGAACGATGTGGAGAAATTGACTGGCGATTAGGGATTGGTGGTGGCTAAACAAGTCGATTTGAGGCAATTAGCAGTAGAAGAGATAGGCTGGATCTGAAGGAGATCGGGGCAGGAGGACGAGAGAGAGGGTTGACCTGGTTCACTTGGGCTTAGGAGCAGATTGGAGATGGAGATAGGGGATTGAACGGGACTGAAGAAAGAGAAAGAGGGATGCCCAAATTCAGGACAACAGCTGGGTTCGGCCCCGTCGGGAAGGAGGACGGCAAAGTGAGGCTGGAGATGAGCAGAGATGGATGATTGCGGCTGGAGAAAGTGGAGGGGGAATGGAACCAGCAGGATGGCAACCATAGGGTATTTGAAGACGGCGATGACGATGAGGGGTGAAGCCTAGCAGGGATAGAGGATGGAGGGTATGGAGAAGACTCGCCGGAGAACGAGGCGAACTGAGAGAGAGATTTGGCGGGCCAGAGAAAGAAGGTCGGTGGCTGTTGGAGATAGTGATGGGGAACGAACAGAAGAGGTGAAGATGACGGTTGGAGATGAAGGACGTCGGCTGATGGAAAATATGGGTGAGGCCAGGGAATGAGACAGAAAAAAAAACGGTTTGGAGATGAAGGACCCTTACTAATATTTTTTTGTTTCGGTTTAGTTTTTATTTTTTAGTTTGAACCCTCAACTTTTAACATTGAGAGTAAAACCCTTCAACTTAATAAGGGTATTTTGGTCTTTTCAATGATTTCCATCCAACATAACGGACAAAAATGACTCAAGTGACCTTATTGAATGTCGAAGCTAAGTAGAGTGATTAAATTGAAGAAAAAAAAAGTAGAGTGCGCTTAATGACTTTTGGCCGAAAGTAGGGTGACCAAATTGAGATTTAAACCTAAACAGTATACCAAATCAGTTAGTAGTTGGATCCCTCTTTCTCTGTCACAGTGTGTGAGTGTGAACGAGAGTGCCTATGTTGGAATTCAAATCAATTATTATGAAAGAAGATTTGGTAGCTATTTATAATAAATTGAAAATTCCAACATCAACTTTCATTTCCAAAGAGATTGACGTCAATAAAACAAATAATGATGCATGATCGATTGTTTTATTTATCTATTTCCTTGCAAGTGTACAAGACTATTATAGAATAGACTCGGAAGCAAGGGTCGAACCCACAGAGACAAGTGATCACGAACAGTGCGGTTATAGATAGCAAATTATTAACCTAAGGGGGGGTTTTTATGTTTAATTCTACTCTAAATTACTAGTTATAGATGTTAACTAATTAGACATAATAACAGGTTTATGAAGATCTTATGGTGATTGGAAATCTAGGATTCTGGTTTCACTTATATCTCCTTTATGTTCAATTCATAATAATGTCATTCAATGTCTTGGGTTCGCTCACTAAAAATAGATATGGTCCGCGTCAACCTCCATCCCCCGCAAAATTCACCCATTCCATATCCTAAGCACAGGAACTGTAATCTAGCTGTCACCTAGATCTATGATCTATCTGTCACCTAGATCATGTAAGAACCTGGTCCTAACTTATCACTCTCGTGCTTCGATAGGTCCAATTTATTGTGTTGGTGAGCCAGTACGACATATGCACTTGGTCATGCAGTTATCCGCACCTCTAAGCCTTTATTATTTGCGATTACATTCATTTGTTCAAAGCAAAATAATAGAGGGATTGATAAACAACACAATCAACAAGCATTGAATAGACATATATATAAGAATCAAAACATAAATTCGATACAAGTTACCTCCCACCTCCTAGATTAGGGATGATTTAGTTCATCATAGGCGATGAACGACACATGGAAGATGATGGAAGACATGATTTGATCTTCAATACTTGAAATTACAAAACCTAATTATGTTATACAATCTAAAACTACCTAAAATCTATGTAAAAGAGAGCTTCGGCCGTCCTCCTAATGCTTAGGCTCGGCATCGACTTCTATATATACTTGGGAGTTGTGATTGAATCGAATGACGTGTGAAAACCGAATTGAGCATTACTTGCGGTTATGAGTCTTTGAATCGCAAGGTCTCTAGTGTGTGCTTCTTGGCTCTTCGATTGGCGGCTTCGAGGGCCGATCGCCTACCTTCACGCCGAGGTCAGAGGCTGCTGCGTGGTCAGCCCGGAAACATTTCATTTTCTTCAATTCTTCTTTCTTTGTAATTTGCACTTAAAACCACAGGTTTCGCGTATTTTCACGAACAATCTGAAACTTACAAAACTCACCAAAAACATATATTAGTACTCAAAAGACTCATGAAATAGCCTAATTCAAGTCACGAGTATATAAAATCGGCGTATAAAATACATCGATCAAATACCCCAAACTTGAACTTTGCTCGTCCACGAGTAAACGAATAAACTTATAAATACAAAAACATATAAATAACAAAATTAAAATCTTTTTTGTGAGGGTGGCACTATTTACACTCCTCTATAAACCCAAACTCAAGGAGACTCTTTCGGTGACTCGACTATCTGAGATAAATACAAAAACGGATAAATATAAAACTAAAATAAAACTACAACCATAACTCAAACCTAAAATCTTTTTGGTTTCATCCTCAAGTTATAAGCATATGGCATGCATGTAATCTCGGTTTGGTGCTCACCACATATATGCAAGCTTAGTCATATAAAACCAACTAGTCTTCTTTCATATCTACTACTTTTTAATTTCTCCGTGTGTGTGTGATCACCGGTCTTAAAGAATATCTTGACTAAAACAGTTTTATTGAGCTAAACACCACATTCATATGAAAATCACAGGTTTAATAGAAAATCATGCATTAAAGTATGAGATCTACCATCAAACCCGGTCAGATTCTGAGACGAAGGTCCCAGGATTCAATTTATACATCCATCCCACGCCTTCATGTATGTATGCTCTCTTATCCCAATGACTTGTAATAGCTAAGATTATGCTAACACAGTGAGCTTTAGGGTGAATAATAATGAATATGAAGTGTGTGATCAATTTCATGTTACACACTTGACAAAAACAACATAAGCATTGGCAAGAGATCATTAGGACTTTTTAAGCTTGTAATGTAAGGCCAAGGTGTTGGGGGATTTGATGGAAAGGGATTGGAATTCAAAGTGAGAGAGTAAGACTACCCTTTATCCCTCATACTTCCAAAAGAAGTTTTCCCTATTTAGGCTAGGACTGCAAAGACCACAAGTGGAGGGTGCTTTGTGTTACTTTTCACTTTTCTTCTTTATCCCCCCCAAACTTGTTTTGGGCACTAGATCTTCTAAAATATCATCATTCTAATCGGCAAATTTTTCTAACATATTTTCTCTTGAAAGCTATGCTTTCATTTGAATCTTTGTTTACACTCTTCTTCTTAGTTTCATTTTTCGTCGACCACATGATTTTTTTTTTTCGGCGACGGAAAGAAGAATTTACAAAAGCCTTAGCGAAAAAGTGGTCCTCCTAGAATCAATTTCCCACCCAATCCTACTCTCTCGAAGGGTAGGCTAAAAGTGTATAGGCTTTTAGGGTTAAAGTTAATGTGGGTAAAAAGCGATGGCGAATGGGGGTTTTAAGCAGTGCTTACACACTTCCATTCTTTTCATTAGGCTCAAGGGGACAGGGATATATTGGCAGTATAGGTCGGGGTATTTAGGCTCTAACGATCCAAAGATGGCCTAAATCATTTCTTAATGCCAAATGCTCACATAATATTTAAACAAGTAAGATAACACAAAATATCATATCAACTATGGGAATTGGGTTGTGTTTAGCATCATTTGGATTTCCACATAAGCATTAGCTAAGGCAGTGGTAGGGACAATTGAGACTAACATGCAAACACCGGTTCGAAAGTGTGCTTGAGATATATAAATGAGAAAAATCAAGAGATCTATCTAACATGCAATTGACCCTAAGTTACAATTTAATGCAACAATTATGTTCGAATGGCTATGCATCATATTCGCATGCATATCTTGTTGAAAGATCAATCGGTGTTATAAACTTTATAAAACTATTCTAATCAATCCAAAGTTATGAGCGGTGTGAGTGCATGAAGAATGGAGAGAAAAGTAAAAGTTTCGCAAAATTAAGTAAATTCGGGGGATCTACGGACTAACTATGCGGTTCATTGCACTAATCTCCTCATGGACTACGACTAGCATTACCACACCTAAACTTCGAGGATGAATATTTTGAATTTGAATAATTTTTTTTTTAAGAAATTGCGAAAATTGGAGGTGATGACAATGACACAATGATGATGATGGGTCCCCTTAAGAGGAACCCAGTATCTAATGTAAGTGTATAAAGGTCGAGCAACACCTCCAGAAAATCAGAAAAAATAAAAAACAGGATAAATAGGGTGAAGAGTTAAATGGTCATCAAATAAAGCAAATTCTCTTTCACCCCTAATGACATAGCCCAACTCCATTCCTCGTTAGGTGGGACTGCTAAGACCTAAAATTTTCAATCCCCCCCCCAAACTTAAGTTCTATTTTGTCCTCAAAAGAGAGGAACATATAATGAGAGGA
>CM028378.1:27559566-27593369 GCA_013146195.2 Codonopsis lanceolata | reverse complement strand
GGACCCATTTTCTATCTCTTGAATGTGATTTGGTCAACATTTGTTTTATCTTCAAAATTCAAAATCTGTTAGGTTGTTACAAAAGGCCCCTCATATTCCCTAAAATTGTGGTACTAATGGCTAAATGCAATTAAGTTGTAGTAATTAGTGTGTTTCAGGTGGTTGCTCCTTAATTCCCTCTAAACCTTTCCTGCTCATCTATTCCAAATAGTGTGCTGCTGAAGCTTGCTCTCTCTCTCAAATTCTTCTTCATCATCCCCTCTCTAAATCGCTTCAAAGATCAATCCATGGCTTCATCATCGTCCACTGCTTCCTGGCACCAAAGTGTAATGTAGCTTCCAATGCTCAGCCATCAACCCCATCTCGAGTCTCGAAAACCTTGAATCCCATTGTTGTAGCCCAACCTCTTCCAGAGCCCCTAACGATCATACTTCCTGGGGAAAACGGAAATGAAATCGATGTAGATAATCCTGTTGATCTGTCTGGGTTGCCCCAAATTGGGAACCCTAGCTCACGGAGGTCAATACGTCTGAGAGGAATCCCGAGCAATTACGAGAATCCTAGTACCGAAAAGGTTACTAGAGCCAAAAAATTCAAGGTGACTCCGGGCAAATTTAAAGAGGCAGTGCCAGTTGATAGTGACTCCGATGATGAGGATTTTGTAGCTGCAACTGAGTCTGCTCCGGCCACTCAAGCCTCTGCTCCCAAAATTGTCTCATCCACCTCTATTCTTGCTCCAGATGATGTGGGTGATGAAGACTACCCGATTCCCTCACCACGGGTTGTCTTCCAACCTGACTCCTCGTCAAATGTCAAGGGCTCTTCTGATAGTGTTTCTGCTTCTCCTTCGGTCTCCAACACCGACCTAAGTTTTTCTGATGAACAACGTACGTTGGCGGATTTTTTGGTTCAAATGAAGAATGGATCTTCTCAAAAGTCTCCCCAAGCTTCTGCATTTTCTCCTACAAATCTAGCAAAGTCATCAAGCTCCTCTGAGTTTGATGATAGTTCTGATAATGACTTTGCCAGCAAGGAAGTAACTCCTGTTGAAAGTGAAGAAAGTGAAGAGGCTCCCATTAGATTTACAAGAAGACGGGCTTCTATGGCCAATGTAGCTACATATAAAGCTACAATGCCCTCTACTTCCTCCACTGCTGTTATTGGTAAACCCTTCTCTGTTTGTTTTCTTTCCAAAGCTGCTTCCATTCGTTATAATACTTCCAGAAAAATTGTTGATTAAAGACTAATCCCCTCTGCCGAATTAACTGAGCAAAACTTGAACCAGTCCTTCACTGATAGGGGCCTCTTAGGCATTCTATCTTCTGCTTCACCTTATTTTAGGGACCTTATCTATGAATTCTATGCCAATCTTGAAAAGAAAATCTCTTCTGTTTCTGACCCTAAGTTTGAAAAAGTTTTTGTTAGAGGTAAATGGTATCATTTTTCTTCTTCCCTCATTAATCAGTTGTATGTCACTCCTGAAATTGGGTCTATTTCCATGATTTCTGACTTGCATACTTGTGCCCAAGAACTCACTAGGGGTATTGTGAAAAAATGGTCTGGAAAGGGGTCCAATATCAGCACCTCCCAATTTTCTTCATTATATGCCCTTATGCACAAGATTTGCTGTGCAAATTGGGCCCCTACCACAAATTCAAATACTTTAACTGAAGAACAGGCAAAGGTTTTGTATCGGGTTGGGACTGGTAAACCTTTTGATTTTGGAGACTTTGCCTTCAGGAAGTTCATCTCCCTGGCTAAATTAGAGGGAGAATAAAGATCTCTCATTTTCCCTTCACTGATATATAAAGTCCTAGTTTCTCAAGGTTTTTCCCCTGCAGCTGGTACTAGACTCACACCTATTCTAGAGCCTCTCCATATCTCTGTAAAACTTCTCAAAGGGGACAGGGTTCTCAATTTACCCTTGGTCTATCCTTATCCCCCTATCTCCTCAGATCCTTCTGTCTCTGCTCCTGGTCCTTCATCCACTCAGCCTGCTGCCCCTGTCATTCCCAATGTTGCAACCAATGCAGGCATGCAGCTGTATCAGCTGATCCATCTCTGTCTATTTCAACTGATCCATGTGCTCTCATCTCCATCTCTTTCATCTTTGCACAGCTGGATATGGTTAATTCCCAATTAGCCATCCTTTCTTCTCAGACTACTCTTCTGCAGACCTTGGCTGCTAAGTATTCCTCTCACGGCTTGCCGCATTTAGCCTGGCCAAAGGGTGTGAAATTCCAAGTGTTCTGGCTTTGGTGTTCTGCACATGATTACGAACCTAGCTGGCGTGGATGCTTACACGAAGAAGATAGTTGATGTCTATCTGATTCCTGTTTGTAATCAAACACAATATTTTATGTTATCTGCTCCTTGCTTCTTTTTGGTCTGTAATAAGTTATTCTGATTTGTGGATTACTCAACTGCTGCTTGTGGATATTACATGTTTGATTGTCTGCTCTACATTCTCCTTGATGATATATTTTCTGAATGTGATATATTCAGGGGGTGCTTCTTGCCTAACTAATGCATGTTGAAGGTTGTTTTTGAAAATAGCAACACTTGTCATAATATTTAACCAGAAAGGCTCAACAAAGGGGGTGATTGTAAGGGTAAAATAGGTCATGCCTATTTTAGTTTTTGTTTCCCCTTTCTTGGTAAAATACATATTAGACAAGTTTGACATTTTTGGTATCTAAATCTTTAATTAGATTTTGTTTTCCATGATCCTTAAGTTTAGACATTATTTTTGGATACAAAATCTTGTCAAAAATCCTCTTTCAATCGTGTATCTAGACTTCTTGATTATTTGGTAATAAAATCTAGAGATATGGTAAGTTGATTTCATTCCTTACTACTAATCCTTGTTCTTGTTGGAGTTGGATTATTTATTATGTGTAGGGGTCTTCGACATTATATATAGGAGGCTTGGATACGGCTGGAAGGCAGACATTCAAGAGAGAACTGAAAGAAAAAGCTGTGTGTAGAAATTCAGAAGATCCCGAAGCAGTTTTTCTGTTCCAGACGATTGGACAGTTTTTCATTGTAGCTTCCAATGTTACAGCATTAGGAACTACATTGAACGTTGATGTTGTTTTGTCTTCCTGCTAGACTTTAGGAAGTTATTTGTTTCTTCCCACGTTTGCTATACCTGTTTTTCTGTGGGATTTTGCTCTCCAAGACTTGTTGTCTTGTGAGAGTGTTTTGTTTAGTGATTTCACATTCGTTTTGTAAAACAATTCATCTTATTAGTGAAATCTTTTTGGCCATAAGGCTAGGTCTACAAGCATAGGCTTGTAAATCGTTTGGTAAACCTTTGTGTTACAGTTTGCTGTTTTATTTAGTCGTCTTCCGCTGTTTTGTTATTATTTCCATTGTAGCTACATCAGAAGCTACATTGGAAACTACATTGGTTTCTCTTGAGAATCCTAGCTATTGTGTTCTTTCACCATGTATATACGGCTCATAATTAAAGTAGGGTGAAAAAGTAAAGGTAAAAGTGGTAAAAGTGATGTTTTAAAAAGGTAAGTTTCAAACTGGACAATTATTTTGGGACGGACGAAAAAGGAAAGGAGAACGATAATTTAGGGATTGATGATTTTTTTTTCTACCTATAAAAGTGAATGTTGTTTCTTACTCCCTCCGTCCCTAAATAATCATCCTCCTTTCAATTTTCGTCCGTCTCAAAATAATTGTCTAGTTTAAAACTTACTTTTTTAAAATATCACTTTTACCACTCATACTTATTTTTTCACTCTACTTTAATTATGTGCCACATACACATGAGCTTTAAATGAAACTACACATTAAACCAATATAAATAATCAAGTCAATTGTTTTTCTTAATCCGTGCGACAGGTCAACTAGGACGATAATTTAGAGACGGAGGAAGTACAATTTAATAGATGGACAAAAATAACTCTTCACTAAATAAATCACTCACCATTTAATAAGGGAAAAAACAAGTAAATTTTCCATGATAAAAAATGATTGGACAAAAATAGCCCAAAACTTATTTAATACTCACCATTAGTTAGAGACAATCAAATAAATTTATCATAGGCTAATCAATTTCATTAACAATAAAATAATAATTTGATATCTCGACTTGTACCTATTTAAATATTAGGTCCTACATTTTTTAATTCTATTCATTTCATCTCATATATCGATTTTTTAATCAAATTTTCCCTGTACCATTATCATTACAAATGTCGTCCAATATTATTTAATATAATGAAAATACTCTTACCAAGTTGAGAAACTAAATCTTTACTTGAATCTAAATAATAACATGATTTTAGTTTTTAAAAATATGTTAGGGTAAGTTATTATTAGATGTATATGAAAAATTGTAACTGTTATAATTTTTTTTTGTTGTGTATCGAGATATTAAGTAAATTTGTAGCGTGCTTACTAATTACCCGTGAATAAATTAAGACAAATGGTTTTAGAAAGGGTGCTATAATGTCAAGAACATAAAGAAAAATGAAGAATCCAACTGATAAATCTATGCGTTTTGTTAGAAAAGAAAACTAAAATCTACGATTTACTCCTTTAAATTTTCAGATTACTACAAATAGCTTTAAAAATTATGATATTGGTCACTACGTTATAGATCTTACGGACAAAACCACAGTTACTAACCACACATAACAGAGTTCCATACCTTAGGACCAGAGGTAGTTGCATGAAAAATTCTATATTCTCAATCTAGCTATCAACTTTATATTCTTCAACGGCAACTCCTCATTAATTGAAAGAGATTGTCACTTACACACATCCATTCAAGTATTCTTATCATAAAATTAGATTCTCTCCTTACTTAGTGTTCTGACACCGAAAGAGGACATCAACTAAGAAGAGGGAGACGTTCGAAGAAAGACTTCCAATTGAACGAAAGTTAAAAATATTATATTTCTTCATTTGAGTAAGGCAAGGTGAAAGCATTTCTTGTGGTGGTTTAGGTGAAATACCGTATTGTTAGATTTCCAAATCATCAAATTTCAAATATTCTTATGAGTTTTAGTTTCAATTTACAAATTTGAAAATTCAAAAAAAGAAATTGGATTTGTAAATAGTGAAATTTAAGGTTGTGTGGGTGGTGGGTCTATAAATTATGAGTTTTACAAATTGGTTACTTTGAGGGAAGAAGTAAAGAATTGGAAAAGGAAATAAAGCAAATATTTTTTTAATTTTTGGGTTAATGGTGAAATTTGAGATGAGACAAATTATAATTATTTTGGATTATGGAAACAATTTCCATTTCTTTTAAGTTAAAACAAAATTAAATTACAAATAGTTAACAAAATAATTAAATTATAACCAAATCGTGTTTTGCTCCCCAAGCAAAATAACCAAAATAATCCTCATATGATATGCTCATGTCATTTTCCATTGCTATTTGTAACGCCCATAGACAAGAGGGCGCAAAGTGAGACAAATAGTAAAATCGTGTATGAAAGTGAGTGGCCATTCAATTGTCAAGCTATTTAAATGATGAAAACATTTTAAATTTGTTGCAATTTCATTAAAGGTTAACCGAGTATAATTCAAACCGAAAAAACAATCTTTGTAAAATGTCCCCTCTTTTCAAATGAATGAAGGATTATCGGCTCATTCAACGTGGAATAGTTATTAAAGTTGAGATTGTCCAAATTGTATAATCTCTCATCATTTGGTGACAGCTCAATTGTATTGCGTAGGACCATCGTGAGGTGTGTTATGATTCTGTAACTTTTTCCTTTTTGCTTTGATTGTTTTCAATTATATGTACATTTTTTTGGATTACAGATTCATGTTACATTAAGACGACAATAATGGACAAATTCCAACCAGTACTAATTTCTATCTCATCTCACATCGCTGAACAGAGCTCCAATCATCTCTCTCGTGTCTCTGAAAAACCACCTTGTCAGACGTATTCTCCGGCGACGCCTCACTATTTTTTCAGCTAGAGCACCATTCATTAATTAGTGATTTGAATTTTATTTTTCTTGTCTGGGGATCTGAATTTTATTTTGGTTGATAAAATTTGTGGCATTGATAGTTCTCTTTAAAATGGGGTTGTGGGCATAAACGGTGGGTGGTTGTGCGGTGGAGGAATTCTCAGGAATATAAAAAGTGAAAAAAAAAAAAAACAGTTAGAAGAAAGAAACATAAGTGGGGTGTAAAAAATACCCAAAGTTACCCTTAAACAAGTGCACGTGGGAGTCACATGCCTGACTTATTTGTTTTGAACAAATGACATCCATCAAACGGACTGTGGCTATGAAGATTTCATTCTCGTAGGACCTAACTTTTACAAAAATATGTTAAGAGCCTATCTCTTAAATTGTTCAAAGTCAAGGGACCAATAGTGCGATTAACCCATGATTAAATTAAAAAGAATTGAGTGATAAAGGCAAAATAGTGAGATCAAGGAAAAAAAACTACAAAAAGAAAATTGTCAACCCTAAAAGCAACAGTCTTTTTCGTATATGGGATGATTCGTGCTTACGGTATTTAATGAGATAAATTGGACAAGTAAAATTGATAGACCAAAACAATATAGTTTGACTTTTGAACATAATTTTGGCTGCAAACTAAACTATTTATACAAAATCTCCACTCTAAAGATTCCTAATCCATGATCAATAGAGCGGGAGACTGGTGAGATGTGGTAAATTTGAAGAACCATGGACACAGATATCTCTTTTTCTTTCTATTTAGAGTCATAGTGGTAAATTTGAAGAATCATGATCACTTGATCTATCCTTCTAAAAATGAAGTTAAGTTCAAACCCCTGTTCACAAGGAGTACATCATCATAGTGTACCTCGGATAATCCACATAGTACGTTGGATCTGATCACCTGATCTATCCTTAATCCTTCTAAAAATGAATTTAAGTTCAAACCCCTTGGAAATTGGAACACAAGGAGTACATCATCGTAGTGTGCCTCGGATAATCCACATCGATTCTAAGTTCAGACATCGTTAACCACAATATTATACTACTTATATTCAAAGACGGGTTAAGATCAGTCTTGACGGTGCTTGGTAGTCGGTAGCTCACTAGACATTTTCCTTAGGCCAGGTTTGGATACCTCAAAATGAACGACTTGGGGTATTAATTTGGCCTTAAAATAGATTTAAAAAGATTGCTTGTTCTTCAAGTATAATCATATACAGTATATAGTTGATGGGATAAGGATCAAACGCCAAAAGACAAGTAAATCGTGCTTAAGTTGTAGCTTAAGTGGTATCTTAAGTTGTATGTAGCTTAAGTTGTCTCTTTAGCGACGGTGACTAACGATATGACCAAGTTCGGGATTCCTAAGCTTTTTAACTACTAGTACTATATATTAAAAATAATAAATAAACAAATATTTGTATCTTTATCATATTGCTTAAGTTTTAATCCTAAATTCTATAGTAATTTTTAGAAAGCATGCATCATGGTAAATGTTTGTACCATAACTGTCACCTGGTTTATGTTTTACGTACTTCATTAATAGTAAAGGTGTGTTTGGCCTTGTTAGCCGATTCAAGCACCCATCGTGATAGATAAAATGTTGACTATTAAACCAAGCACAATCCAATTAAAATTAATATTTGTTTTTAAGTATCTATTATTATTTATTATTTAGAGGTCAATTAGTATTGTGTTTCCTAATTAGTTTAGAGTTTATTATTTGGACTATTATAAATAAATGGTTTGAGAAACCTTATTACATCCATTAGAGAGGAAGATTAAAAATATAGTAAAAGAGGTTTTATGTAAGCCTACTGAGGCCAGAGTTTTAATTAAATAAACAATTTTATAATGTCTACATAAAGCCATCTATGGCTTGAGTCGAGCTCGGCTAGGGTCGAGTACTCAAGTATTTTCACCATGATATATAACTGACAAAGTCAAGACTTGAATGTTGAGAATAAAAAACAATTCCATTAATAAACCATACAAAACCTATACTGCATGTATTACAATTACAAATATTCTTGACTTAACTTTATATTTAATAAACGAAAAGAGAAAATGAAACAAAAACCAGTAGTACATTAAAAAAAAAAAACATGTATTCTTGGGGGCTAGCAAGCATGCTAATTAAAGAAAAAGGAAAAGAAAAAGAAAACCCTTCCTCTTCATCATCATCATCGTCTAGTTGAAGTAGTAGCGGTGGCAATTGTGGGAGCGGCAACGGGACTGGTAGTTGTAGTGGCAGCGGCAGGGAGGAGGATGTAGAGCAAACCCTTAACTTTATTTCATAAACAAGAAAAAGAAAATATGAAACAAACCAGTAGTACGTACCAAACTAGCATTCTTGGACATTGAATTCCCTAGCAACTAGCAAGCATGCTAATTAAAAGAACACGTAGTCGCAAAATTTAGGGAGAGTGGGAGGGGTTATAAGATGCTCCTACCAATCTATCATGGCTTGGCAGCTCTTTTGATGATGCGTTAGAAAATCCGTCTTCGAGTCCATCATCTAGTGCAGGTGCAAGTGTTGGTGCTGCATCTTCTCGGGCTTGTTGGGATTGAGAGGTGAAAGCATTAATACAACCAATAGAGATTGAAGGTGGAATGATTTGGCTCTCAAGAGAGTAATAGCAATACTTGAGTATATCGAAAATGAAATCGTCCAATGGGGCGATCCAAATGATCACGAAAAGAGCATTATAAAAGTATGGTCGTGGCAAAACAATCAAGAATAGAGATGATAACGTCAACAAAATCGAGAAACCTCTTACTTTGATATGAACACGGCCTTCTTCGGTGAATGTTGCGTAAAGGGGGAGTAGAGTGAAACGGAGGAGGAGAAAGACAATGGTGACAAAGAACTTGTCAGTGAAAAGATGTGTATTATGGTTATCATTCTTGAGATGATTGAAGATAACTTCAATCAAAACAAGAATCAGATAGCTTAGCTCTAAGGAAGCCATATATGTGGAGGAAGAAAATTAATTAGTTTGATGTGGGAGGAAACCTTCATCAAGTTTATAGCAATTACGAGGTCCCAAACAACGCAATATGTTATTTTTATGTAGAATTTGTGTCGTTTTTACAGAATTAACGCAATATGTTAATTCTGTAAAGAAATTTCCATAGAATTGACAACTTTCATTTGTCTTTTTTTTTAATGTGTCATTTCAATTATTTTATTAAGACGTGTTAATTTCAAAAAATAAATAGTGTTAATGAAACAAAAACCAGTAGTACATAGAATTGACATTCACCCTTCTTCATCACCTCGACATGATCATGCCAACGTATATGCTCGCTGAATGATAGAATGGTGACTGTTGACTTGTTTTTAGTATTGGACATTTCAGATTATCAGATAGAATGTGCCTTCTTAGTGTCTGTATTGTTACTTGTTAGTACTCTTTGACTTCTTGTTGTGGACGTTAGTTATTGTAATGTCTGGTTTAACTAATTATTCTTTTATTATTATTTTTTAGCTTTAAACAGTTGATGTGTACGCAGCGGAATATATCAAAGAGACTCGCCTAATCGAATCTCAAATGAGACTTTCCAAAGAAATCTCAGTAACAAAGTTATTTAGACTTTGAGAATAATAACCGAAAGGGACACAATTGCAAAGCAATAATTTGATTATAATAAACTTGAATGATTTACAAATGAATGAATGAAGTATTTATAAACCTATGTTACAAATGTATTTGATGAAAAGACACAACATTAATCAGTATGACTTTTGGCGAACAGCCATAAATATTTAATCAGTATAACTCTTGGTGAATAGCCACGAACATGAAACAACACCATTCAGGAAACCCTCGGCCGAGGCATGGACAAGGCTCGGCCGAGCAACCAATATCAATCCAAGAGACACAACCCTTCCAGAACGACTTCTCGCATCGCTTTGTTTTGTTTTAAACATCAGTGATTTCAAATGTGATGTTCTCTTGGTCCCCAAGTGGTTCTGCTTCAACACGATCTACATCATACTCCCCCACTTTAAAAGGATTCGTCCCCGAATCTATGTCATCATAAAGAGGCTCATCCGGGTAAAATGCAACTAAATCCGCCACATTAAAAGTTGGGGAGATATTCCATCCAGTTGGTAATTCTACAATATAAGCGTTGTCGTTGATTTTCTGAATAATCTTGCAAGGGCCAAGTTTCTTGTGATGTAGCTTGTTATATGTTCCTTGAGGGAATCTCTCCTTGCGTAGATGAACCATCACCATGTCACCTACATTAAAGATCTTCAAACGACGTCGCTTGTCTGCATGTTCCTTGTACTTCGCATTTGCCTCCGTAATATTTCTCCTTACTTCTGTTTGAACTGCCTCGATCATTTCCGCCATATGCTCAGCGGCTATACTATATCCCGGAATCTTTGGCAAAGGAATTAAATCAAGAGTATATGAAGGAGGCTTTTGATAAACAATTTCAAAAGGCGTCTTCTTCGTAGTACGATTCACCATGTTGTTGAAAGCAACTCACTTCAACGCTAAATCCCACTTCTTCGAAAATCACCACATAGACAACGAATCATTGAACCCAACGTCCGATTTACCACCTCTGCTTGACCATCCGCTTGAGGGTGAAATGAACTACTAAATTGTAAAGAAGTCCGAAAAATATGCCAAAGAGTACGCGCCGAAGTGACTCAAAAATTTTGTATCCCTGCCCCGATGTGATCGACTTAGGCACCCCATGAAGGCGAACCACTTCTCTGAAGAACAAACCGGCGATATGTGCAGCGTCAGATGTTTTCCGACAAGGAATGAAGTGAGCCATTTTAGAAAACGGTCAACCACCACAAAAACAGAGTCATTTCCTCTCTCAAGGTCCGAGGTAGTCCCAAAACGAAATCCATAGAAATGTCTTCCCATGGACCATCTGGAACCGGCAAAGGAGAATATAATCCCGTATTCTGGGACTGTCCTTTGTTTCGTTGACAAACCATACATTTCCGAACGAAAGTGTGCGTATCTTTGCGAAGTTGGGGCCAAAAATACTTCCGAGCAACAAGTTCAACTGTTTTGTCCCGACCAAGATGACCATCTTTATGTAACTCCGCAATGAGACTTTCGCGAATGGAACCATGAGGGATACACAACTTGTCACGATAAAATAAAAACTCATCTTGCAACAAGTATAAGCCAACCGGACCACCATCTCTACATTTAGCCCATATCTCCGCGAAATCAACGTCTGTCGCATACAAACTTTTCAAACAATCAAATCCTACTACTGTCGTATGCATAGTCACCAACAAACTAGCCCGGCGACTCAAAGCATCCGCCACTTTATTAAGCTGTCCACTTTTGTGTTGAATGAGAAAAGAAAACTGCTGTAAATAGGATACCCAACGTGCATGCATGCGATTTAGTGTTGTCTTACCATTCAAGTATTTCAACGCTTCATGATCCGTATGAAGAATGAACTCACGATGCAGCAAATATTGTTCCCAATGTTTTATCGCTGTAACCGCATAGAACTCAAGTTCATATGTAGTCCATTTTCGCTTGACTCCTCCAATTTCTGACTCATGAAAGCAATCGGTCTCTTCTTTTGCGTCAAAACAGCCCCAATGCCAATCACTGAAGCATCCGTTTCCAACTCGAAAGGAATAGAAAAATCCGGTAATACAAGGAGTGGGGCATTAGTTAATTTATCTTTAATCAACACAAAACTTGCTGCGGCTTCATCACCCCAAAAGAAACTTCCTTTCTTCATACAATCCGTAATCGGAGCCATTATAGTGCTAAAATTTCGTATGAACCGCCGGTAAAAAGTAGCTAGCCCATGAAAACTTCGCACTTCACTAACTGTCTTGGGAGTTGGCCAATCACGAATAGCACGGACTTTTCCCTCATCCACCTGAATGCCATCCGCTGAAATAATGTATCCCAAAAATAACAATTTATCCAACATAAAACTGCACTTCTTTAAATTAACATACAACTCGTTTTCCCGCAATGTCTTCAAAACACTTTGCACATGCCCGATATGCTCCTCCTCAGTTTTGCTATAGATCAAAATATCATCAAAATACACCACAAGAAATTTCCCATTAAATTGCTTGAGAACTTGGTGCATTAGACGCATAAATGTACTCGGTGCATTGGATAAACCGAAAGGCATTACCAGCCATTCGTACAATCCCTCCTTAGTTTTGAAAGCGGTTTTCCACTCATCGCCTTGTCTAATCCGTACCTGATGGTACCCACTCTTTAGATCAATCTTGGAAAATACTTTGGAACCCCGAAGCATATCCAACATATCATCCAACCGAGGAATTGGGAATCTATACTTGACTGTGATTTTGTTGATGGCTCTACTATCAATGCACATGCGCCACGAACCATCCTTCTTGGGCACAAGTAAAGCCGGGACTGCACAAGGACTTAAACTCTCCTGTATATGCCCCTTTTTCAACAGTTCTTCAACCTGTTCTTTGAGAATCTCGTGCTCCGCAGGACTCATACGATAATGAGGGAGATTAGGCAATGAAGCACCGGGTGTAAAATCAATGTTATGCTGAATATCTCTCAAGGGTGGCAATCCCGGAAGGAGATCATCAGGCATAATATCACGAAACTCATCCAAAACTGACTTTAATGATCTTGGAACCAAACTAACTTGTCCCAAATTTTCTTTCCGTATAATGGCATAAATAACTGGTGCATCTGCTATATCTTCAACAAACTCTTGAGGAGTACATAAAGAAATAATAGGTTTAAATTTCTTATTACCACGAGCACTCTTATCAAGTGTCGAACGTAATTGGAAACGAAACCCATCTTTTGTAAAAAGCAAAGTATTTTCTCTCCCATTATATACCACATTTACGTCATACTGCCACGGTCTACCCAATAATACATGGCATGCATTCATATCGACAATATCGCATAAAATTTCATCCTTGTAACTCCCTATAGAAAAAGGAATAAGGCACTGTTCATGTACCTTTATATTGCCACCGAATTAATCCAACCAATCGTGTAAGGGGCTGTGAACCTTCAAGTGTAAAGAATCCACGAAACTACGGGCCACCAAATTCTCACTACTACCACTATCGACAATCACTGTTGCATCAACATTACTAACCTTCCCCTTTGTTCGAAATATGTTGTGTCGTTCCGGATCATCATCATCACTAGGGGTTGTCAATAGAAGCCGTCGAACCACCAAAGATTCATGATTATTTGTCTCTTCCATTTCCTCATTAAGATCAATCACACCGTCTTCATCATCTTCTTCGTCATCTCGGTCTACCATGTTGACTCCTCGTCTCATAGGGCATTGACTAGCCATGTGCCCCTGTTGTAAACACCTAAAACACTTATCACTAAAAGTTTTAGCGTAAGGGTTTTGATTTTGTTGACCACGATTAGTCGTGTTGGTGTTACGTCTAACCGGGGGATTCTGAACATCCGTTTGGGCCGCCTGCTTCCCTTCATTTTTACTAGTTTCCACACCTTGCGTTTTTTCTGAACCCGTCACCGTACTAGACCCGGTCACTTGATACTTAGAACTCGAAGAAGATGCTGCAGAAAAATTTATGTATGATTGCTGCTTCTCGATCTTCTTAGCACGAGTGATAACTTCACTTACAGATCGATTTGTGAACAACTCCACTTGATTTCTAATGCTGACCCGAAGACCACTCACGAATCTTGCAACTTCTTGCGCCTCCGTTTCATCCAAATCTGCTCTTGCTGATTGGGCATGAAAATCGTGGGCATAATCTTCAACTGTACGAGCACCTTGTTTTAGATCCAAAAAGGCTTGATACGTTACTTGTTCATAGTCATCTGGCAAAAAGTGAGATCGTAATTCCCTCTTCATCCTAGCCCAAGAACGAATAGAGCTTTATCTCTACGATGTCGCTTACATAATTGTTCCCACCATGCCGATGCTCCATCACGTAGTTTGTATGCTACGTATGGCACCTTCCTATCTTCTTCAACCTGCATCAAGTCGAAGAATTTCTCCACCTCCGCAAGCCAATCCACGAACTCATTCATTTTCAAATTTCCCGAGAAAGATGGGATATCCGCCCGAATTTTAGGACGTTGGTCGTACCTAGGTGCTTCCATGTTTCCTTCTTCTTCTTCTTGATCAGAATCTTCCTCAGCCACCGGTTCATCTTGGTGGACATTATTTCTCCGACGATTTGCCCGATTCTGTTGGTTGCCATTACCACCTACCTGCATTTGAACTAATGCTGCAAGTAGTTCTGCATGTTGACGATCCATACGTTCTAGGATAGCTGCTATGTCACCGTTGTTTCCTCCATTGTTTGCCATCTTCTCGTCGGAGAATCCCAAAGATCGTCCGATTTCTGATACCAAATGATGTGTACGCAGCAGAATATATCAAAGAGACTCGCCTAATCGAATCTCAAATGAGACTTTCCAAAGAAATCTCAGTAACAAAGTTATTTAGACTTTGAGAATAATAACCGAAAGGGACACAATTGCAAAGCAATAATTTGATTATAATAAACTTGAATGATTTACAAATGAATGAATGAAGTATTTATAAACCTATGTTACAAATGTATTTGATGAAAAGACACAACATTAATCAGTATGACTTTTGGCGAACAGCCATAAATATTTAATCAGTATAACTCTTGGTGAATAGCCACGAACATGAAACAACACCATTCAGAAACCCTCGGCGAGGCATGGACAAGGCTCGGCCGAGCAACCAATATCAATCCAAGAGACACAACCCTTCCAGAACAAAGATTCGACGCCTTTGTTTTGTTTTAAACATCAGTGATTTCAAATGTGATGTTCTCTTGGTCCCCAAGTGGTTCTGCTTCAACACGATCTACATCAACAGTTTAGTTTAGTTTAGTTTTTTTTTTTTTGAAAACATGTTAGTATTTTATTTTATTTTGTTGACCCATGTCGACGAAAGTTGACTATCGTTGACTCTGGACCTTTTGGTAATTTCACTTATTTGTTATACTTTTTTTGGACCGTTATTGTTTGATCATTGACGGTTCGAGACTTTGAGCTCTAGTGCCATTTTGACCAAACATTAGGAATCGAGCATGTTAGCAACATTAAGACCGAAAGAACAAGTCGGGTGCATAATCCCTTCCTGACTCGTAATTTAGCTCTTGGGCCTTAAAATCTAAGGTTTCCTCTGTTTCCTTTATAAACAAAAGTGACAACACTATTTTTATAATTTTGAGAATTTACTCGAGACTAAGCGTATTTTATGTGCTTAAATTTTGAAACCTTTCGTTTTCATACGTGGGGGGTATAGAAACAAATCACAGGGTAATTATGTCCAAATTAAACATACAACTATTTAATGCAATCTATAATGGTATAGCCGTATAGTATAGTGAGTAAGTAAAAATGTAGTAGAGATATCTCATCCCTAAATCTTAATAGTCACACACGCACACATATAAAGTGAAGGGATTGCACGAGTTACTTTATCCTTGAATTACAATAATATTCTCTAGTCTTTAAATTATTATTTTGTTTTCTTTTTCGTTCATCCTAAAAAAATTATGTTTCTATAAACTTATTTTTTATGAATACATTTTTATATTTTTACCATTTTACCCTTATTTTTTTTAACTACATTCATTAATCATTATAGTCTCACATGAACATGACTAAAATAAGATGATATTAGTATTAAATATCTTTAACACTGAGTAAAATAAATTTTATTTGAATTTACTGCAGATAATTTGTGAATTGTTGTAGGCTAGACATGTACTACGTACCACCTAATTACTAAAGAACTAATTTTACTCAACTTATTTCCAAATAATATGCATATGATCATAGGACGAATGGAAGATAGCCATCTATTAATATTATTTACTATCAAAAATAATATGCATATAATCTAGGCCAAATTACTTTTTACCCCCCAAAATTTCCACAAAATCATAGTTTGCCACCTAAACTAAGGTTTGTTCCACTTTAGCATTCAAGGTTGTCATTTGTCTCATTTAACCTCCTATCATCTGTTGCCGTTTGAAACTCGACGTTAAATCACACGTGGTCTTCACGTGGAGGGTTATTTTCGTCTTTTTCCTTGTTGTCTCTCTTCCCTCAAACCCACCACCATTTACACATTAAAATTATAAAACTCAGAGTGAAAGACGGTCAGACGATCAGACGATGTAAGAGATGAAACGACTAATCTCATAGCGTGTTTCATCATCTGCAGCTTCTCATTTGCCATACCTCCTCTGACGTCCATCACCGTGATCAAATCGATCGGAGCTCGACGTTCTGCCTTTGTCAGAGCTTTCGGGGCTTTAATCTTCAAAACAATAGCACAAGTCTCGTAACTCCGGCTTTCAGACACCACAGCCGCCTCCGGCAACAATCTCACCTCAACATTCCCAGTATTCATACCAATTGGACTGTTATTGCCTCAATTAGCGAAAAATCCTTGAAACTCAACACTATCTTCGTCAAAATATTCATCCGATTTCGGAATCGGATTGAACCGAGCTCCGGTAGTTGGGGACGTCAACGGCTCATCATCGTTATAAACCTTCAAATCAGGCCTCATGTTTTGCTTAATAGGCACTCTTAGTGATAATTTCTCTCGCTTCTTATCATCAACTAATAGTTGCTGCTTCTGGTGGCTGTGGAGGGACAGAACATGCATTTCCTTCCACAGAGAGCTGCAAATAGGGCAAGCAAGGCTGCCTTGCTTCTTCACGCGGACGGCGATGCACGGAAAGTGAAAGCTGTGGGAACACTCTGCGATGAAAATTGCAAGGCCTTGCCTTGTCTTCACGCTGCGTAGCGATTCCACATACGCCTGCTTTTCCAATGCCAAAGCAAAATTAAGTCAATAACAAAATTTCATTGTTCAAATGATGAGAAAGAGAGAGAACACGAAAAAGGAGAAAAGGAAAGCACTATCAGGAAACTGTACTTTGTTTTTCTGAGAATCTTACTTTGGAAAGGCGCAGGCTGGATTTGAAGAGAGAGAAAGTGGAAGCCAACCGTGGAGAAGTGGATTAGATGATCGATGAAAAAGCCTAGCTCGGGCTATCTTTAGTCTTGCATTAACGCTTCGGAGACTCGGGGACCGGTCGGCGGGTACATGGACAACGGAGGCCGAGCCGGAGGCGGCTCAGATTTCATACGTGACGTAGACGGATTGGATGAGAAGAAGCCAAATTCGGTTGTGGATTTGGGGGTGGAATTAGTGGTATCAAACTTTCATTCTGAGTTTTATGATTTGAATGTGTAAATGGTGGTGGGTTTGAGGGGAGAGAGACAACAAGGAAAAAGACGAAAATAACCCTGCACGTGAAGACCACGTGTGATTTAATGTCGAGTTTCAAACGACAACAGACGGGAGGAGGTTAAATGGGACAAATGACAACCTTGAATGCTAAATTGGGACAAACCTTAGTTTATGTGGCAAACTAGGATTTGGTGAAAATTTTGGAGGGTAAAAAATAATTTGGCCTATAATCTACTTCCTCCGTCCCCAAGAATCAAACTTTGTAGGATTGATCATTTGTACTTTATTTAAATTGCATTACATAATTTTTTCCTTTTAAAAATTTAAACATTATTTTAGGACGAATTAATATGAAGTGAGACTAATTTTTCTATAACGACGGAGGAGGTGACAATGACTGACATGAACCATCAAAAGATTATAAAAACACGATTCTAGAGAAAAATGACACGATAAGACCATCACGACATGAAAAAACTCAAAATTCTTAATTTAGCTAAAGTAAAATTTATTGTTATATTTATAATCAAATCTATATATATAAATATATAATGACAATGGTAGATTTATCCCTCAAAAATCTCATTTTTGAATTATTAACTTTTGAGTTACCATTCTACTATTTCTCTCTCTCATCTTCTTCATATTTTCTCTTGTTGTATTTCTCTTTCTTTCTCACGTCTCCTCCATATTTCTCTTTCATCATCACCTTCTCTTCTCTTTTAATTATATTTAAATATTTTTCTTTCTTTAAACATAAAAAATAGTAACTAAAACAAAAATAATAATTCCGGAGTCAAGAAAACAAAAATATAAGAGCTTAGTAAAATAAAAATAATTTATGGAACAAGCCACTATAAAAATAAAAGTTACAAAATTAACAAAACAAAAATAATTTAATGCGGAGGTTAGTAAAATAAAATAATTTATTGAACAAAAGTTTAAAACATTTTTTTAAAATAAATAAATAAAATATATATATATATATATATATATATATATATATATATATATATATATATATATATATATATATGTAGTGGTTTTTTGTATATATGCGGAAACTACATATAATTATACAAATATTAATAATCAAATCAATTTCTTTTCTCAATCCCTTTGAAAAACCATCAACACAATTTATTTATTTTTGTTTTGTTCTATATTTAGAGTCATATGTAGTGATTTTTCCCGACCGAACGAAAAGCCACCAATGAACCAAAAAGCTTATTCTATTGTGAATATCACTTAATTTATAAGGGCAAGGCTGGTTGTCCCCCTCAAGTTTGCTCTGTACTCTCTTTTTCGAGGTAAGGCTCATATGTCCTCCCGTTTATAAAAGCAAGGCTGGTTGTCCCCCTCAAGTTTGTATTTTTTTCTTTTAATCAATAAAATCCTGCAGGGTGTCGTCCCTGTTTCCTTTAAATAAAAAAAAGAAACAGAAATATAGAATTAACTAATAGTATAATCATATTGTGCCTTGAATGATTTATATTACAATACACATCTCAAAATACGTGTGCAATTGGTAAATGCTAATTAGAGGTTAGGATTTACATTTTTACTACAATCCTACAGCCATCATCAAATTCTAGCGGGGAACGGTTTTACAGTTTTATAATTTTACAAGTATTGTTTTATGGTTTTACAGTTTTACCGTTATTGTTTTACTGAGATTTATTGTTTTACAATTATTATTTTTATTGATATATTATGGTCGTAACTATCCAGTTTCTTCTCCATTAACGTGCATAACTGAATCAATTTAATTTTAGTCCAGCGATAAGTTTTGAATATTTGTATTTTAAATGTTTTTTTAATTATTATGATAATTAACTTAATCAATTTTAATTTTTTCCTGCCCGCAATTTTGTATTAAAAAAAATCGTAAATTTGGTAATTTGAAATATTTGTTTTTTTTCTTTTTAACTGTTATCGTAATTAACTTAATCAATTTAATTTTTGTCCGGTCTGTTCTTTTTGTTCGACCCACAATTTCACATACAAATTATTAATTAATCCCTCCGTTCCTAGTAAAGAGGCCCCATTTGAAAGTTATTTTTTAATAAAATAATATTTTAGTCGCTCATTAATAATAAAATGACCTTTACTGTTTTACAAATATTTAGTTCGTAGTTTCTTAATTGATTGATATCGTAATCAACTAAATCTCAATTTAATTTACGTCTGCCTTAGATTTATTTTTTTATAAAAAAATTGTTCGTAAGTTTTGTTATTAATTTGGGTAATTTTAAATATTTGTATTTTAATTTTTTTTTCTTTTTGATTGTTATCGTAATTAGCTTAATCAATTTAAATTTTGGATAGCTTAATCAGTTTAAATTTTTTCCAAAATTTTTTTTTGTAAGTTTTGTAATAAACTTTTGTAATTTTGAATATTTGTATTTTAATTTCTTTATTTTTTTTAAAAAGTTGTGCTTAGTTTCTCTTATTGGTCTGAAATCTTTGTGATTTCGATTTCGAAATAGTATTTTGTGAGTTTACTCTGTCTTATTCAATTTATTTTGTGGTTTTTGTTTGCAGAGATTTTCAATTTTAAGTTTATTTCAAATAACATGTGTTGGGTTGGTGTGTGTGTGTGTGTGTGTGTGTGAGAGAGAGAGAGAGAGAATGCCTTTGAATGCTTAATTATACTCTTTTTAGATGAGTTATAAACTTTTACAACCAATAAAATGTGTTATTTTTTTAGTTTTCGGGATGTTGTTGTGTAATTTACATTAATACAACCCCTATAAAATCTCAATGATATATTAATTTCTTTTTATCATGCTCGGTTCATACATTGATCATGCTCATACTAACACCGTGCTATCAGCACGGGCACGAGTTTATTTTTATAGAATGTTGCACATATTCTCATTGTTGTAGTTTCGTTTATTAGGGCATGTGTATTTGTTTCCATTGATTTAATTGTCATTTTTTAGCTTGTAGGGTTGCTTAATTTTGATCAAATGCATCCTCGTTCATCTGTTAGATTTTGTATGATAATATGTGGGAAGATTCGAATTTTGTAGATGAAGTAGAAATTTTGGTTAACTGAATGTGTTTGAATTTTCTTTGTCTCATGTGTAGGTAGAAATAATTGACAAAGTTATTGCATCTCATGTTTTCAAACCAACCATTTTTATTAAGCAAGAACCCCTAGAAGAAGAAGACTGAGTTTTCGTTATTGAGAAAACAATAAAATTTTGTTTTCGTATTTTAACAGTAGTTACAATTAAAATATTTATTTCTTGGTTTTCTTATGAAATAAATATCGAAGTAAAATGTTTTATTTTGTTAGGTATTTGGGTTTTCTCCCATTTTCGTTATGTAGTGTACATATATCTAACCCCTACAAATTATAAATAAATATTAATTCATTTCAACATTATCTGTTTCATTTATTAATAAATTTTCAAATTGACACTGTGCCATTGACACGGACAAGAGTACTGGTATTACAGTAAAGGTCTTTTCTTTCTTAGTCTTATGGAGCCCTAAGCTTGTGGTATCGTTTGGATTTCCAGCCCAATCACTATCACAAAAGGCATGTAAATTCAATTGGTTTGCAAAAGGGAACTCTTTACCGAGATGAAATCAACACTAGAAAACACACCTTCTTTAAGTTCCTTCCATTGAGTGAGAGCTTGACCCAGAAGTTCCCAATATAAGAGTCCTGAGCTTACTAGAGAGCTCGGTCTTATGCACTACTAGAAAATTGGTCATCGGTGACGGAAATTTCCGTCGCTAAAATACGATTTCCGTCGCTGATTACACTCTAGCGACGGAATATTTTCGTCGCTTGACCGCCGCTAAAAGTTTGTCGTTAATCAACGACGGAACATTTTTCGACACTGTTCACCGACGGAACAAAAATTTTCGTCGCTGTTCAGCGACGGAATTTTCCGTTGCTAATTTCCGTCACTGACAATTTTCGTCGCTGTTTAGTAACGAACAGTCCGTCGCTAAAAAATATGTCGCTCTTTAGTGACGAACATTCCGTCGCTGATTTGAATTTAAATAATATTTATTATTTATCTTAGCGACAAACATTCCGTCGCTATATACCGACGGTGGATTACCGACGAACTTTCCGTCGCTGAAAAATTTTTAAAAATCAAAATGTTTTTTCACTGTGACGGACATTCCGTCGCTGATATCAAAAAAACAATTTAAAATAATTTTATTTAATATTTTTTTCCTGAACCTGTTTTTCCTAAACCTGTGATATAACAAATTTTATGAACAAATTAAAACTAAATTCCAATGCAAAAAAAACTACGAAATTAAAACACAAAGTTAAACAATAAATATGTTATGCTATTACATAAAGTTTCAAATTCAAATAACAATTTAAAACACTAAGTTAAACAGTAAATGTTATTAGATCGAAATATCAAACAACAATACTTGAACAAGTTACAAACCCAAACTAAAACAAATATACTCACTCCCATTTCTTTAAATATTAGAATGGATGAAGAAAAAAAATCTCAAGGAACAGTTTCATGTCCAACTGATAAACAGAAAGGAAACACGAAACTTAAGATGGCATGATGATTTTTCTAACTCCTTGGAGAAATTGATTTTGAACGTGAACGAACAGGCCTACGAATAGGAGACCATCTACGTCGGCGACCAATAGGAGATCGTCTGGGTGGACTCCTGGCTCTGATAGGAGAGCTGCAGATAAAGGAAATTTGATTCAGCAACTATTTTTCAGTACATGCAATTACACTCAGATAATTATGAAACCAAGGAACAATAGTTGCATATAAAGAAAATAATTATTGATTCAGCATAATATTGATTTTGGTTATGTTTTTGGAACATAACAACAAGGGGTCACACTTACCTATAAAAAATAAATAAAAATCTGTGATAATAATTTGACATTAATAAACTCCACAAAAATAATCGCTTCTTTATTCTTTTACAATTTTGGTGAAAATTTTAAATCATCCAACATTAAGAAAGTAAAAAAAAATACATTATATTAAAATTAAAAAAACTAATGTTATAATGGAAGTCAAATAATAATAGTTTAGATATTTGAAGCAGTTTAAGAAAGAAAAACAAAAAAGAATGTACTAGTATTACTTAACTAAAATAAGTACTCGCTCCGTCTCAAAATTATTGTCTTGTTTGACCAGACAAACGAATTAAGGAAAAAAAACAAAAAACGAATTAAGGAAAAACAGTTAACTTGATTATTAATCTAGTGTTTTGGATATAAACCTTTTATTTATTCCTCAACACAGTCATTGATAGACAAGTAAGAGAATGAAGATAAAGTTTATCATGTTTCAATATGAAAATCATAAAACAAAAACTAGTATTATTTAGTATTAGCAAATCAAAAGAAATATCCAACGGCAAAAGTGAATCAGAATGAGAACAGAAACATGGTGAGGTTGAAATGGCAATTACTAAAGAGTTTAGACATTTTCACGAGAATGATACAAGATTGGCAAGTATATGGTGCAACAGTAGTCTGTTAGAAGACCAATATGAAATGACAATGACAACCTGCAAGCTGCAACAAATGCCTCCAACAAGAATTTTGTATATAGACATTACTAAAAATGTAATTGCATCCTCCATAAGTAACATAATCATATATTTAAGTATATAATTTTTTAAGTATATTAAGGGGTATTTAACAATAAATAATTAATTATGATTAGCTCTAAACCCACTCGTTGTATACCTTTCACTATTCTACATTTTACTCGATTTTTCCCAAAGAGGTACATTCCATTTGAATTTGAAAGGAAATTGTGCCTTGACAAATGAGTTAATCAGTCACATGATTGAAGCACACCAATATATTACAACTTGCTTCCCATCTAACTATCCAATGAGCTCCATAAAAAGGTTTACAATTTTACATAGCTTGTGCACTGCTTTTACATATCTTTCAAGTAGCAACAATGATAGAAGGGGAACCAGAACCAGACTAGCTAAAGGCCTGAACAAGCCTTGACGTTTCCAATTTCAAAAAGCCCACAATCCCACTGGCAGTAATTTTCAACCAGCTTAGCAAGACTTCTTCACTCATTATAGAAGACAAAAATGGGACAACATTTTATTTTCTGTTTAGTATCCAAACGTGTTCATATAAACTGCAGTTATATGGATGAGCCTAGGATCGATGAAAATATCTATAAACATATAAACATATACATATAAACACACACATACATATACATACAAAGCTAGGGAATGAGGAACCATCAGAAGAAAAAATGATGAGAGTGCCCACCTTCTTAAAGCAAATGGTACATGGTGATCACATCTCCACCCGAACAAAATGCCCGGCCATTACCCTTCAATAAATTCAAATAAAAAGACTAAGACAACTAACAATCGCCGACTAAAGGTAGAAAATATAATTACTCCCTCCATAACAAATGAGTGTCACTTTGCATTCATTGATCATAAACAGAAACGAAAACCTTTTGGACAGAGATAGTACATAACTATGTGTTACCTTCATTATAACAAATCAAATGTCTACGTTTTCCTCCCATGACTCGTACAATCTATTTAACCTAGCCACCTACAAATTCATATACGAACAAGCTTTCCATTTTCAAAATTCGTGAAACCCACAAAAGAAATTAGTTCAAAATTGAAAGGAAAGGGTAACTAGCCATGGAAGTGGTGAGAGCATTAAGTTCAGATGGCCTGTTGAGAATGGCTTCTCTTGAATTAGCTCTGCCTTGAACTAAAACCTGAAGTAGAGACATAAAAACACACCCACACTTTAGGGAAACTGATATTAAAAACAAATAACACGAGTTCACCTGAACCACCGAATCAAACAAAAAGAAAATCAAAATAAATTATGCTTGGTTGGAACTAACCTGTTCTTGAGCATCGTCGTATTGGGAGTAATTAGGTAGAGCGAAAATGCGGCTGTAGTAATTAAGACAGAAAACCCTTTCTGTAAGGGTAAAATAGGCAAGGCCTATTTTATCTTGTTTTCACCTTTCTTGGTCAAAGTAGGTTTTTAAATTAGTTAATGTTAATTTAGGTCTTAGAATTTTATGTTAGATTTAGTTTAGTTTATTTTTGGTAGCAAAATATCTTTGTAGATTTCGGCTACACTTTTTAGTAACTAAATCTTGGCAAGTATCTTAGTCAAACCAAGACTCTTGACTTTCATCATATTTGGTAAGAAAATCTTGCATGTTTGGAAAGTAGTTGATTTTTCCTTTGAAGTACTAATCATTTTCCTTGTAGAATGTGGTATCTTTTGCCGTGTGTTTGTAGGGGTTGTCGCGTATATATTGAGGACTGACATACGGGTTGAAGATAGAGCTTGCGAGAAAGAGTTAAGGCAAAAGGTCTGAGAGTGAATTGCAAAACATACAATATCAGTTTTGCCAAGCAGAAGATAAAATTGCTGAAGGCTGTCAATGTTATAACATTGACAGCAACAACAGTTTTCTGAAAAACTGTTTTGTGCTTCCTGTTTAGTGTTCAGGAAGCTGTGTTTGTTTATTTCCCACGTTTTTTGTTTAGCTGTTTTATGTGGGATTTTATTCTCCAAGATACATTGTCTTGTGAGAATTTTTGCTAGAGATTTCACTAAGCTTTTTCCGTGTAAAACTTTGATATTTTTAGTGAAATTTGTGTGGCCTTGAGGCTTGGTCTACGAGTATTAAACTTGTAGATTGTTTTTGGTAAAAACCCGATTTCAATCCTACTGTTTGAAGCTGTGATTATAATCAATCTTCCGCTGCTACTGTTTGCTATTATTTGCTGTTTCATTGTGTTTGCCATTATAGCTACAATCACAGCTACATTGGTAATCACATTGACCTCTATTGAGAATTCGCTTTTTCACGTTCTTTCAGTTGGTATCAGATCCTTCTCTTGATATCACTAAGAGTTGATTCTGGTTAAAGTCATGATGGATTCTCAGTATGAGAACGTGGTTCGCCCTCCTACTCTTACTAATGCTAATTACTCTATCTGGAAAGTCAAGATGCGTATCTTCATCAAATCAATTGATGAGAGAGCGTGGCTTGCTGTTTTAAATGGTTGGAGTCCACCCAAAACAACAGATTCGGATGGTGATGTCAAGGTCACCAAAGAATCTGAATGGACCAACGAAGATAGGAACACTGCATCCTTTAATTCAAAAGCCTTGTCTGCTATTTATAAAGCCTTAGATGCTAATACTTTTAGGGTGATAGCAAATTATGAATCTGCTAAAGATGTTTGGGAGGCCC
This sequence comes from Codonopsis lanceolata, assembly GCA_013146195.2. Lineage (NCBI taxonomy): Eukaryota > Viridiplantae > Streptophyta > Magnoliopsida > Asterales > Campanulaceae > Codonopsis > Codonopsis lanceolata. The sequence goes on along the minus strand of CM028378.1, from coordinate 27,567,910 downwards.
TTCAGACCTTGTGTGAAGGACTTGCCAGTGTTCGTGCTTCTAAGTTAAGAATGCTCACCACTCAATTTGAAAACACTAGGATGCATGAGTCTGAGGATATCATGACATATTATGGTAGACTTCTTGATTTATCTAATTCTGCACTTGCTTTAGGTGATCCTATTACTAATGAGCGTCTTGTTAGCAAGATGATGAGAACTTTGCCTGAAAGGTTCAATGTCAAGATATGTGCAATTGAAGAAGCACATGATATTGACAAGATGAGTTTTGAGAGACTGGCTGGAATTCTTCAAAACTTTGAACTGAACCTAAACGATCAAATAAAACAAAAAGGCAAAGGAGCATCATCATCTTCTACACCCATTGTGAAAAATATTGCTATGCCTGCTCCTATTGATCTCTCATGTGATTTGCTTGAAATTCAAAAAGATATTGATGAGTCTGATTTTGGAGAAGAATCTATTGCTCTATTGACTACCAAATTCAAATTTTTTTTGAAAAATAAGAGTCAAAATAGAACTCCATCATCAAGCTCGAAAAATAATTTCAAACCTGATTCTGGAAAATTTGTTCCCAAAGAAAATTCTTTCCAAACTCCAGAAAAACCCTTCACAAACCCCTTTGCATCAAAATCATCCTACAATGGTAAGAACATTGATTCCATACAATGTAGAGAATGTCAAGGTTATGGTCACTATGCTAACCAATGTGCAAACACTTTAAGAAAAAAGGGCTTGAATTTTTCAGCAACCTTGAGTGATAGTGATGGAGAAGATCCAGGTGATCTTATCACTCTTAACGTTGTTTATGACTCTGAATCTGAAAGTGCAGATTTTTCAGCCAATGTGACACCCAATGCAGCTACATCCGGAGTCACATCGGCAGAAACAGTGAGCAGAAACAGAGATGAATTCTTCTGTTTTAATTCGACAATTCCAGAAGATGGTGGAGACACAGAGTCAGACTTGCTGGAAGGGTACAAGGAGCTGTACAAGGATTGGGAGAAAAGAGCTCACCAAGTTACACTAGTTGGTAAGGCAAATGTGCTGTTAAAAAAGGCAAATGAGGATAAAAAAGAATGCATAGTAAGGCTGGAAAGTTTGCTAAGCATAAAGGATGTTGAGATTGAACAGTTGAAGGAGCAGCTTGCTCAAGCAAAAGAAACCATTACCAAATGGAATTCAAGCAAACAAAAAGTGGATGAAATGCTGAATTCAGGCAGCACATCCAGGGCAGGTATTGGTTTTGTTCCTAAGGTATTTGTAAGAGAAGGAGAAGGAACGTCTGGAACTAAACAGACTGATGAAAGGTTTCAAGAAACTATTTTCTTTGAAAAACCGAGAATAAGAAAGAAAAATTTTGTTTGTAACTTCTGTCATAAGCCTGGTCACATACAACCCTTTTGTTTTCTTAAAAAGGCTATGTATAAGGACGAAATAAGACAAGCCTTTTCTGGAAAAACTCAGATGCAGAATCGTACGAAGCAGCCAATGCAGCAACATTGGCAGTCACATTGGAAGTCTCATCCGAAGGCACATCAGAAAAAAAAATTCAAAACCACCAACCCAAAATTGTTAAACAAATGTGGGTTCCCAAAACTTGTGATGATAAGTGTAAAGCCAAATATTGTGAGCCATTTGATATATGTCCTGGTGCTACAATGTCACATGATGAAGTGTGCAATGTTACTTTCACTTCATTAAAATCTCATATTGCTGGATCTTGGTATTTTGACAGTGGGTGTTCTAGACATATGACAGGTTCAGTTGAGAATTTGAAAGAATATGTGAGCATCAATGGTGGGTCAGTGACTTATGGTGGTGGTGCCAAAGGGAAAATAGTTGGCAAAGGAACATTGAATGTTGAAAGCCTTCCAAATCTCACGAATGTTTACCATGTGGAAGGACTTAAGACAAACTTGATCAGTATAAGTCAGTTGTGTGATGATGATCTTCAGGTAAGGTTTGACAAGAATTCTTGTGAAGTTTTTTATCATACTAACAAATGTCTTCTGACAGGTACAAGATCATCTGATAATTGTTACATGTTCAACAATAACCAATCATGTCAAAAAGCAAGTCTTGATGTAACAGATCTTTGGCATCAGAAACTTGGTCACATGAGTTTTCGTAAGCTCCATGAGCTTGTGAAACATGATGTTGTTAAAGGTTTACCAAATTTGGAAAAGAATTATTCAAAGGTATGTGGCCCCTGCCAAAAAGGTAAACAAACCAAGGCTTCACATCTTCCCATAACACAATGCACCACATCTAGATGCCTAGAGATGATCCACACTGACCTTATGGGTCCCATTGAGGTAGAGAGCCTAGGTAGAAAAAAATACACCTTTGTTTGTGTGGATGACTTCTCTAGATACACTTGGGTGATATTCTTAAGAGAGAAGTCTGAAACTTTTGAGGCATTCAAAATTTGGTACACCCATGTGATGAACTTGTATGATCTAAAGCTTATTAGAATTAGATCAGATCATGGCATGGAATATGAAAACTCATCCTTTTCTAATTATTGTGCCTCCAATGGCATCTAACATGAATTTTCTGCTCCCAAAACTCCACAACAAAATGGAGTGGCGGAAAGAAAGAATAGGACATTACAAGAGATGGCTAGGGTGATGTTAACCTCAAAAAATTTGGCTAAACGTTTCTGGGCTGAAGCCTTAAATACTGCTTGTCACATTGGAAATAGGGTCTTCTTAAGACCAGGTAGCACAATGACTCCTTACGAAATTTTTCTTGGAAAGAAACCAACCTTGAAATACTTTCATGTTTTTGGTTGTGTATGCTACCTTCTCAATGATAGAGACCAACTTTCCAAGTTTGATTCTAAGAGTGATAAGTGTGTTTTCATGGGATATTCTACAAATAGTCAAGCTTACGAGTTTTTAATCTACGAACTAAGACTATTATGGAATCCATGAACATTGTTTTTGATGATCTAACCGATCTTGGTCACAAACCGTTGAAGAAGATGTTTCAGTGGATCCTAGATTTTGGAGAGTTTGATCCGTAAAAATTTGAATCCAAAGTAATCGAAGTTCAGATTCTGCAGCATGTATGAAGAGATTCAGATGTGTCACCCAATGTGCTTCCGAATGCGCCTACATCGAAGTCACATTGGACGTAAAACATGCGTAAGGAGAAACCGCTGTAATGCATTCGAATCAGAAGACATTCACCCCAGTCGACCGAACAGAAATTGATATTCCAAGCAAGATCCGTAAGAACCATCCTTTCACTCAAATCATAGGTAACGTACATGATGGTGTGTCAACAAGAAGGAAAGGTAAAGTGGATTATAAGAAACTTGCATGCATGTACACACTTGAATTTGATGAAATACATGCTTCTTGTTTTGTTTCCACTATTGAACCTAAAAATGTACAAGAGGCTCTTAAGGATGAGAGTTGGATAAATGCCATGCAAGAGGAACTAGATCAATTCACAAAAAATGATGTTTGGTATCTAGTTCCTGCATCCACTTCAATAAATGTTATTGGAACAAAATGGATTTTCAAAAACAAAACAAATGAAGTGGGAGAGATAATAAGAAATAAAGCTAGACTTGTGGCTCAAGGGTATACACAGGTTGAAGGGGTGGATTTTGATGAAACCTTTGCTCCTCAGAGTCCGCATTGAGTCCATTCGTTGCTTCTTGCCATTGCTTGTTTTCTTGACATAACTCTTCAACAAATGGATGTGAAGAGTGCATTCTTGAATGGCATTCTTGAAGAAGAAGTTTTCGTTAAACAACCAAAAGGGTTTGAGGACCCTCATAAACCCAGTCATGTGTTTAAATTGAAAAAGGCCTTGTATGGCCTCAAACAAGCTCCTAGAGCTTGGTATGGGAGGCTTACAGACCACCTTTTACAAAGTGGGTTTAGAAGGGGAGAGGTGGATAAAACACTTTTCATTCAAAATCAAGACAAACATATTTTGATAGCTCAAATCTATGTTGATGATATTGTGTTTGGATCCACCTCCAAGACCTTGGAAAAAGAGTTTGTAAATTGCATGACTTCCACGTTTGAGATGAGTATGGTTGGGGAGTTGACCTACTTTTTAGGAATTCAGATTAAACAATCACATGAAGGGATGTTCATATCTCAAGCCAAGTATGCTCTTAACTTGGTGAAGAAATTCAATCTTGAGAATGGAAAATATAAGAAAACCCCTATGGGTACATCCAATAAACTCAATAAAGATGAAAAATCTGAAAGTGTTGACCCTACCTTATATAGAAGCATGATTGGAAGTTTGTTGTATTTAACTGTCACCCGTCCAGATATTATGTTCAGTGTGTGTTTGTGTGCTAGGTATCAAGAAAACCCCAAAGTCTCTCACTTGAAGGCAGTAAAAAGAATAATTCGATATGTTGGTGAGACTTATGGCATGGGTTTGTGGTATACTAAGCACACTAACACCAATCTTGTTGGGTTTAGTGATGCTGACTGGGCTGGCAGTGTTGATGACATGAGAAGTACATCTGGTGGATATTTTTATCTGGGAAACAATCTGATTTCATGGTTTAGTAAGAAACAAAATTGTGTAGCCCTATCAACAGCTGAATCTGAGTATATAGTTGCTGGTAGTGGATGTACACAACTTTTGTGGATGAAACAAATGATCAAAGATTATGGTTTACACAGTAATATATTAACCATGTATTGTGACAACACAAGTGCAATAAGCATAGCTAAAAATCATGTTCAACACTCTAGAACAAAGCACATAGATATAAGACACCATTTCATTAGAGACTTGGTTGAACAAGACATTGTTTGCATTGAACATGTGGGAACAGAAAACCAATTGGCTGATATTTTCACAAAGAGTCTAGATTTTGAGAGATTTATAAATCTTAGGAAATCTCTCGGTATGTGTGCCATGTAATCTCTCACTTGTTAGTAAAAAAAATAGGCATCTTGCATTGTTTTTAAGGGGGCACACTAGTTTCACTTTGTATGCTTTAGTACCTTTGTTAGATAGTCTTGGTTATACATTCAATATGTATTGTGATCTTCTTGCTCAAATCCTCCTCACCAATCTCCCTAAGAAAAATTGCGCTGAACTTGAAATTTATTTTAACCACAAAGGAAAGAGCTACCTTTTGAAATTTTTTGGATGATGCAATTTGTCAATGTACTATGGAGTTTAGACTTTCATGAGTTGATCTTGACTAAATTGACTCCCTTTAATTGACAAAGTGTGAAAGCTACCTAACGGAAAAGAGCTACCTATGGACAAGGTTGTGGCATCCTTCTTTTGGAACTGTGAATCCTCGGATTTCATGGGTTGATCAATAAGTAAAGTTGCCACCCTTGGTAAATAGTGTGAAAGGTTCCTAGTGGTGTATGTTGTATTAGCTTGAAATAAAGTAAAGCTATTCTCATAGGGAAATAAAGTACCTATTATGTTTATGGGAGTATTTGTGTTATTTTGGTGAAGAAAAGATGAGAATTTGAACATAAAATCACAATTTTGGCGAATGTGTCTTCCAATGTAGCTACATTGGGAACTACATTCAGATGATCTAGACATATCACATGTGTGTTTGCATTCTGTCTTTTGTTTATTTCCTCTGCTCATGTTAGGCATGTCTTCTAGGACATATTGTTGTTGAAAATCAGCCCCTTAAGTTTCCGTTCAACTAATTAGTGCACTTTTGCTTCATTGTTCACAAAGTCAATATTTTATGTGGTTGTCTAATCTGTTAAGTTCTTCATGAGGATCTGAACTGGTAATATTGACTGTGTTTGGCAGACTTGTGTGATTACAATTTTGGTTAAGTATATATTGTGCATTCTTAAAATACTTGATCAAGTTTGTACAATTCAAATTTTTTTGAAATCAGATATTGGTTGTTGGTTTACTTCATTACATTCTCCACATATTTCTCATGATCATAACAACAGATTTTTATCATATTTCTATTGGAGGTTAGCATTTGATTTTTATCCAAATCTTTGAAATTTGATTTTCTGTTTTTGAGTCTCCCCACCTTCTCTCACATTAATGACTCAATGGCTAATTGAGTTTAGTGGAGTATTAGTGCTAATTTTGCAGAGAAACAGGTCACAATTCACAAAAGCTATCCTTCTCATATTCCGGCGATCAAATCCAGTTTCCCTCTTCTTCCGAATCCAACTTCTCTCTTCATCTCATTCTTTCTCCATCTAAAATTCTTCCAATGGCCTCTTCCTCGTCAATTCCTAAATCTTCAAGAACCGAATCACCCGCTAATGTAGCTATCAATGAAGCTACATCCAGCCCACCTTCATCACCTGAAAACCCCAATTTGGCAATCGTCTTAGCTCAATCCTTGCCAGAACCCTTGACAATAATTCTTCCTGGCGAAAAAGGAAATGCAATTGATGTAGACAATCCTAGGGATATATCTGGATTTTCTCCAATCGGTAACCCTAGCACTCGTAAATCAAAGAGGCTTCGTGGTATACCATCCAACTATGAGAACCAAGTGTAGTCGATGTCCTGCAGCCCAAGAAACACGAGATTGCCAAAGGTATTTTTGAAGAATTGGTGGTAATTGAAAGCGACCCAGAAGACGAAGATTTCATCCCGCCGACTGGCTTGACTCTTTCTGTTCGAGAGCCCTCGTCTCCACCTGCTTCCCCAAAAATTACTCCAGCCCCAGCAGACATAAGGGATGATGACTATCCTATTCCCTCTCCTCGCATTGTATTCCGTGCCGATTCATCTCCACAGCAGATCGAAAATCCTCTGTTTTTTGAAGTAAGCTCCCCTCGCCTCGAATGATGATATCACTTTTTCGATGAAGACGATACTATTTGAGCCGAGTATCTGGTCAAGGCGAAGAATGTGTCTTCTTCCCCCGTCTGGTCCTATCTCAACCCTCGGCCAAGCTATGCCGAACAACCCGATTCATCACTTTGATGGCAGTTCGATAAGAACTTTGAAAGCAAAGAGGCAACACACGAAGCGGTGATGATTCGAGAAGATTCCCAAGTTAGATTCACTGAATCGAGTAAACTGGCTGACCAATGTTTCAACAAAAGCAACATCCAGCGGCGGTCTAAGTCAATGGGTACTCCTTTCTCCCTAAATTTTTGACTAAATGCTTACGCTTCGACACAATACTTCTAGAAATATCGTAGATGAAAGAAATATCTTGTCCACTGAAATGAATGCACATAATCTTACCTTATTTTTCTCTCTGAAAGAGGTTTGTTGAAACATATTATACGCATCTCCTTATTTTCGGGAGTTGATCTATGAGTTTTATGCCAATATTGAAAAAGCATGCATGCGCTTCAGATGCTCATTTTGAAAAAGTGTTTATTAGGGAAAATGGTATACATTTTCATCTTCATTATCAACTCTATTCTAAACACACAGAATCGGACCGTTTGAAATGGACATTGATTTGAACTCTTGTGTTTTTGAAATGGTAGTGGAAAGTTGTCCAAATGGCACATTAAAGGCACCTCTCTTGGCACCTCCCAACTCTCCTCACTGTATGCCTTCCTTCATAAAATCTGTTGTGCCAATTGGTCTCCCACAACCAATTCCAACACCATTACCGAGGAGCATGCTAAGGTGCTTTACATGATTGGAACTCATGCCCCTTGATTTTGGATATTTTGTGTTTAGAAAAATCTCCTCCATGGCTGAAAGCGGGAGACAAGGTCCTAATCTTCCATCTCTAATTTATAAAATCCTAGTGTCTCCGGGCTACTCTCCTCTACCTTACAAGATTGTCACCTTCTTGAACCCTTCATATTTACGCAAAATTATTAAGGGAATAGGGTTGTTAACTTGCCTCTTATTCATCCTTATGTCCCTGCATCTTACTTTGGCCGCCTTAAGCGCCTCACCTTGATGCATGTTCCATCAAATGTTTCATCAATGTTACAACATACATGTTATTGCACATCAGCAGCCCAATGTACATTTGCCTTTGTATCTTGCCGCAGTACAAATGGTTCAATCTCGATTAGCTATTACATTTTCAGTCTTCTCCTCACCACTTTAGTTGCTCGGTACCTGACATGGTTAGCTCTTAATTCTGGTCAAATAGGGGGTGAAGATGCAAGTGCAAGTGTTCTTTGTCTACGTACACGATCTTTCTTGAAGCGATCTGGCTTCGGCAAAACTAAATTTATTGCAATTTGGTGGTTCTAAATTTATTAACATCACATGGTTCATAGTTTGTCATCTTATGTCTTTGAAATCTTACATTGCTCCCTTGGTTTTGTAATCTGTAACTATAAACAATGCTTATGGTTTGTTATGTCTGGTTAATCATGATATCATGTTTAGGGGTGTTTATCATCTCTAAATCTTTT
>CM028378.1:27451653-27559466 GCA_013146195.2 Codonopsis lanceolata | reverse complement strand
AGGGATAATATTTTTTTGAGGGTGATCTGCGTACCAAGGATACTTGAGTCTCTTCATGCAGATGCAGGTGTGTAAGTGCCTCCCTTATTAAGTAACTTCGGAAAGGACCTCGATTAGGGGACAACTTTCCCCACTACGCTGATATGGCCATTACTTCAATTTTTTAAAGTACTAGATCCCAATGGAGAAGGCTGCGCCTCGAACTCTTTATCATGGTGAGCTTTTGCCTCGTTTGTAATTGACCATTAAATTCGTGCATCCGACCTCCTTTCTTCCAGCGAGGTCTAAGTCTATGGCAGGGCAAGTTGATTGTTTTGCTTTCATTGTAATGTGAGACTCGGTAGCTTAGCAAGGCCATTTCCACCGGATCGTAGCCTCGACCCGTAGGTAAGTCGACGAGGAGTTTCCAGGTTGGTCCGAGCGGTGGTTCTAACGCCAGGCCGATTGTAATTCTTACGCCCCACTTTCCGCTCGCCCTTCTAAATTCGCTTAGAGCGTGCGAAACTTGTTTGTTTGCGACCTACGCTTGGCGGTTGCCTTGAGGGTAAGCAACGGACGATTACCGGTGCTTGCGCCCAGCGAGCACATTCTGCGTGAACTTGTCGAAGCGAGTCCCATGGTCGGATATGATTGCTCGAGGAAGTTGCACCATACAGTCGTATACAAACTTGATGATATTCGCCTCGAGAAATTTTGGCCTTTGCCTCAATCCACTTGTGAAGTAATCTATGGTGACTACTGCGTATTTATATTTGTATTGTGCCGGCGAATGGGCGTCGGATCGATTCCCCACATGTCGAAGCCGAGGCGCTTGGCTGGGGTTTGCATAGTGGATGGAAGCCTTGGTATGTCCGTATCTCGGCCTTTGTCACGTTCAGCGAGCATACTTTCGCGTCCTTTCGAAGGGGTAATCCGGTAGTATCTGCTCGCGAGGACCCTTTACTGCTAGAGCTCTTGTCGGGTGGCCGCCACATTCCCCCTCATGTACCTCATACACAAAACACCCTTGGTTAGCCTGGGGTACGCAACGAAGCATAGGTCTGACCCTAGATCGCTTGTATAAGATTCCCCAACTACCGAGTACCGACATTGTGCCGGGATCGGTTATGCCGTGACCTATCGCGCGTAACTCCTCGCCGATGTAATCCTTATAGTCATCAATCCAACTTCTCTCGCCGGCTCGATGTCCATAATTATAGGTCTATCGATGGCGGAGTTTCCATATGCTCGATCATTACCGAGGATTTAGAAAGCAAGATTATCCTCAGCCGATCTTGGATAAGTAGTTCTGCCGCATGTTGTCCGCTTCTCCAATCCCGATCATTTCCCAAAACTTGAAATTTTTCAAGATTTCCTTGACTAGCTCGCAAGATTTAACTGTGGTAGGGTGATGCATGTATTCCCCCTCGACTTGGTTCACGACTCAGCCGTGGAATCCGAGTACACCGTGACAGCCTCTACACCCATATTCTGCGAGCCCGAGCCCCGCAATCATTGTTTCATACCAAGAACGTTGTCGATGTGAAATTTGAACCGAGCTAACTCGAACTTCAGATTTACCTGAGCTACGAGAAGGATGCCGCCCGTCCCCGATTTTTTGCTCGGGCCGGCCTCATCCACGCAAAGATCCCAACAAGAGTTGGCTCTGGTTGTGGGCAATTGCTTTTTCTGCTCACGGCCGCTTGATCTGCCTCGCTCGCTGGGTGAAGCTTGTTTCAACAAGAAGTCGGCCAATGCTTGTGCTTTGATTGCTCGCCTGGCAAGTAGTCTATGTGGAACTCGGTGAGCTCGACGATCATTGAGCAATCCGCCTCGATGTATCAGGTTTGTGCAGACTTTGCGCGTTGGTGCATCCGTGTATACTATGATTATGTGTGCAGAAAAATAAGCCCTTAATTTTCGAGGCGTATGACAAGTTTCGAGTAGGCTAATTTTTCAACATTAAAATAACGACCCTCAACAGCCGGGTGGGGGCCTTAGATAAGACATAGTGCACGAGGTTTTTGGATATCTAGTTCCTCACAACTAAAATGCGACACGGCACAGTCGGTGGGCTGCTAGATACTAAATAAAGGCTCACAGGGCATGGGGGCTGAGGAGAGGTGGTTTGCCAAGATATTCCACGAGTGCTCGAGGGCACTTGGCACCGATGCCTCGTATTCCATTCAAAGCCACTTGTTGCTAGCCTTGAGAACCTTGAAGAAGGGAGGCACTTTTCGGTGACCGAGAAATGAAGCGGCTTTAGAGGCAATGATTACCGCCGCTTAGTCACCGTGGATGTGCTTGATGCAATAGAGTCGCATTCCATGTTGGCGGGGGCTTGTATCTTCTCACGGGTTGGCTTATGCCGCTTGGCGGTTGACCATGAATCCCGAAACTTCGGCTTCGGACCCCAGCGCATTTACTCGGGTTGACCATGTTGTGTTTGCGCGGGTACAGTTGGCGAATGTTTCGGCCAAGTCAAGAGTATGGTCGCGGTTCTGGTTTTGATGACCATGTCATCTATGTAAGCCTCCATATTTCGCTTATTTGAGAGCCGAACACCTTATTGACCATGCGGTAAGTGGCTCTGCATTTTTGAGCCCGAAGGGCATCATTTTGTAACAATAGAGGCCGCAACCGCGGTACTCGGAAGGCATCTTCGCTTTATCACGCTTTCGTTCATTTTGACTGTGGTACCGAAACGCCTCCAGAAACTAAGCATCTCGAACCCGGCTTATAGAATCGACAAGCATATCGACAATGCGGGGCGGTGGAGAATCCTTCAGGCAAAGCTTTATTTAAATTTGGTGAAGTCCACGCACATTCGCCATTTATCATTTGCCTTTTTACCATCACCACATTAGCTAGCAGTCGGATGTACCTTGAATCTCCTCGATGATGTGCGCCTTTAGGAGTTTCTCGACCTCTCTTTGATCGCCTCATTCTTCTCGAGGCGAAAGTCTTGTCGCATTGTTGAGGTCGGAAGGTAGGGTCGACATTGAGGTCGTGGCGGCAATGTTTTCACCGATGCCCTCGTGTCCTCAGCATCGAACACATCCGGTACGTTCTTCATCAATCAATCCCCTGCCTGCTGAGCCGGAGGTATGGCCTTCCCGATTTTAATTTTTTGCTCGGGATATGCCTGATTGATGATGACTTCTTTCCAGCCTCTAGTTGAATATCGTGCTCGTCCTGCACTGCAGCAAGTGTCCAACTCAATATCCCTGTGATTTGGCGCTTCTCGGCCCGTAGGCCTGGGCCGAGCTTTAAGTCTCAATCGGAGCTTGCTCGGGAGACTCTATTTCCATGGGCTCACTTCATACTGCCTCCCGAGCTCGACATTGTTGATGGAAGTGGACGCCGGGTAGCCCGACGAACCGTTGCGGCACCGATCGGGAAGGTCCACAATCGGTTTAGGAACGCATCCATCGGGTCGGGAATGTCCACCCGCTTTTTTTCTTCGAAGTTTCCTGACATACTCCCACATTGCTCGAGGTTTGCTGCTTGAGGATCCCCTCCGCTTTCGTATAAAACTTGGCTTTTCGGTGGGGAATGGAGGTGACCATCGAAATTTAGCCATCACGGAGCACCTAAAATGCAGTTGTATGCCGATTTTAGGTCGATCACCAAGAATGTGATCATTTAAATCCGTGTTTGGGCTCCATCACCCATAAACACCTCCAGCTCGATCGTGCCCTTGACGCCCACCTGGTGGTTGGTGAATCCTTCAAGCTTTCCCAAATATGGCTTGAGCATGGTGTCCGGAAACTCCAAACCCTTGAAGCAGGAATAGTACATGATGTCCCTGCATGCTCCCGTATCTAGCAAAACTTCGGTGAACTCCGCCAGATTGTTGAGCGAGGCGTGAAATGACCGAGGGCTCGGATGCCAATGGAGTGCTCGCCGGCCGAAAAAAACATATGCTCGCTCCCACACTTGCATTGCCGGAGCGTTGATCGCCTGGACAAGGAATAAATATGTTTCCAGTGTGTTGGACGGGAGCTCCTCGAATCATGTTTATCACCCCGAAGAATCGAGGGGCCTGGCCACCTCTTCCTCTTGGGGGTCTCCCTTGATCATTGTTGGCGTTGTTTCCTTCGCCCTGGTCTTTTTTGAAGCGGTCTAACTTGCCCGCATTGATCAATTTTTGGATTTCCCTCTTCAACACCTTACACTTCTTGGTTGTGTGGCCAGTGCCGTGGTGGTACTCACAGTATTTCGTGTTGTCCCGAGTATACTCGAGCTCGGGGTCAAGAGGATAGGGGATAGGCAGAGCATCGCCCACCTGGAGCATGATCTCTTCCCGCGTAGTGTTTAACGGGGTGGCGAGATTCTCTCGAACGCCTTTGCAGGGAGTGGATGACTTCCTCTGTCCTTGCTCGGCGGCGGTGGCCTCGGGCTCTGGTCACCGGGCGAGGCCGGCCGCCATGAGCCTTGTCTTTGTTTTTGGCCTTATCCGCCTTGACGCTCTCGGTCGAGCAAAAGAGATGAGAGTTTGCAAGCAACTCTGCCTTGGAAGCCCCCGGGTTCATTGCTAGCATAGTCTTCAGTGGCCCTGCCCTCATGTTGTGGCAAAATGCACAGCTTGGGCCGTCCTTGAGATGGGTAGGATATCTGGGCTTGTAATCGTTCTCCTTGAGCCTGTTAAGATCACAAGAACACCTGAGTAGAAGCGCAAGGCAAGGCCTCGCGAAACCCCTCCGGCGTGAGAGTAAGTATCGAGTGATTGTCAAGAAGTAAATTGACAGAGTAACGAGGCTCAAGAAAGTGTGTCTACCTTGTTGATGATTCTGGAGAGGTATTTATAGGCCCTCAAGGTGATTGAATCCGTCTAGGATTCAGTTTCCATAACTGCCGAGATAATCAAGGAGGAAATCCCTTGATTCTAGGCGAAACAGGCGGTTGACCGCGTAGTTATAGGAGTTGATAAGGCAAGGATTCCGCCCAAACATGGAAACCTTTGACTTGCCTTAGAAAGCAAGCTATTAGCGTCCCCAGCTTGGTGTGTGCTCGAGCGAGCAAGGCTCTGCCCGATTATTCATTTGTATTGATCTCGAACTTGATCGAAGATCGGCCCCAGGACAGGTGCCCGCCAGGCGAAGTAAGTATGATTCCTTTGCGAAGCATGCATGAGTCCCGATCATGGTCCCTGGTCGGACAGGCAAGGCCTTTGTCCGCCTAGGTTTGAGTGAGGGTTGTGCTGCTCGGTGCTCGCTGGGCTATCTCATCTTGCTCGCTGGGCTGTGGGCCCCAGCGGTATCATGCTCGTGTCTGGCACGTGATGCTAACTCGTGCCTCGCTCGTGACCCGGTTTGGGCCGGGTATATCACTACTTAAGTTTTAGTCAGTTCATCGGTCGTTTACTTGGTTGTTCTTTAGATTGTCCTTCAATTTATTCCTTATTGTTAAGTTATCAAAACAAAACGGACCCAAGAGTAATTCAACTTCATTAGCCGGCTGACAAAGTTCTCTTTTCTGCTGCAAGTTTTAAAATATTTCAAAATAACCTTTAAGCTTTTAAAAGGCTTTTACAAAAAATTTCGCCAACGTCTTCGTCTCCATCGTCGGTGTCGGCGTCGTAGACGTCCCTTACACCTTCAAGAAAACCGGCTGGCTCATGGGCTCCCTTATCCTCTTCTCCATCGCCGCCCTCACTTTACCACTATATGATGCTACTAATCCAAACTCGCCGCAAGCTTAACCCCCTAAAAATCGATTCATTCGGTGATGTGAGTTTCTCTATTTGTGGGTCCCCGGCCAGTTCTCAAGCAACAGATGGAATAAAAAGATCTCAGGTTAGTGAGTTATCGAAGAAGAGGGAGATCTATGGTGCGAAAATCAAACATTTCCTGAGTGAGGCAAAGTCAAGAAGGATCTCAGTCATGGATAAACATGTCAAATACCTCAATTGGTTCGGAAGGGCACTTTTCATTTCAATATTGAAGCTATTATGAATTTAAGTTTTTTCTTTACTGGGGTCAAGTTATATAGATGGAATACAGAGATCTCGGATTGGAGCCGGGTTCTGCGTCAACTACCTCATCTTCGTCACCACATTAGTCTTCAACTTTAATTTCTCCCCCAATCAAATCAACCTTCAATCGTCGAGTTTGACTATGAACTTGACCACTCAAATCTATGTTCATTTGGGGTTGTTTTCCTTTTCAATTAGGTCTAAATTTTATTCTAAGCTTGACCCATTTAGCCCTTTCGAGTATCTGATGTTGTTGACATTGGAGCGATGAGTATTGTCATAGTTGATAATGCAAGAAATGATATTTTTAGGTTTCTACAATTGTTTTAAATTTTCTATCCAAAAAATTGGATGGAGTGATGAACGTGCTATATGTTGCCAAGTACAATGATTAAATTGAGAAAAAATATAGGGCCACCTTATTGCAAAAAGTGGGCAAGTAAGGTGACCAAATTGTGATTTAAGCCCAATGGTATTTTTCGGGTTTCTACATTTGTTTTAACCTTTCCATCCAAAAAATTGGATGAAGCGATGAACGTGTTATATGTTGCCAAGTACAATGATTAAATTGAAAAAAAAAATTGTAGAGTCACCTTATTGTAAAAAATGAGAAAGTAATGTGACCAAATCTATATATATATATATATATATATATATATATATATATATATAATGGCAAGGATACATTTTTATCTCCAAAATCTCATTTTTTAATTATTGACTTTTGAGTTATCATTTCATTTTTTCTCACTCCTATCCTCTCTTTATTTTCTCTCTTTCTCTTTCTCTCTGTCGTCTCCTCCCTATTTTCTCTCATCACCGCCATTTCCTATATTTTAATTATGTTTAAACATAAAAAAATAGTAACTAAAACAAAAATAATAGTTCCGGAGTCAAGAAAATAAAAATATAAGAGGTTAGTAAAATAAAAAATAATTTATGGAAGACACTATTAAAATAAAAGTTACAAAATCAACAAAACAAAAATCTCTCTCTCTCTCTCTCTCTCTCTCTCTCTCTCTCTCTCTATATATATATATATATATAGAATAGTAATGGTACATTTTTTCCTCAAAAATCTTACTTTTGAGTTATCATTTCATTTTTTTCTCTCTCCTATCCTCTCCCTATTTTCTCTCTTTCTCTCTCCCGTCTCCTCCATATTTTCTCTCTCATCACCACCATTACCTCTCTTTTAATTATGTTTGAACATTTTTCTCTCTTCAAACATAAAAAATTGAAAGAACACAAGTGGTAGCTAGGATTCTCCAAAAACTGTAGCCAATGCAGTTTCTAATGTAGCTGCCGATGTAGCTACAATGGAAGTCACAATGGTCAGAAAAAGTAAAACAGCGGAAGACTTTAAAATAAAGCACGAATTTAAGCACAAAGGTTTACCAAACAATCTACAAGCTTATGCTTGTAGATCTAGCCTCATGGCCAAAAAGATTTCACTAAAAAGATTAATTGTTTTACAAAAAGATTGTGAAATCACCAAACAAACACTCTCACAAGACAACAAGTCTTGGAGAGCAAAACACCCACAGAAAAACAAGTATAGCAAACGTGAGAATAAACAAATAGCTTCCTAAAATCAGCTAGGAAGACAAAACAGCATCAACGCCCAATGTCGCTTCCAATGTTATAACATCCGAAGTCACATTCAAAAATTGTTGCACGTCTGAAACTGGAACAGCTTCAGGATTTGATTTTTCTGCTCTCTGCAATCTGAATTCTCTCTCAAAGCGTGTATTTTGCCTCTGCCCCAAGTCCTCTATATATATGTGAAGGAGACCTACACATAAAGAAAGAAACACACTTCAATATGGAAAAGGATTATAGTTAGGAATTAAAAGCAACTTCCTTAAATTCCAGATTTTCTTACCATACAAAATAGGATTCTAAGGCACGGTTTTGCTGTAGGATTTGACATAGAATTTGTTTCCAAAAACAACACTAAGATTTAGGTCCAAGAAATCAACAAATCTTTAGGAATATTTTGTTTCCAAAAATGACTCCTAAACTTTAGGACCAAGAAACCAAAAAATCTTTAGGAAAATTTTGTTTCCAAAAAAGCCTTTAAAGATTTTGTTTCCAAATATCCACCAAAACTTTATGACCAAGAAAGGTGAAACGAAACCAAAATAAGTCATGCCTATTTTACCCTTACAATATCCCCCTTTGTTGAACCTTTCTGGTCAAATCAAATGACAAGTGTTTATTCAACACCAATCTATTCAACACCAATCAAACTATTTATTCAACACCAATCAAACTATTAACCAGCATTGGTTAGAAAATCTCATCTCCCCCTGAATTTGTGCAAGGTATAAAATCAGAAATCATTACTAAGCATAAATCAGAATATACCAATGATGCAATCACATGCATACAAAACAAACATGAACAATTTATGAGATTCATCCCCATCACCATAAACACTTGATCTCTCTCCCCCTATTTGACCGGAAAAGGAAGATGGATAAACCATCTTTTAGGAATTCTAAAAAATCAAAGATTTTGAAAAACACAATGAAGTGTTCACCAAGACATGATCACACCCCTAGCAATAACTGAGCACCTCATATCCAAATTCAATACCTCTTAGTTTCCCACAAAAATTAGAAAATCACTAAATATTTTTCAACATGGAGAATTTTTGAAATTGATTTGCACAGATGATTTTAGGACAAAATTTCACCAAGCTGATATCCTTACCAACAATGCATGTCCTAAAATTTTATGCCTAAAAACATGATAACTAAAAGTTAGGCAAAAAAATAAAAAATGCAATCACACACAAGTGATAAAGATCAGATCAAAGCGATGTAGTTCCTAATGTAGCTGCATTGGGAGATGCATTCGCCAAAATTGTGATTTAATGATCAATATTGCATTTTTTTTTCTCAACCAGATTTCTCTCTCAAGATCATAAATTTTTCACAACAAAAATCCATAGGTCTACTTTATTTCCCTAGAAATATAACTCTACTTTATTTCAAGCTATAAAAACATGCCACTTGGAACCTTTCACACTATTTACCAAGGGAAGCCACTTAACTTTTTGATCAACCCATGAAATCCGAGGATTCATAGTCCCAAAAGAAAGGTGCCACAACCTTGTTCATAGGTAACTCTTTTCCGTTAGGTAGCTTTCACACTTTTTCTATTAAGGGACGTCAATTTCCTCAAGATCAACCCATGAGAACCTAAGTTCCATAGTACTTTGATAAATTGATGCATCTCAAAAATTTCAAAAGGTAGCTCTTTCCTTTGTGGACTTAAGATTTTTCAATTGCCATAATACTTTAGGGAGAGAGTGAGGAGAATCAGAACAAAGAAATCACAATTGATTTTGAATGTAATTCCCAAGCAACAACAAAAGACACATACATGTGAGTCAATTGATCTCGAGTGCCCTCTAAAGACAAAATGCAAGCATGCCTATTTTTTTTAAAACTAAAAACTAAGTGTAAAGTCATATGGCACACAAAACACAAGAGATTTCCAAAGATTGAAAAATCTCTCAAAATCAAGACACTTGGCAAATATATCAGCAAGATGATTTTTAGTCCCAACATGTTCAATGCAAACAATTTTCATATTCAACCAAGTCTCTAATAAAGTGGTGTCTTATATCAATGTGTTTTGTTCGAGAATGATGAACTAGATTTTTGTGCTATACAAAATGCATTGAAGTTATCAAAATACAAGGTTAACACATCAATGTGTAGTCCATAATTTTTGATCATTTGGAGCATCCATAAAAGTTTTAAGGCTTCTCTCAAAAATATTTTGATAAGCATGCAAATTTGTGAGAATCAACCTTACCTCTTCTCCTTGTGTATATGCCATCATGAATATTACCTATGATTTGTGAAGTGAGATGTATTTTCTGAATTTTGCTAGGTATGTCATGTCCATGATCGTCAAATCGATCGATTTTTCGCTTGTTCTCAAGTCTGCTCCAAAGATTCGCCAAGTTTGCTCAATGTGACTTCCGATGCAGCTACATTCGGAATCACATTGGGTGTCACATTCTAAATCAGATCGGCTGAACTTCCAGGATATGCAGGTTCTGTCTGATCAGGTGCAGGTTCAATGGTTTCAGATGCAGGTTCTGAAGATTGTGCAAGAGATTCATTATCTCCAAAGTTAGGAGATTCATCATAGGGCCACTTAGCACCAGGGCATATGTCAAAAGGCTCACAGTATTTGGTTTTACCCTTCTTGTCACTGCCTTTGGGAACCCACATCTTTTTAAAGCTTTTAGGTTGCTGTTTCTGTGAATGTGATTTCTGATGTAGCTTCGAATGTGACTTCCAATGCTGCTGCATTGGATGTTGCATTCGATGTTGTGTCTGATTTTTAACCAAGAAAGCATGCCTTACTTCTTCCTCATAAATTGACTTTTTCAGAAAACATAATGGTTGAATATGATCAGACTTATGACAAAAATGACACACAAAATTTTTATTTCTTGATTTCGGTTTTTCAAAGAAATTTGGATTTTGAAAATTTTGCGTGGGTTGTTTAGGTTCAGAAGTACCTTCACCTTCTCTCACAAATATTTTTGGTACAAAACCAATACCTGACTTGGATGACTTACCTGAATTGAGCATCTCATCCATTTTTTGTTGACTTGAGTTCTATTTAGCCATGGTTTCATTGGCTTGAATGAGCTACTCTTTTAAACCTTCGATCTCAGCATCTTTTTTACTCAGCAAGCTTTCCAGCCTCATAATGCAATCTTTCTGTTCTTCATTAGCCTTCTTTAACAAGTCATTTGCCTTTCTAAGCAAAGTAACTTGATGAGCCCGCTTTTCCCAATCTTTGTACAACTCTTTGTAACCTTCCAGCAGGTCTGATTCTGATTCTCCACCGTCTTCTGTGACAGAGGAGTTAAAACAACAATGATCTTCCCAACTTCTGTCCAATGTAGCTTCTGATATAGCTACATTCGAGTCACATTGACCGAAAATTCTGCAAAATCAGATGGAGAGTTGTGTGCAGCAGTGAGAGTGATGAGATCACCTAGATCTTCATCATCACTATCACTCAAAGTCGCAGAAAAATTCAAACCCTTCTTTCTCAAAGTATTAGCACATTGATTAGCATAATGCCCAAACCCTTGACAAGCCGTACATTGAATAGAATCAATATTTTTAACTTCTAGATGTAGGCTGTTTAGCAAAAGGATTGGTAAAAGATTTTTCAGGGGTTTGAAAAGAACTTTCTTTGGGAAGGAATTTGCTAGGCTCAGTTTTGAAAACTGTTTTGGTGATAGAAGATAGAGATCTGTTTTGCCCCTTTGCTTTCAAAATATTTTTAAACTTTGTTGTTAAAAAATCCATTGACTCTTCACCAAAATCAGATTCCTCAATCTCCTTATGCAATTCAAGAAATTCAGAAGAGATATCAACAACAGAAGGAAAAGCAATACTATCATCAGAAGGAGTAAAAGATGATGCACCTTTGCCTTTGTTTTTAATTTGCTCATTGAGGTTTAACTCAGAATTTTGAAGAATACCAGCTAGTCTTTCAAAACCAACTAGTTATTTAGCCCGTGCTATGCACGGGTATAATGTGGGATATATATATTTTTGTAATAATAATATAACTTTTATACATTATAATTAGATTGTTAATCTCTTCTATTGTTATAATTTTTTTTATATTGTTACTAATATTAAACGATTTTTTTACCTAAATACTTTTAAAATTAATATAAGTTTCTAGCTAACGTGAGATACATATTTTGTATTAATAATAACAGTAATTTTTTTTTTATCTAAAGACTTTTAAAATTAACATTTAACTTGATAATAATATTAGAAGTCATTTGTTAAAAACTTTTAAAATCATAATTCATTTTTAAACAATGTGAGATACATATTTTATATTTTTATTGGTAATGAAAGTTTAAGTCTTTTATCTAAATAGTAAATACTTTAAAACCAACACCACATTCTAACCATGTGGTATACATAATTTCTATTAGTAATAATAGTAGTGGATAAAAGACTTTTTAAACAATATTCATTTCTAAACAATGTGGATACATATTTTCTATTGGTAATAACAAAAAATGTCTTTATCTAATGACTTTTATAACCAATACTCATTTTTAAATAATATGAGATACATTTCTTTGTAACCAATGTGAGATACATCATCTAAAAACTTTTTAAACCAATATCACTTTATAACCAATGTGAAATATTTCTCTTCTATTGCTAATAATTGTAAATTTTTAAAATCAACATCACTCTCTAACCAATGTGTAATACATATCCTCACTTGGTAATAATAGAAGAAGTCTTTTATTTTAAAAATTTTATAACCAACATCTCTTCCTAAATAATGTGGGATACATCTCTTCTATTACATTGACGATAAAAGTAAAAGTCTTTTATCTAAAGACTTGTAAAACTAACATCATTTTTTAGCAAATGTAAGATATCTCTTCTATTAGTAATAATAGTAAAAGTTTTTTTTATCTAAAATTAAAATCAACATCACTTTCTAACCAATGTGAGATATACATATTCTATTGATAATAATGGTAGAAGTCTTCTATTTAAAGACTTTAAAAACAAACATTACCCTCTATCAAATGTATGATACATCTATTCTATTGGTAATAATAGTATTTTTAAAACCAACATTAATTTATAGTCAATGTGTGATACATCTTTTCTATAGATAATAATAGTAGAATACTTTGTAACCAATGTGAAATACTTGCATCCATGTGGAAGCTTTAAAAACTTTTGGTTTTCAAGTGACTTTGAAAATCAACATCACTTTCCAACCAATGTATGATGCATTTCTTCTATTGATACTTAATAATAGAATTTTTAAAACTAACATCAATTTCTAACCAATGTGAGATACATCTCTTCTATTGTTGAAAAAAATAGTGTTTTTAGTGAAAGAAATTGTGCAACTTGAGGCACGAAATTCTTTACGTGTCATTTGTTTGTTGACGAAGGTAATTGCGCAAATTTGTTTTACTCGGTGAGAGTATCAAAATGATATATTTATTTGTCCAAATCGAATTTTTGGTAATAAGATATCAAGACTTAAAGTATAATACTTGTTAAAATAATAAGTGTTTTTAGTGAGAGAAATTATGCAATTTGAGGCACAAATTTCTTTACGAGTCATTTGTTTGTTGACGAATATAATTGCGCAAATGTATTCTACTCGGTGAGAGCATCGAAATCATATATTTATTTGTCCAAATCGAGTTTTGGATGAATAAGATATCAAGAGTTAAAGTATAATACTTATTAAAAATTTGTGTTTTTAGTGAAAGAAATTATGCAACTTGAGGCACAAATTTCTTTACGTGTCATTTGTTTGTTGACAAAAGTAATTATGCAAATGTGTTATACTCGTCAAGAACATCGAAATGATATATTTATTTGTCCAAATCTTGTTTTGGATGAATAAAATATCAAAGCTTAAAGCATGATGTTAAAAGTGAGTCATTAGAAGGAATATCTAACCTTGAAGAGTTTTATCCCACATTGGTTAGAAGTAATGTTAGTTGTAAATTTTTTTTAAATATAAGTCTTCTACTATTGACAATAGAAGAAGTTATATATACTAATACTAATACTCATTATCATTATGATTATTATTATGTATTATTATTAGTTAATGGTTAGAAAACCAAAAGTATATATATATATATATATATATATATATATATATATATATATATATATATATATCTTATATTGCTAATAATAGTAAGTCTTTTATATAATCTAAAATAATTAAAAATCAACATCATTTTTTAACCAATGTGAGATATACATTTTCTATTGGTAATAATGGTAGAAGTTTTTTAACAAAAAACTTTAAAAAATAACAAATGTATGATACATCTTTTCAATTAGTAATTAATAATAATATTTTTAATACAAACACCAATTTCTAACCAATGTGTGATACATATCTCTTCTATTGGTAATAATAGTAGAATATTTTGTAACCATGTGAGATACATCTCTTGTAAAAGTGAAAGTCTTTAGTCTTTTAAAGACTTTAAAATCTAACATTTTCTTTTTAAACAATGTGTTATATATAATATAAAATAATTTAAACTCAACATCATTTTCTAGCTAATATGAGATATACATCTTCTATTGGTAATAATTGTAAAAATATTATATCATATATATATATAATTGGTGAGGAGCACTATGGTTGTGTCACCTCATCACCTTTGGATAAATCTTCATTCTAAAGCATCCATGTGGAAGCTTTAAAAACTTTTGGTTTTCTAGTGACTTTGAAAATCAACATCACTTTCCAACCAATGTATGATGCATGATGCATTTCTTCTATTGGTACTTAATAATAGAATTTTTAAACCAACATCAATTTCTAACCAATGTGGGATACATCTCTTCTATTGTTGAAAAATTAGTGTTTTTTGTGAAAGAAATTGTGTAACTTGAGGCACGAATTTCTTTACGTATCGTTTGTTTGTTAACGAAGGTAATTGCGCAAATGTATTCTACTCGGTGAGAGCATCAAAATGATATATTTATTTGTCCAAATTGAGTTTTTGATAATAAGATATCAAGACTTAAAGTATAATACTTGTTAAAAAAATTTAGTGTTTTTAGTGAGAGAAATTGTGCAACTTGAGGCACGAATTTCTTTACGTGTCATTTGTTTGTTGGTAAATATAACTGTGCAAATGTGTTCTACTTGGTGAGAGTATCAAAATGATATATTTATTTGTCCAAATTGAGTTTTGGATGAATAAGATATCAAGAGTTAAAGTATAATACTTATTAAAAAATTAGTGTTTATAGTAAAAGAAATTGTGCAACTTGAGGCACAAATTTCTTTACGTGTCATTTGTTTGTTGACAAAAGTAATTGTGTAAATGTGTTCTACTCGGCAAGAACATCGAAATGATATATTTATTTGTCCAAATCAAGTTTTGGATGAATAAGATATCAAAGCTTAAAGTATGATGTTAAAAGTGGGTCATTAGAAGTAATATATAACCTTGAAGAGTTTTATCCCACATTGGTTAGAAGTAATGTTAGTTGTAAAATTTTTTAAATATAAGTCTTCTACTATTGACAATAGAAGAAGTTACATATACTAATACTAATACCCCTTATCATATTGATTGTTATTAGGTATTATTATTAGCTAATGGCTAGAAAACCAAAGGTTTTTAAAACTTCCACATGGATGATTTAGAATGAAGATTTATCTAAAGGTGGTGAGGTGGCACAACCATAGTGCTCCCCACCAACTTTATATATATATATATATATATATATATATATATATAGATTTTGTCAATGTCATGAGCTTCCTCAATAGCACACATTTTCAAATTAAACCTTTCAGGCAAAGTTCGCATCATCTTGCTAACAAGACAATCATTGGTGATAGGATCACCCAAGGCAAGATCAGAGTTAGATATATCAAGTAATCTAGCTTAGTAAGACATAATATCTTCATCTTCATTCATCCTTGTGTTTTCAAATTGAGTGGTAAGCAATCTTAATTTAGAAGTACGAACACTGGAAGGTCCTTCACACAAGGTTTGAATGGCCTCCCATACATCTTTAGCAGACTCATAATTAGCTATAACCCTAAAGGTGTTGGAATCTAAGACTTTATATATAGCAGACAAAGCTTTTGAATTAAAAGAGGCAATCTTTCTATCATTATTAGACCAATCTGCTTCTTTGGTGATCTTTACATCACCATCATCATCAGTAGTTTTGGGAGGAGTCCAACCATTTAGAACAGCAAGCCACGCTCTCTCATCAATTGATTTGATGAAGATACGCATCTTGACTTTCCAAATATAATAATTTGCACTAGTCAAAATAGGAGGACTGACAACATTCTCATATTGAGAATCCATCACGGCTACAACCAGAATCTACTCTTAGTGACGTCAAGAGGAGGCTTTGATACCAATTGAAAGAACACAAGTGGTAGACATCGGAAGACTTTAAAATAAAGCACGAATTTAAGCATAAAGGTTTACCAAACAATCTACAAGCCTATGCTTGTAGATCTAGCCTCATGGCCAAAAACATTTCACTAAAAGATTAATTGTTTTACAAAAAGATTGTGAAATCACCAAACAAAACACTCTCACAAGACAACAAGTCTTGGAGAGCAAAACACCCACAGAAAAACAAGTATAACAAACGTGAGAATAAACAAATAGCTTCCTAAAATCAGCTAGGAAGACAAAACAGCATCAACGCCCAATGTCGTTTCCAATGTTATAACATCCGAAGTCACATTCAAAAAGCACGCGTAAACTGGAAGCCTTCAGGATCGATTTTTTTCTGCAATCTCTCTCAAAGCGTGTATTTTGCCTCTGTCCCAAGTCCTCTATATATATGTGAAGGAGACCTACACATAAAGAAGGAAACACACTCTAATATGGAAAAAGATTATAGTTAGGAATTAAAAACAACTTCCTTAAATTCCAGATTTTCTTACCATACAAAATAGGATTCTAAGGCACGGTTTTGCTGTAGGATTTGACATATAATTTGTTTCCAAAAACAACACTAAGATTTAGGTCCAAGAAATCAACAAATCTTTAGGAATATTTTGTTTCCAAAAATGACTCATAAACTTTAGGACCAAGAAACCAAAAAATCTTTAGGAAAATTTTGTTTCCAAAAAAGCCTCTAAAGATTTTGTTTCCAAATATCCACCAAAACTTTATGATCAAGAAAGGTGAAACGAAACCAAAATAGGTCATGCCTATTTTACCCTTACAATAATAGTAACTAAAACAAAAATAATAGTTCCGGAGTCAAGAAAATAAAAATATAAGAGGTTAGTAAAATAAAAAATAATTTATGGAACATGTCACTATTAAAATAAAAGTTATAGAATCAACAAAATAAAAATAATTTAATGTGGAGGTTATTAAAATAAAATAATTTACGGAACAAAAGTTTAAAACAAATTCTTAAAAATATATATGTAAAACAAAAATACATTAGTAAATAAAATTATTTGATGGAACAAAAATAATAGTTACATAGTCAATAAAATAAAAACAATTTAAACTAAGGTTACTAAAATAATAAAAATAATTTACGGAACAAAAGTTTAAAACAAATTCTTAAAAATAGTTATGTAAAACAAACATACATTAGTAAAATAAAATTATTTGATGAAACTAAAATAATATTTACGGAGTCAATAAAACAAAAATAATTTAAACTGAGGTTAGTAAAATTATAAAAATAATTTACGGAACAAAAGTTTAAAACAAATTCTTAAAAATAGTTATGTAAAACAAAAATACATTAGTAAAATAAAAATACTTGATGGAACAAAAATAATAGTTACAGAGTCAATAAAACAAAACAATTTAAACTGAGGTTAGTTAAATAATAAAAATTTACGGAACAAAAGTATTTGGTAAAACTAATTCTTAAAAATAAAACAAAAATAATAGTTACGAAGTCAATAAAATAAAAAATATAATGAAAGTTAGTAAAATGAAAATAATTTACGGAACAAAAATAATAGTTAACTGTAAAAATAATTTCATAATTTTGATTTTAACTTATTTTATTATCGGAAATTCCTTTATTCATAAAATACAAATATAATTTAATAAAAGTAATCATTCAAAATGAAGAACTTATTTGAGTTCAGATTCTATTTATATGGCGGAAAAAATTCAAGTTTGTTCGAAGACATTCATTTTAGAGAGTTTTTGAATAGTATAAAGTGTTCGGGGTTGCCATGCCATGGATTGACACTTAAAATTGGTGTTTCATTAATGCTATTAAGAAACATTGACCATGCTGCATTGTGCAATGGAACAAGACTAATCATCACAAATCTTGGGGATCATATTATTGAAACAAATTTTTTGAAAGGAAGGAATGTTGGAGAAAAGGTTTTTTATCCCAATATTGTCATTAACTCTATCTGACGTAGATCCTAAAGGGTGACCCAGTAGTAGAGTTGAAACTTTACAAAATATGAGGTCTCAGGTTCAATCACTTCTCTTGCCATTTGGGGGAAGAATCTACAAAAAAAAAAAAAACAAACAAAAGAAATTTTTTTTTTTTTTAAAAACTCCATCTAATGTAAGGCTGACTTTCAAGTTCCAAATAAGACAATTTACATTGTTGGTTTCATAAGCAATGACAATTAACAAGTACCAAAGTCAATAATTGCATGTAGGTCTCTTTTGAAGAAACAAATATTTAGTCATGGGCAGTTATATGTCGCAACTTCTAAAGTAACAAATTATTTTGATTTGAAGATATTGATATATGGTGAAGATGAAAAATCAACTAATAAAACAACAAATGTTGTGTATAAGGAATTTTTTTAGAATATATAATAATTATTGATATACTGATGTGTATTTGTTAATAAATCGATTCTTCTTATTTTATCCTTTAAGATTTTTTATCCTCTTTATTTTGTTTATGTACGATTTAGTTGAAAAAGCAGAATGATCGTGCGTTTAACACACGGGTTAACAAAACTAGTTGTGATTTAAGCCGAATGGTATTTTCAGGTTTCTACAATTGCTTTAAGCTTTCCATAAAAAATTGGATGTAGTGATAAACATGCTTTATGTTGTCAAGTACAATTATTAAATTGATTTTTTTTTTTTGTAGAGTCACTTCATTACAAAAAGTGGGAAAGTAGAGTGACCAAATTGCGATTTAAACATTTTTTTTACGATATCACTTATACAATTTCACTTTTACTTTTTCTTCATTTTTTAATTAGGAGCCACACACGTGGATTTTAAAGAAAAAATACAAATTATATCAATATTAATAATCATGTCAATTATTTTTTCCATAATCTGCGTGTTGCGTCAAACATGACCATAATTTTGGGACAAATGGAGTATTAACTATGCTTAAGTATTATTATAATTACAATTTACGAGTAACTTTAATCCTAGTTATATGTCTATTAATTATTATATTTTTTAAATATGAACCATTTGGGTGGAGCGGGGAAAGTAAAATTTTCTAAACAAATAATCTATATTATAAAATAGCTTGAGAAATACGTGTGCAATTGACATAAGATAAGTAGTGATTGTGATTAATTTTTTTATTTTAATCTTACGGCTGTAATTCTCTCATTTCCTCACATGTGCGAAGGGCTGTTGACGACTGTCTTTGGCCTAACTCAATTTTTATTGTTTTACTGTCATTTACTGTTTTACTAGGATTTGTAACAATGTATTTTTTTTTTTAAAAAAAATTATTGGACATTATTTCAAACAAGACATTTCAAGTAATATTTTATTGGATTATATACACAAAATGCTAAGCATGAGCCCATATTAAAATCTTAATAAGAGAAATAAAAAAGAGTAAAATGCCACCTAAATGTAAGGAATCTGAACCATATATTCGGTGATGGAATAGAATTGTTAATTCACCTCTCTATTAAATGTTTGGATAAGATATGATTTTTTGGGATAAGTACTGGCTATGATTTAATTCTTATCGTAATTACTTAAATCAATTTAATTTTTATAAAGCATGAATTTTAATTTTTTATTTTTTTCCGACCTAGATTTAATGAAAATCAACTGAATCTCAATTTACTTTTTGTCCGACCTAGATTTTAATAAATAAATAAAATTGGTCGTAAGTTTGTTAATTATTTTTTTGTAATTTTATATATTTGTATTTTAATTTATTTTTAAAAAAGAATTTGTGCTAAGTTTTTCTTATTGATGTGAAATCTTTGTGATTTCGAATAGTCTTTTGTTAATTCACTATGTCTCATTCAATTTATTTTATGGTTTTTTTTGCTAAGATTTTCATTTTTAAATTTATTTCAATTAAGTGTTGGGTTGGTGTGTGTGTATGAGAGAGAAAATGATTTTTGATATTTAATTATACTATTTTTGGATAAGTTACAAATTTTACGGCTAATAAAATGTGTTAATTCTTTAGTTGTTGGGATATCATGTTTTTGTACATTGATGTGACCCTTACAAATTATCAAACATATTGTGTATAATGATCCGACCCTTACCAAATCTCAAACATATTTTAATTTATTCGCATCATGCTCGTTATATATATTGATCACACCCATACTGATACCGTGCCTATGACACAAACACAAAATTTAGTAATAATTATAGTTGTCCTATTCCATCACTTCTAAAAAGATATATTCATCTTTTTTTAAAAAAATTTCAATGTGTGCTACTTTATGTTGGCAAAAATGGTTGGCCGTATTTAACAACCACGTAAATTAGATACTTACTTAATTACGCCGCTTGCACGACCGGTATACGTAACGAAAACCTGTTCAACGCATCGACGATCTCGACGTACGACATTACTACATCACAGCGGACGAATTTTTTTAGGGCACGAATCTTTAAGCCAATTAGTCAAAAGGGTTTCTGACCGACTGATACAGCGGTCCATCAATATCCAACAGAGCTCTCCCCTATTTAGTTGTTCTTGTTAATCAAACTTATTCTAGACCATATTCTGATATTGTCGCATGCAAATTGAGAACGCTCGCTATGGACAATTTCAAGGTTAAGCAAGAAGTGATCGACAAGTATACGGAGAGTAGGAAAGTTCGAGAACATTCGAGTGCTGTATCCGTAATTGATTTGGACTCCGATTCCGATGACTCTTCGTTTTCGTCTTCTTCCGGTAAGCGGTCTAGGGCTTCGAACGGCGGTGAGGGAGTTCACTTCAAGAAGAAGAAATCGAACGGTGACCTAGGTGTGGTTTTACCCGTGGGATTTCTTGATCCTCTGCCGCCTAGTGAGACGACAGCAGCAGCCTCCGCGTCGGCGGCGTCATTGCCGGTGTATGGAGGTCTGTCGGGTCGTAATGGAAATGGTAATGCTAGACGTAGTGAAATTGCGGAGGCCGGCCAGAACTCTAAGCAGTTTTGGAAGGCTGGCGATTTCGATGGAGCTATGTGTAATGTTTGGGATACTCCTTCAGGTATTGTACAGATAGATTTGCTTCATTTATTCGTTTGTTTTGAGTATTAATTACTTAATTTATACTTTTGAATCCAGTGTGCCGTATTTTTTAATTAGTTGATGTTATTGTACCCTGTTGTTAACTTTTAATTGTTGAGATTTTGTTTTATTTTGAGTTTTAGAGATTCCCTCACTTTATTTAGTGGACAATTTAGCGAGATTTGCTTTGGTTTGTTCTGGATTCTTACTTTCTTAGTATCTGGCTAGGAAGGGGAAAGGTAATGGTGACGAAATTTGGAGAAGATTAGTAAATCTGCACTTAATGTTTGGCGTTAATTCCTAAATTGACCTTAACTTTTAGTATTTTGGAAACTTACTACTCATACAGGTTCAATAGGTGATGTAATGTGGCAATGTTAAGCAGCCACTATAGGGAAACCCAATCATCTCCACATTACATGTCAGCTGAGTGGTCTGAACAAGTTCTGTTACCATCTGGACAGCTAGAGTCTGTCAGATATAGGGAATGTTGATTAGTGTTTGCATTGATATCTTGTTTTGATAAGAAAAGGGAAGTTTACGAGGACAGCCTTCCAGTTGATTTCTCAAAGTCATGTAACTACTTCTAATTTCTAGCTTAACTTGGCAATGAAAGATGGAAAGGAGAACTTTTTACTGGAAGTAGGAAATGCTGAACACTAGAGGGAAAGATGTTAGAGATATGGAAAGGTCACTCATTCTTTGGGTTAATCATAAACAATAACTAAAGAGAATTTCAAATTCTGGGCTGAAATCAATGGTGACATACTGTTGTACTCCGGCTTGCAGCTGCAATCATGGTTTCGGTTGTTCGGCATCACCTGAATACTTGCATATAGTTAAGGATTGAATGACTTTTACCCTAATTTAAAAGATGAGGAGAAGAGTACATAGAAACTTGCAAAATCAAGGGAGAAGAAGACTAGGGATTTAAACAGTGGCGGAGCCACCCTTTGCCTGAAATGGGCCATGGCCCATGTGGCTTTTAAAAATAACTCGTATTACAATGCTCGAGTTATTGAGTTTTGTTATTTTTGGAAAAAAAAATATTGTAGCCCCCCCCTGGAAAGTTTTTGAAAGTCCAAATTTATATATAGTTTCTTACTTCCATGCTTGGTAAAAGAAAGTTAAAGTTGACATATATGGAATATTATTAATTTATTAGTCATAGTAGCCAAGTATAAAAAAAATAAAAAATATTTTATTACTTTGAGCATGCTAGCTATTGTTGATTAGTGTAAAGAAGTACAATAAATAAATTACCTATGAAGAATTGTTAATCACTTCAAGTATATAAAGAAGTATATGTGGTCCCCGCGGAAACAAAAGTCTGGCTTTGCCACTGATTTAAATGTAGTAAAATGTATTAAGGTTAAAAATGTATCAAGGAAACTAAAGAGAGAATATTTTGAAAAATAAACGAACACAATACAAATGTTAGAAGTAGAGATATTACCTTTCTTCGTAGAATTAGTGATAGTGAAGTGAAGGTTGCTTTAAGAAAGATGAGGACAGGGAATGCTTTAGGACTGGATGGAGTCCATGGTGAGGTATGGAAGAGCCTAGGAGATGTAGGCATGACTTGGCTAGCAAAGTTATTTAATAAAATCATGATGTCAAAGAAAATGCATGGTGAGTGGATGAATGGTATTAAAGTATCACTATACAAACATAAAGATGATATTTAGGGTTGTACAAATTACATAGGTATTAAGTTAATGAGTCACATCATGAATCATTATACTACTTATCAAAAAAAAAAGTTAATGTGTCACATAATGAATATTTGGGAGTGAGGAGCTGAAAATAGATTGAGATGAGAAAATTTGGTGGGTGTTAGAGAAGAATGCGGTTAAAATGAGATATATTGACGTAATTTAGGATATGATCATAGAGCTGCTACATTAGTTGGCATTTGTTAGAACTACATCACGAGAAGACGTGTGAGTTCCCAATTACCGTATAAGTCTTTATGTGTTAGCCTTTGTGATGGATCATGGATGGATTAACTGAATTTATACAAGATGATATACGGTGGTGCATGTTATTTGCGGATGACATTGTTTTTATTAGTGAGGCAAAGAACATGTCAATGATAAGTTTGAAAAGTGAAAAGTCAAAGGCTTTAATGAGTAGGAGTAGAACGGAATACATGAAATGCAACTTTAGTGCCTTAGTGGTATAAAGAGTAATAGAAGGGACAAAGTTAGGTTAGATGGTCAAGAAATACTCAAAAAACAATTCTCAATCAAGATGGGGGGAGATGAGAGATGACGTTTGTTGTAGGATAAAATCAGGTAGGTTGGGTGAAATAGAGAAGTTCATCCGAAGTGTTATGTGAATGACATATGCCGGTTAAATTGAAGGGAAAGTTTTGTTGGACAACCATTAGCTCGACACTAATTTATGGAATTGAATGTTGAGCAACTAAGAAAAAACATGTTATCAAGATTAGTGTAGTTGAAATGCGAATGTTAAGATGGATATGTGGTAAAACTTGAAAATATAATGAACCCCAGTAGCAGATAAAATGAGAGGAAACCACGTAAGATGGTTTGGACACGTACAACATTGACACTCGTAGAAAGTGCAAGTGTATCAATATGAACCAGGCTAGAAATAGAAGGGGAAGAACAAAACTAACTTGAACATCCATAGTAATGAAAGATATGACTGAATGCTGTGTTTGTGATGTCCTTGATATTTTGATCAAATTGAATGGCGGAAGTAGACTACCCGAAGTGATTGAGACAAATATTGAGTTAAGTGTGTTTTCAAGAGATACCGACTAGTTACAGTACTAGATCAGAAGTATTTGATATTGTAATTTTTTTTGTTTTTGGTCTTTTGTTGAAATTTTTCTTTATGATTTTGATGCTAAATTTATGATGAATTAGGGGGTACCTTGTGTACTGTGATGTTGAATATAAGTGATAATATTTGTTGCAACAAAGAAGCCATGCACCCGGTGGGATGTCCTTTGTATTCTTTTTTTTTTTCCGGATGAAACTTTATCAATGCTTGTTACTGTTCTGCTCTGCTGACATTTTTGTTTGTTTGTTCAGTTTGCTACTATTATGTGTATGTTTAATTTATTTGGATATTTGGATTTTTGAGAAATTAAACTTCCTTGAGCAAGGTTATACTTCTATTCTTTGATGTCTGCAGGGGGTATGGATCATGTAAGGGTTCATCCGAGGTTTCTACATTCCAATGCTACCAGTCATAAATGGGTTCTCGGCGGTAAGATGTCTCAACTTGCCTAAAACCCCTTGAGTTTGTTTGTGCACTTGTAATTTCTTTCACTTGGAATTGATTTCATATGGTTCATTGTTTTGGTGTTTAAATGAATTGTCTATGTACAACACTTGTGCAGCTTTTGCAGAACTTTTGGACAACTCATTGGATGAGGTACTTTTATTTTGTTTTTCCTTTTGTTTACTGATTGAACATGCAGCACAATTTAATTTGTTTTGGTCTTGCTTTCAGGTCTGTAATGGAGCTACATATGTCAACATTGATATGATCACAAACAAGAAAGATCGAAACAGAATGTTGCTAATTGAAGGTATCTAGCTTTAGTGGCTGTGAGAATCACCCAAACCTTTGAAGCTGTCTTCATACCCTTGTAGTGGGCTGATTCAATGTTCATTATTTCCTTCTTCATAAGGGATTATTCCAATATATTACATTGTAGTTGCTAAAAGTGTGGACATCCTCCCTCTTCTTAAGTACAGAGGAATTATGGAAGTTGATTCATATATAATATACTAGTTATAAAAGAGTTAATGAGTAGTAGCACAGAGTACATGTGTTGGTAGGTTGCTCTTTCAAGGTCTAAAAAACTTGGAGCTTCATGATCTATTGGCTTGTCCATGTTTTGTAACCATACTATAACACATGTTCGAAATTGGTGACTATCAGTTGTTGCTTTTCCTTGTCACTTTTAGTTTTAGTTTCGTCTCTTGTCTTCTGTGTTGCTCTCTTTGTTAACCAGAATTTTTATTCCATATCTTCTGTAGATAATGGTGGCGGGATGGATCCAGATAAAATGCGACAATGCATGTCTCTTGGGTATTCTTTGAAAAGCAAAGTCGCAAACACTATCGGACAGTGTAAGTCACTGCCTGTAAATTCTGAGTAGCGAAATATATTTGCTATCTCTCTCTCTCTCTTGGTGGGGGTGGGGGTTAAACTCTTATTCTGAGAATTATACTACTGCTGTCCCATAATAACTGCAAATTATTTGGCATGCATGTTGAGGAGTGTTGTGAACCACTACATTGGTTTAAGGAAAAAATGTCTCACAAATTTGACATTTAGTCCTCAATTTGCCTTTTTTTATTTCCGCCTGGATATTTAAGTAGTCCAGAGCTCGTCAACATGTGTGCCTCAAAATAGTAGTGCAATTATTTTTGGACAGAAGGAATATCAGTATGTTTCATCAGTTGAAGAGGATTACCCTTTATGGAGATGTACCTATATGATAAATGACCAGTTGTTTTCATTTTCCTTTATCTTTTGTCAGATGGAAATGGTTTTAAGACAAGTACCATGAGGCTTGGTGCTGATGTCATTGTGTTCTCACGTTGTGCTGGGAAAGATGGGAAAAGGTTAACTTTCTGTTCATATGATTTATCACATGCCTTGTCTTTGTCAATTTGGTAGTTTGTATGCAGAAGTTCAATTTTTTTCTTTTAAATGAATAGTGTTATTTCCTCTATGTTGTTTGCTTCTTACTTTTAAACGAAGTGACCCGGGTCATGGACATGTTCCAAAATACCTTCGTCGTCTTTGAAATTTGAGACGGCTACTTGCTTGTGCTCGGCTCATTAAGGGCTCAGCTTGGACTCGGTTCAATTGAACGTGAGCCAAGCTTGACCATAAACTTTGGGCTCGTTTAATGAATGACCAAGCTTGAACATCGAAATTAGGCTCTTCAGCATGCTCATGAATGTTTTGTTTAATTTATTAGTTAATAGTTAATTATTACATGAAATATGTATTCTGGAGAATACATTATCATATATGCCGAGCATAAAGTCTAAATCTGTTACTACATAATGCTGTTTGAGGCAGCCTAGATTTGGTGCCTCAGTTTTACCCAAGATATTTTGCAAAAGAGTCAACTTCTCTCATGTTGGTAAAATGCATTGAAACAGGTTGTTATTGTTTCGAATCTACGTTTGCATCCTTGGGAAATCCTTTTGCTGCATGATGCTCTATCAAATTCCATGTATTTTAAATAATTAATCGAGTTGTTTTTGTGCTGTCTTTAGGTCTACTCAGAGCATTGGATTATTGTCCTACACATTTTTGAGGGACACAGGAAAAGAAGATATCGTAGTTCCCATGGTAATGATGTTAATCCTGTTTTCCCCATCTTTGGACAGCTAATATGTTTAGCCATCATTATAATGATTTAGTATTAAAGGAAAAGGAATTCATGTCTTCACTCTCAAAACACATTAAGGAAAGCAAACCCGACTGTGGGCTTGTCTTGAGAGCATTGGTGCTTTCCTCGACTTTTATTTTTGGCATTCTTTTCCATTTGATTGCGGTGTCACTGTAACTTTACTCTTTGATGGAAGTTAACCTTTTTGAGATGCATGCTTATAGTTATACTCATGTGGCTTACTTGATTGTCATGTCTGTGTTTGATTGAAAAAGCTTCTTACCTTTTCATTTACTCCAATGTAAGGGAGCTCAAGGAGCTTTCAGTCTTTCACTTTATAAGGTGATGGTTGGGGCCTTGCAGGATGATGTCCTGGAGGGGGGGTTTGTTTAATAGAATTCTGAAAGAATTTTTTTACTGCCGATTTCTTGTTATCCAATGGCAGTTCTCTTCGATGTATTTGTTTTCTTTTTTGTTAGTTACAATAAATAGGAGTGATTGTCTCTAAAAATTAAGGTTGCGTTAGGCTGTGCCGATAGCCAAACTATGTTTTTTTCTGCTTCCTCATCTGTTGATCTATTTTCAACTTAATCTTAGTATCATATTTTCTCTGTGGACCTGATCTTGGTACCATATATTTCCCCGGTTTGCTCTTGAAACTCCCATCTGTGTGCTATAGCGGCCCCTCATATGTATTTGCTGTATCTACCTATGGGAAGTGTATTACCAATTGGTTCATATGACTTTACTTGTTTATTTTACTATTCTCATTCTTAATGTGATGTCATTGCTTGCCAATACAGTCGTTAGTCCTTCATGGTGCCACCATTGATCTTTTGTGATCTCTTTTCGTGATTCTTGTTACCTGTTAGCCACAGTAATTGATGATTGAGACTTCAGTTCTTCCCAGCAGAACATTGAACCCATCATACTTGCCTCGTATTAAAGATTTTGGTGAAATGAGTGGTTGAAAAATCTGAAAATGGATTGCTGTATGCGTCTCTATTGATGTTCTGAACTCTTTGTCTTGATTGCAACTGGACATTGGAGTGCTCATTGCACTGTGGCTGCCAAAAAAGAGAAGACCTATTTTATCTTCTGCCCCCTCAACCCACAATAGTGCTTAGGTTGTCCATCTGCCCATGAATAGGTAGTTAGATATGATAGAATAATCTCACTTGTGTTCTTACAGTGCTTTGCTGTGTTGATTGTACCAAACAGCTTGATTATGAAAGAGCTGGCAACGAATGGAAAAAGATCATTAGATCGTCTGTCGGTGACTGGCGTATAAATGTCGAAACGGTGGTACAATGGTCCCCATTCTCAAGTGAAGCAGATCTTTTAAGACAGGTAATTACTTTTCTTCTTTATCTCTCTAAGAGTTGAGGATCTTCCGACTTCCGAGACTGGGGGACTGGTCGGGTGTTCTTAATGCATGCCGTGGGAGTTGTTTTTACTAGAGCCAGATTTCTTGATGCACAGTATATCAACTTCTTTTCAAAGCAACATTTGCTTGTCTTTGGACCTCAATAATTGTGTTTAGTCCTTCAACTCTAGTCGGTACATTGTTTGGTTTGTGATGGATCCTGTGATGCATCTCCCTGTGTGAGTGAGGGTCATATGCAAGAGGATTAAATCATGATATATATATTGTTGGGCCTTTCTCTACCAGGTTTAGCTTTTTAGTTGAGCCGGCTGCTTAACAGCCTCTACTATTTCTAAGCATTAGTGCATCACCAATGCTACCGAGGATGTGAAATAAATTAGATACCACCTAGGATTTACACCTTTTTTGAAAGAAAAAACGTCTTAGAATGTGAAATTTTGTCCTCTAGAAAAGAAAATATTGAATGAATTGATCGTAAATTATCGGATTTTACTATACCTTGCCCTTTCTTTTCGAGCTTTTCTAGCGAAGATAGCAATCGTAGAGAAACACTTTGCATGATTGACATCTCAACTCACTAGCTAAAATAGACTTTATGTCTGGTTGAAAAAATGTTCTCAAGAAAGTAGAAAGAGGAAAAGCTTTCTTTATTCCTCTATTCCTCTGTCCTTACCTGTCGAAGTCTATGATTCTAAATGTGAAGACTTTTTCTAATGGGAACCAGAGGGGAAGGTCTGCGCTTGGACCTATTTTATTTATCTAAGGGCTTGGCAGGTGTCAAGATAATGCTATTCTCCTTCTCTTTAAAGTTGCAAATGTGGATGAGGAGTGTGAATATGATGTGTCAAACAAATTTGTTCACATTGTTGATAACAATGTTAATTTTTCACGTTCTACTTGTGGGTATAGATACATCCTAGCCATCATTTTTCTTTTTACAAACTCTTTCTATTGGTTGTTCTCTTTTCTTTTCTTTTTTATTTTTTTGTCAAATTTTGTTTTAGTGGTGAGATGCATGCCACATAAGATCAAATCCACATTTCCATTGGAGATGTCCGTTTTGATTGAATGTGAATGAAGAGGGAATAATTGCCACATATGATTGAGGGTGATAATTACCCACGGCCACGTAAGATCAAATCCAGGGTTGCATTGCTGATACTCTTAGAAGTTGCACAGATATGCATGGATTTTTTTTTTTCTAAACTATTAGGTGCTGTTTAGTGTTTATAATATAATGATATGAAATATTTAAGTAAATTTGGTTGTGTTTCACTTGCTAATCCTTGTGAACACTGCTTCTGAAGTTGAATTCCGAATATTCTCTCGTCTTTCAACTCACATTCTGATAACTATGTCCGAGTTATATTTTTCTTATAATATCTCAGAGTTCATTTGGTTTAAATGCTCTTTTACTTATTTTTTAAGATTTGCATTTACTTTAGTAGCCCTGATTGTCATGTTTGTTTTGTTCAATCACGAACAAAATTGATTGTCACCTCACCTTTTACTTTTCTGTTTGTTTGTTTCGTTGACTCTGTAGTTTGATCGGATGAAGGATCAAGGTACACGCATAATCATATACAATCTGTGGGAGGATGATCAAGGACAGCTAGAACTCGATTTTGATGCTGATCGACATGTATATCTTTGTTATCTTAACAATGAATGGTTTATCCTTGTCTTTGATGAATAGGACATGATAGCAACAGAAGTCCTTGTAGGAACTTAATTTTCTTTTATATATTTCATGCAGGACATTCAAATTAGAGGTGTCAACCGAGATGAGAAGAGCATACAAATGGCACAACAATATCCTAACTCTAGGCATTTCTTGACTTATCGGCATTCATTAAGGGTAATAGTTTGAGCTTGTATTTTGCAGATCAGAATGGCTCGGCTGTTCAGCAAACTTAAAGAAATTGCCCTCTAGATCTTTTTTGCCTGTCTTGATGTTTTATTAGTGTGGAAAAACATTGCCCTTATTATTGTTGCAGGAAGAAATTGCTCTACTGTGGGTCAGTTTTGCTAATACTTGTAGCGAAGTTTCCTTGGAAAATAGTTGGCCTAGGGCTAGTGCAGGTGTAACAAAGGGGAACAGTTTGGAGCACAAGCGAACAATACTGAAATAGTATTGTTAACTCTTTTGAGGGTTTCTTCGCACCTTGGGTTGAGGTCTGCAAGAAGGGAACTTTAGGGGTTGTTTTGGCTTTTTAGGTTGCATAGAACGGTTTTCATCTCATCATAGAATATAAAACAGAGTAGCAGAAGACATATAATGTTGATCTTTCAATGGTGTATTGGTTTTATATATTGAACTTGGTTTAAACTTGTGTCTGTTTTCAAATTGCCAGAGCTACGCATCAATTCTTTACCTCAGAATTCCTCCGGGCTTCCGAATTATTCTTCGCGGGAAGGATGTTGAGCACCATAATGTAGTCAATGATATGATGATGACCAAGGAGGTCACATATCGCCCACAGCCTGGTTCAGATGGGGTCCCGAAGGAATCAAATGTAATGTTTTGTTTGAATGGACATTTGGTTTGAGGTACCCCATACTTGTGCTTTCTTCTGGTTACTTTTGATAATTTTGGACTGCTTTCATTCACAGATGGTTGCTGTCGTTACCATGGGGTTTGTTAAGGATGCAAAAGCACATATCGACGTTCAAGGATTTAATGTTTATCATAAAAACAGACTTATTAAGGTTTGATTCTTGTTTGAGATATGATCCTTATGGTGTCTGCGTACTCACAATTATTATCAGTAGTCCTTCACGTGTAAGAAATTTACTCAAAACTTACTATACTTGACACAACCTTTTTGAAACAGTTTTTTAACTAATTATGCTTCATCAAGCCAACACTGGACCTGTTTCATGGTCCACATACATGGATTATGTGTGCGTGGTTTTGCTTTATCAGAAAGGTTGATGAACTTTAGTTTCCATCTAATGAAGTCTCAATGACACCTTGTTACATTCCAAAGAGAAGTAATATACGTGGGTCAAAAGTTCAATCCATATTTACTGTTTTTGGTCAAGACTGGAGCAAATTCATCCTTTCTGTGATATGATTTCTTTCCTATCCGCTTGGGGGGGTTAGTTTCTATGTCCCCTTATCAATGAATTGGAATAATTCATAACCTGTTTTGCTTTTTCAGCCATTTTGGAGACTATGGAATGCTGCAGGAAGCGACGGCCGTGGAGTTATAGGTTTTAATTCTGCCTCGAAGTATTGGAATTTATTAGCTAGCTCCCCTTTTGAAGTATATGCCTTTTTACTTTCTTGATTAGGGGTTTTGGAAGCCAATTTCGTTGAACCGGCTCATGATAAACAGGGTTTTGAGCGTACTATAGTTCTTTCAAGACTTGAAACAAAATTAATACAAATGCAAAAGACATACTGGTATGTTCTTTTACTGTTCAAAGTTTTTAAGTTTTTAAGAATGGAAAATGAATGGTTCTGCTCCATTCAGGTCTTCGTACTGTCACAGAATTGGATATGCTCCACGGCGCAACAAAAAGGGTATGGATGACAGAGGTATACATTATCTTCTGCTCTTCAATGGAAAAGTTAATTCTCCCTCCTTCCCTAAATTAATGTCAAATTTGCTTTGCTCAGAATTTAAGCCAACTTTTGGCCTAAATATGAAGCTGTAAAGAACAAAGTTGCCTTAAAGTGACCCTCGTTTAGGGACCAGATGTATACTTAAAAGTGCAAAAATATGGACAGAAGCATTACACATTGATTGAAATCTATCTATTATGAGCACATCAGATTCTCTAAACAACTCGAAATTTTCATGTGACATTGTGCTGGTTTTTACTACTTTGTAGATATGTCTCCTGATTATTCTCCTGAAACGCCATCTAAATCTAAAAAAATGAGTGCTGCTCCCAGCAGCAAGGCACCAGTTTCAGATAAATTCTCTTTACATAAAAGTCAGCAGCAGGGGGTACGAGAATCTGAAGAACATCCTGCAGTCAACGGTAATGGATTTCTATACAGTAAGGGTCAAAACCGAAGGAAAACCCCAACAAAATCTGGGAGGAGACCAAGCTCTTCAGAGCCATCATCTCCTGCCGAAGATGTCTGTGATGACGACTTGCAAACAACAATGCCTCAGAGAAATGCAAATGGCAGTTCACAGAAGACAATATCTGTTAATAAGTCTCCTATGAAAGATGGCCCTCATTCAATTCAACCACCTTCTTATGTTGGACTTGCTGAAGTTGACCAGGATGGTTCTGTAGGTGGAAGAATGAGCACCCGTTCGCGATCAAAGGTAATCTTCTGGTTGCCCTATCATTCTTCCCACTTGCATTTTGTGGACCGGTTAACGTCCCCGTTGCTGGTTTAATAGTTGTTAGCTTTTGAGGGGGTGGTAGTGTCCCCCACCTATTTCAACAAATAGCACAAATTCTGAAGAGTTGTGTTAGTATCATATGGTGCTACACACAGGCAATATTTGAGTCAAGGTTATGGAGACCCCTTCTGCACACATAGACAAGTTGGTCCGAAGGAGAAAGACATGGAGATGTTGCTCAATGTGCAAACTGTTAACTACACTTGTAAACGCTCTAAATCTCACTTTAGTAATTACAATGCCTAAAAATGATCGCTAGAAATTATATTAGAGCTGGAGTACCATAGAGAGAGTTTCATTGTTTGTGTGCTTGCACAGATGGTCTTTTTTATTTGACTAAACACTGTTAGCCTTCCCTTGTGTTATCGGTAAGTACTTGGAGCTGAAAAGCTGTAATCACTCACTCTTATCATGAATGGTGAAATGGCCCAGATGGGGAACTCTCTAACCAAAATTCCTTGGGAGCAGAAGGGCCAAAAATAACAAAACCCCTCTCCTGTCTTAATGTGGGAACTCAACGTTTAGAAGGACAAAGAGGAAATGCCTGCGTATATTACTGGTGTTACTGTTCTCAGTTTGAGTTTTGTCAAACACTCCTGACTGACTATTGCTTCCCAAGTGATTGTGGTGCTCCAAGTTCATTTTTGTCAGAAGTGACTGGTGTTTAATGAAATGTAAAATGTAAAATACTTCTCCCTCCGTCCCAAAAAAAGTCTCATTTCCTTTTTGGAAAGTTAATTAGAACAATATCTAATCATTATTTAATGTACATTTGTTATGTCTTATGTTTTGCAATTACAATCACTGATGCTCCCTTCGTTCCGAAATCGTCATCTTTGACCATGCACACCGTTTAAAAAAAGTAACTTGAGTGTATTCTAAATATGGGTGTAATGTATGGTTTCCTTTAATGCCCTTGAGCATGTGACCATAATTAAAGTAGGTAGAAAAATTAAGGGTAAAGTGATAAAAGTATTTTCCTAAAAAGGAATGTTTTGAGAGAGGACAATTATTTTTGAACGGAAAGGAGAACAATTATTTAGGAATGGATGAAGTATAATATTACGTATATTATCATTAACACTTTTTTGGAATTTGATAAGGATAAGTAAATATTCATAAATCTTGGTCAAAGTCTAGTTAAGCTGACTAGAAAAGTCAAAGTGAGTTTTTTTTCTTTTTTGAGGATGAAGGTTGTAGATGTAGAGTGCAACATCTTTCTAGACTATTGGAGTAGTATGAAGCTGTCTTTGTGAATCTAGTGAGTAAAACTGTTGATTTGCTAATGTGTAAACATGAGTTCCTTATACTGGTGTTTAATCCTTCTCGAGTTTGCTGACCAAGGTAAACATTTGGTGGTTTTTTTTTTTTGTAAATTAAAAAAATGATTAAATAACAATTTATTTAATTGATTATTCTTGTAAGGTCATTCTTCGTGTTTCTTTTAACTGGCAGGGTTACAATGCTTGTGGAAATGAATCTGCTCCTTTAAATGGCAACATACCTTCTTTAGATCAGTTGCTGGAAGAGAATCGTGAATTGAAGGAAAGGTGTGGTGGTTTGAATTATGTGATTTGTATGTCATGCTTGCTCTATGATCTTATTACTGCTTTTGTTTCAATTTGTTGTTTCTATTTGTGTAGATTAAAAAGGAAGGAGGATGATATTTTAGGTGATCTGTGCCATGATCTGAATTCTGAGAGAGCTCGATGTAAATCACTTGAAGCTCAGGTAAGTTTTGGAAGATACTACCTTTATCTTCAGCACTTCTTCTGGAGCAAATTTGACCTGAACGGCTTTTAAGTGCATTTGAGTGATGTTGTCATCAGACATCAATGTAATTCAGCTAGTTGTAATGGGTTGGGATATAAGTCCCTCAAATAGAAACAAATACTATGGTAAATAGTTAGAAGGAGCTTATATCGCATGTCTCCAGATTATTAATCTTTATCTTCACTATGATTGTTGTCCCTGATCCCAAGATCCTACTCCATTCAATTGGGATACCTATATATCCTCACCTGTATTAAGTAAACCTGAATTGACAACCTGCTCTCGTTTTCCCAATAGTTTAATTAATTAGTTCTTTCTGTGGTAATAGAGAAAGTAATTATAATTGGCATGTCTTGGGCTGAAAGCTGGTCACTTTTGGGTACTTATTTCTAGTATAAATTAAGGTTAAGTTTTGTTAGCTCTTACCTGATTAGTAATTACTTACAAATCTTGGATGCTTTTTATTCAGCTACTGGAGGCAAATATAAGAAATGAGGATCTCAACAAGGAGCAAATTAGTTTGATAGAGATATTCTCGGAGGAAAGGGAGCGTCGGGACAAAGAGGAAGAAAATTTGAGAAAGAAGTTGAAGGTGTTTTTTCTTTCCTCTTGATTCATTTTTACTTTCGCTTCTTTGTGTCCATGTGCTGTGGGGCGGCGGTGAGGGTTAGAGAAATGGGCCTCTTAGGATTTCATATGTTTCTTTTTTCTTTGCAGGAAGCATCAAATACCATCCAAGAGTTGCTTGACAAGGTGAGGCAGTTAGACAAGATGAAACCTACTGGCAAGAAATTGGATCGTTGAGAGCAGTGTTACCCCAAGTCAACTGACCCATTTACTTTTTTGAAATTCCAAATCTAAACAAGGCATCAT
This sequence comes from Codonopsis lanceolata, assembly GCA_013146195.2. Lineage (NCBI taxonomy): Eukaryota > Viridiplantae > Streptophyta > Magnoliopsida > Asterales > Campanulaceae > Codonopsis > Codonopsis lanceolata. The sequence goes on along the minus strand of CM028378.1, from coordinate 27,524,690 downwards.
TTTCTGTATGGTTTACAAGTGCCAGCCTCTCATGACTACTCTCCTTGGTGCTGTTGGATATAGCGAGTGTATAGAGTGGCTATAACTTATAAACCGCACTATTAGAGAGTTGAGGCTGGCTTCAGTGCCAAGTTTTGTATGAGAATGATGAAGTCGTGCTGTATATATCAATTCCATCAAGTTGTTTCTTTTTCCTCAAACTACTGATATTTGTTTGTCCATTTTGAAGTTTGGGACTGTTATTATCATTTCGTCAAGATTTGGCTCCTAGTTTCTTTTTGTAGTCACACTTATGAGATGTATTTGAAAGGAGGATGAAATTAGGAAAAATTGTGGACCGGTCTACTTTCAAAGTTTTTAATTGTTATAGTATCGTGTTTTTTTTTTCAATGGAAAAAGACACTTTTGGATGTGAAAGGATAGTGATATTCTTAATGAGCATGAGACGCGAATGAATTGTGCTTCATTGACTATTGGAATGTGATTCATCAATTTTATTGTATTAATTTTTGTACCATGGTTCAATAGTTTAATTGCTTAGTTTTATTGCACAGTTATTCATTAATTTTATTGCGTTAGTTTTTATATCGCGGTTCAATAGTTTAATTGTTTATTCTAATTGCTCTGAGGTACCAACTTTTATGTACCGTGATGAATTAATTTTTGAATCGCGATACATATACCTAATCCAAGTTACACTGTGGTATTAATTTTTATGTTCAACGATGAATTAATTTTTGAACAACTTTTATGTTCAACGATGAATTAATTTTTGAACCGCGATAATGGATCAGACTGAGTAGTGCATTAAGTTGATTTTGTTGTTCTTGAAATGAAAAAAAAAAGATTAATAGCAATCGTGAAGTTCCCCTTCTCCTGAAACAACCCTTCATGGCTACTGCTAATACTGTTATAAATGTTAAAAATGATTGTTCTGGGTGAAACTATTGAAAAAAATCAAAAAATGTCTGTTTTTTATGCTATGAACAGGCTCAATGATAAGAATGTATGTTTTGCTGTTGATGAAGTGGAAACGTTGACTGCTGAGAATTTAGATGAAAAAATTAAATCCAATAAATTAGATGAAGTATTGACTGGTTAAGGTGATAGAAAATGATGAAGTTATTGAATTAATGAAATTATTTGAGGAAAGTGAAGAGATAACCACTAAAGTGAAGAGTTGGTGTACCACTTTTCATCTCAACCATTGGTTGAGATGCAATAGTTGGGATATAATGGTGGAGATGAAAAGTGGTACACCAGTGGTACACACAAGTGGTACAGAAAATCTGAACTCCCCTTGTGATCTCTTAGGTCATTTTAATGATAAGTTAGTCCCTTCAATTGAATTACCACCGGTTCTAGAATTAAAACTCTTATCTTCTAATCTGAAATATGTTTTTCTTGGTAAAGACGACACTTTGCCTGTGATAATGTGTTCAAATCTTTCTAAAAATCAAGAAGAAAAATTAATGAGTGTGTTAAAGGAACATAAGGAAGCTATATGATGGATTTTAGCTGATTTGAAAGGTATAAGTCCCGCCATGTGCATGTACAAAATTCATCTCGAAGAAGGTGCTAAACTTTCTCGAGAATATCAACGAAGATTGAGCCCACATATGAAAGAAGCTGTAAGAAAATAAGTTCTCAAATTGTTCGATGCCAGTATTATTTATCCTTAGTTGAGAGAAATGTCATTTTATGATTAATCAGGGTATTGTGTTAGGACACATTGTGTCAAAGAGAGAGATAGATGTTGATCAAGCTAAGGTGGACATAATATCTAAATTACCTCCGTCTAATTTAGTGAAAGGGGTTTGAAGTTTTCTTGGCCACACAGGTTTTTATATGCGTTTTATAAAAGACTTTTCAAAATTTGCAAGCCTCTATGCAACTTGTTAGCCAAGGACACTGAATTCATTTTTGATAAAGATTGTCTTGAAGCCTTTAACCTTTTAAAAGAAAAATTGACTACGGCTCCCATCTTAGCCAGTCCTAATTGGTCACTTTCATTTGAAATCATGTGTGATGCTTTAGATTTCGCTATAGGTGTTGTGCTTGGTCAAAAAGTGGATAAGTCGCCTCATGTAATTCACTATGCGAGTCAAACTCAATGATGCACAATTGAATTACATGACCACTAAAAATGATTTTTTGGTGATAGTGTTTGTACTTGAAAAATTATGTTCCTACTTGTTAGGATCTAAGGTGATTGTCTTTTCTCACTATGCTACGCTAAAATACTTGTTAACACAGAAAGATGCTAAGCCTAGATTGATTAAGTGAATACTTTTGTTGCAAGAATTTGATTGACAATAAAAGATAAAAAAAGATCTGAGAATGTGGTGGCCGACCAGTTATCTAGGATAGAATTATGATCTATGTTCGAAAAACAGTTATTTGAAAATAACATTCAGTTGAATGAAGATTTTCCAAGACGACTAGCTATTTGCTATTCAGCAAAATAAGCCATGGTATGCTGATTATGTGAATTTTATAGTAGCTAATATCATAAATACTGATTTTGGATATCATGAAAGAAAGAAATTTTTACCTGAAGTGAGACATTACTGTTGGGATGAACCGTATCTGTTTAAGCGTGGTTCTGATTTAATTATTAAGAGATGTATCCCTGAGGAAGAGTAACAAAGTGTGTTATCATTTTGTCATGGTTTTGCTTATGGAAGACATTTTAGTGGAGAAAAGACTGCTCGAAAGGTATTAGTGAGTATCACAATCAAACCTTTATTGGTCTACATTATTTAAGGATGCATGCATGTTTAGTAAGAATTGTGATAAATGTCAAAGATCTCGAGGAATAAGTAAGAGGAATGAGATGCTTCTAGTAGGAAATTTAGTTGTTGAAATATTCGATGTTTGGAGAAAAGATTTTATGAGACCTTTTCCTATTTCTCATGGTTTTGAATACATATTGGTAGCAGTCGATTATGTTTCAAAATGGATAAAGACAATAGCTACTAGGAATAATGATACTAAAATGAAAATGATGAATAACTCTTTTGACTTTCATTACAATACAATTGAGTAAATATATACACATGTTTGGACAATCAGGATCCAAAAGACTAGCCTAAATTATGAACTAATTTACGGAACTAATTGGCTAAATTACAGGACTAATTATAGCTGCAAAGTACATACCATATATTCAGTTGTTTCCAGAATATTCTCTTTACTCCCCCTCAAGTTGGCGCATGAAGATTCGAAATGCCCAACTTGGAAAGTAATTCCAGAAAACAATTGCGACTAAGAGATTTGGTGAAGATGTCAGCAAGTTGTGAGTGAGAACTGATTGGATGAGGAAGCAAAAGTTTAGATTGGATATGTTGGCGGATGAAATGACAATCAATTTCGATATGTTTGGTGCGCTCATGGAAAACAGGGTTGACAGCAATATGAAGGGCTGTCTGATTGTTGTAAAATAGTGGAGTGGGAGCGGAATCACTCACTGATGTGTACGCAGCGGAATATATCAAAGAGACTCGCCTAATCGAATCTCAAATGAGACTTTCCAAAGAAATCTCAGTAACAAAGTAATTTAGACTTTGAGAATAATAACCGAAAGGGACACAATTGCAAAGCAATAATTTGATTATAATAAACTTGAATGATTTACAAATGAATGAATGAAGTATTTATAAACCTATGTTACAAATGTATTTGATGAAAAGACACAACATTAATCAGTATGACTTTTGGCGGCGAACACCATAAATATTTAATCAGTATAACTCTTGGTGAATAGCCACGAACATGAAACAACACCATTCAGGAAACCCTTGGTCGAGGCATGGACAAGGCTCGGCCGAGCAACCAATATCAATCCAAGAGACACAACCCTTCCAGGAACAGCACTTCTGCATCAGCTTTGTTTTGTTTTAAACATCAGTGATTTTAAATGTGATGTTCTCTTGGTCCCCAAGTGGTTCTGCTTTAACACGATTTACATCATACTCCTCCACTTTAAAAGGATTCGTCCCCGAATCTATGTCATCATAAAGAGGCTCATCCGGGTAAAATGCAACTAAATCCGCCACATTAAAAGTTGGGGAGATATTCCATCCAGTTGGTAATTCTACAATATAAGCGTTGTCGTTGATTTTCTGAATAATCTTGCAAGGGCCAAGTTTCTTGTGATGTAGCTTGTTATATGTTCCTTGAGGGAATCTCTCCTTGCGTAGATGAACCATCACCATGTCACCTACATTAAAGATCTTCAAACGACGTCGCTTGTCTGCATGTTCCTTGTACTTCGCATTTGCCTCCGTAATATTTCTCCTACTGCTTGAAGCGCCTCGATCATTTCCGCCATATGCTCGGCCGGCTATACTATATCCCGGAATCTTTGGCAAAGGAATTAAATCAAGAGTATATGAAGGAGGCTTTTGATAAACAATTTCAAAAGGCGTCTTCTTCGTAGTACGATTCACCATGTTGTTGAAAGCAAACTCAGCTGTGGCTAACGCTAAATCCCACTTCTTCGAAAATCACCACATAGACAACGAATCATTGAACCCAACGTCCGATTTACCACCTGTGCTTGACCATCCGTTTGAGGGTGAAATGAACTACTAAATTGTAAAGAAGTCTGAAAAATATGCCAAAGAGTACGCCAGAAGTGACTCAAAAATTTTGTATCCCGGTCTGATGTGATCGACTTAGGCACCCCATGAAGGCGAACCACTTCTCTGAAGAACAAACCGGCGATATGGCGTCGCCGATGTTTTCCGACAAGGAATGAAGTGAGCCATTTTAGAAAAACGGTCAACCACCACAAAAACAGAGTCATTTCCTCTCTGCGTCCGAGGTAGTCCCAAAACGAAATCCATAGAAATGTCTTCCCATGGACCATCTGGAACCGGCAAAGGAGAATATAATCCCGTATTCTGGGACTGTCCTTTGTTTCGTTGACAAACCATACATTTCCGAACGAAAGTGTGCGTATCTTTGCGAAGTTGGGGCCAAAAATACTTCCGAGCAACAAGTTCAACTGCTTTGTCCCGACCAAGATGACCATCTTTATGTAACTCCAAGCAATGAGACTTTCGCGAATGGAACCATGAGGGATACACAACTTGTCACGATAAAATAAAAACTCATCTTGCAACAAGTATAAGCCAACCGACCACCATCTCTACATTTAGCCCATATCTCCGCGAAATCAACGTCTGTCGCATACAAACTTTTCAAACAATCAAATCCTACTACTGTCGTATGCATAGTCACCAACAAACTAGCCCGGCGACTCAAAGCATCCGCCACTTTATTAAGTTGTCCACTTTTGTGTTGAATGAGAAAAGAAAACTGCTGTAAATAGGATACCCAACGTGCATGCATGCGATTTAGTGTTGTCTTACCATTCAAGTATTTCAACGCTTCATGATCCGTATGAAGAATGAACTCACGATGCAAAGAAATATTGTTCCCAATGTTTTATCGCAACCGCATAGAACTCAAGTTCATATGTAGTCCATTTTCGCTTTGACTCCTCCAATTTCGACTCATGAAAGCAATCGGTCTCTTCTTTTGCGTGCGCCAAAACAGCCCCAATGCCAATCACTGAAGCATCCGTTTCCAACTCGAAAGGAATAGAAAAATCCGGTAATACGAGGAGTGGGGCATTAGTTAATTTATCTTTAATCAACACAAAACTTGCTGCGGCTTCATCACCCCAAAAGAAACTTCCTTTCTTCATACAATCCTGAGCCATTATAGTGCTAAAATTTCGTATGAACCGGTAAAAAGTAGTAGCCCATGAAAAGCCCATGAAAACTTCGCACTTCACTAACTGCCTTGGGAGTTGGCCAATCACGAATAGCACGGACTTTTCCCTCATCCACCTGAATGCCATCCGCTGAAATAATGTATCCCAAAAATAACAATTTATCCAACATAAAACTGCACTTCTTTAAATTAACATACAACTCGTTTTCCCGCAATGTCTTCAAAACACTTTGCACATGCCCGATATGCTCCTCCTCAGTTTTGCTATAGATCAAAATATCATCAAAATACACCACAAGAAATTTCCCATTAAATTGCTTGAGAACTTGGTGCATTAGACGCATAAATGTACTCGGTGCATTGGATAAACCGAAAGGCATTACCAGCCATTCGTACAATCCCTCCTTAGTTTTGAAAGCGGTTTTCCACTCATCGCCTTGTCTAATCCGTACCTGATGGTACCCACTCTTTAGATCAATCTTGGAAAATACTTTGGAACCCCGAAGCATATCCAACATATCATCCAACCGAGGAATTGGGAATCTATACTTGACTGTGATTTTGTTGATGGCTCTACTATCAATGCACATGCGCCACGAACCATCCTTCTTGGGCACAAGTAAAGCCGGGACTGCACAAGGACTTAAACTCTCCTGTATATGCCCCTTTTTCAACAGCGGTTCTTCAACCTTGTTCTTTGAGAATCTCGTGCTCGCAGACTCATACGATAATGAGGGAGATTAGGCAATGAAGCACCGGTGTAAAATCAATGTTATCTTGAATATCTCTCAGGGTGGCAATCCTGAGGAGAGATCATCGAGCATAATATCACGAAACTCATCCAAAACCGACTTTAATGATCTTGGAACCAAACTAACTTGTCCCAAATTTTCTTTCCGTATAATGGCATAAATAATCGGTGCATCTGCTATATCTTCAACAAACTCTTGAGGAGTACATAAAGAAATAATAGGTTTAAATTTCTTATTACCACGAGCACTCTTATCAAGTGTCGAACGTAATTGGAAACGAAACCCATCTTTTGTAAAAAGCAAAGTATTTTCTCTCCCATTATATACCACATTTACGTCATACTGCCACGGTCTACCCAATAATACATGGCATGCATTCATATCGACAATATCGCATAAAATTTCATCCTTGTAACTCCCTATAGAAAAAGGAATAAGGCACTGTTCATGTACCTTTATATTGCCACCAGAATTAATCCAACCAACTGTGTAAGGGGACGGGTGCTTGTGAACCTTCAAGTGTAAAGAATCCACGAAACTACGGGCCACCAAATTCTCACTACTACCACTATCGACAATCACTGTTGCATCAACATTACTAACCTTCCCCTTTGTTCGAAATATGTTGTGTCGTTCTGGATCATCATCATCACTAGGGGTTGTCAAGAGAAGCCGTCGAACCACCAAAGATTCATGATTATTTGTCTCTTCCATTTCCTCATTAAGATCAATCACACCGTCTTCATCATCTTCTTCGTCATCTCGGTCTACCATGTTGACTCCTCGTCTCATAGGGCATTGACTAGCCATGTGCCCCTGTTGTAAACACCTAAAACACTTATCACTAAAAGTTTTAGCGTAAGGGTTTTGATTTTGTTGACCACGATTAGTCGTGTTGGTGTTACGTCTAACCGGGGGATTCTGAACATCCGTTTGGGCCGCCTGCTTCCCTTCATTTTTACTAGTTTCCACACCTTGCGTTTTTCCTGAACCCGTCACCGTACTAGACCCGGTCACTTGATACTTAGAACTCGAAGAAGATCTGCAGAAAAATTTATGTATGATTGCTGCTTCTCGATCTTCTTAGCACGAGTGATAACTTCACTTACAGATCGATTTGTGAACAACTCCACTTGATTTCTAATCTTGACCCAAAGACCACTCACGAATCTTGCAACTTCTTGCGCCTGTTTCATCCAAATCGCTCTTCCGATTGGGCATGAAAATCGTGGGCATAATCTTCAACTGCATGCGAGCACCTTGTTTTAGATCCAAAAAGACTTGATACGTTACTTGTTCATAGTCATCGGCAAAAAGTGAGATCGTAATTCCTCTTCATCCTAGCCCAAGAGCGAATAGGAGCTTTATCTCTACGATGTAAACTTCTTACATAATTGTTCCCACCATGCCGATGCTCCATCACGTAGTTTGTATGCTACGTATGGCACCTTCCTATCTTCTTCAACCTGCATCAAGTCGAAGAATTTCTCCACCTCCTCCAAGCCAATCCACGAACTCATTCATTTTCAAATTTCGAGAAAGATGGGATATCCGCCCGAATTTTAGGGCGTTGGTCGTACCTAGGTGCTTCCATGTTTCCTTCTTCTTCTTCTTGATCAGAATCTTCCTCAGCCACCGGTTCATCTTGGTGGACATTATTTCTCCGACGATTTGCCCGATTCTGTTGGTTGCCATTACCACCTACCTGCATTTGAACTAATGCTGCAAGTAGTTCTGCATGTTGACGATCCATACGTTCTAGGATAGCTGCTATGTCACCGTTGTTTCCTCCATTGTTTGCCATCTTCTCGTCGGAGAATCCCAAAGATCGTCCGATTTCTGATACCAAATGATGTGTACGCAGCGGAATATATCAAAGAGACTCGCCTAATCGAATCTCAAATGAGACTTTCCAAAGAAATCTCAGTAACAAAGTAATTTAGACTTTGAGAATAATAACCGAAAGGGACACAATTGCAAAGCAATAATTTGATTATAATAAACTTGAATGATTTACAAATGAATGAATGAAGTATTTATAAACCTATGTTACAAATGTATTTGATGAAAAGACACAACATTAATCAGTATGACTGTTGGCGAACAGCCATAAATATTTAATCAGTATAACTCTTGGTGAATAGCCACGAACATGAAACAACACCATTCAGGAAACCCTTGGTCGAGGCATGGACAAGGCTCGGCCGAGCAACCAATATCAATCCAAGAGACACAACCCTTCCAGGAACAGCACTTCTGCATCAGCTTTGTTTTGTTTTAAACATCAGTGATTTTAAATGTGATGTTCTCTTGGTCCCCAAGTGGTTCTGCTTTAACACGATTTACATCACTCACTCCTAAATCTGAGAGCAACCGACGTAGCCAAATTACTTCACTTGACGTGGTGGCCATGGCTCAGTATTCAGCTATAGCAGAGGAGTGAGAAACAACAGACTGTTTCTTGGAGCGCCATGAAATTGGTGAATTTCCAAGAAACATAATGTAGCCAGTAGTGGAACAACGGGTTGTTGGACACCCAGCCCAATCAGCATCACAATATCAACGAAGAGTGAGTGGGTGAGTTGTTGGAAGGAAAGAAAATTCCTTGACTCGGCGAATTTTTGAGATATTGGAGAATCTGCACGACGGCTTCAAGGTGTGGTTGACGTGGCTGATGCATGAACTGGCTAAGAATGTGTACCGCATAACTGATATCAGAGCGTGTGATAGTTAAGTAGAGCAACCACCCAACTAGGCACCGATACTGTCCCGAATCTTTGCAGAGGGCACCTAAATAGAGGTTGAGTTTGAGGTTTTGCTCCATGGGAAATGAGGCTGGTTTGCATCCTGTGAGCCCACACTTACCTAAGATGTCAACAACGTACTTTCGTTGACTTAAGACGATGCTTGCAGGGGATCGGGCAACTTCAAGGCCCAACAAATATTTGAGTTTACCCAGGTTCTTAATATGAAATTTTTCATCCAAATAATGTTTAAGCCACGATATTTTGGATGGATCATTGCCTGTAACTATCACATCATCTACATAGATAAGGACCGCAATAAAGCATGTATTTTTAGTGAATGTAAAGAGGGAATGGTCTGAGAAGGATTGGCGAAATCCAACTTGGAGCAATGAGTGAGTAAACTTTTGGTACCAATTTTTAGAAGCTTGGCGTAACCCATAGAGAGACTTGAGCAATCGACAGACGCGTTGCTCCCCCTGTTTGGCGAATCCCTGTGGTAACTTCATATACCCCTCTTCCTCTAGATCACCATGTAAGAATGCATTGTTAACATCCAACTGCTGCAATTCCCAATGTCGAACGGAGGCAACTGCAATCAGACATTGGACTATGATAAGCTTGGCGACTGGTGCAAATGTTTCGTGAAAGTCAACACCTTCGATTTGTGTGTAACCCTCCGCCACTAATCGAGCCTTGTAACGTTCTATAGTACCATCAGGGTGAAATTTCACTTTGTAGACCCATTTGGAGTCAATTGCTAGCTTCTTAGGTGGTAGCGGAACAAGTTCCCAAGTTTTATTTGTCTCTAATGCCGAAATTTCTTTATCCATAGCATCCCTCCAATGAGAATGTTTTACTGCCTGAAAGAAAGTCTTTGGCTCATCGATAGAAGAGATGGCCGCTAAAAAGGCATTGTGAGTTCTTGAAAATTTGGAGTAAGATATATTATGAGATAAAGGATGTACCGTTAAGTTAGCTGAAGGAGAAGGGGAGTGTGAATCTGTTGAAAATGGGAGCAAGGAAGGCGGCAAGACATAATCAAACCCAGAAAATCTGCGAGGCAATTGTTTGGCTCGTGGTGGAAGTACTGCTGGATGTTCCACTTGAGCAGGGCTAGGTGAGATCGATTCAGGCTCTGGCATGGGTGATTCAATGGAGACTGGATTAAGACTAGGAGAAGGGTTTTCATTGTCAAAGGTGTGCGACCCAATAGGTGAAGGCTGAGAAGAAGATGCTGGTTTGGTGTCACCAGGAATGAGCTCGGCCAGAGTGTTGCCAAGATGTTCTTCAGTTAAGTGGCTGGTTGTGGGCTCATTACCGAGTGGGTTAGTGGGTGTCGTGGTGGACTTATCAGGGTATTGTACTTGTGGACCATCTGAATTGCGTTGCATGTTCTTGAAGGGAAAAATATCTTCAAAAAATTGAATGTCTCGGGAGGTATAAGTTTTCTGACTTTCCAAGTCATAAATCTGATACCCCTTTTGCCCATGTGGATAGCTTATAAACACACCTGGCCTGCTTCGAGCCGCAAACTTGTCACGAGGCTTGTTGTGAACATGACCATATCACAAACAGCCAAAACTTCTTAAGTGATCATATTGAGGCGTCTTCCCATATAAGATCTCGTATGGTGTCTTATTATTTAAGACAGTCAACGGCATGCGATTAATCAAATAGGCACTTGTGAGAACACATTCACCCCAAAATTGAATGGGTAAGTTTACTTGAAATCGTAAGGCCCGAGCTTCTTCCAGAATATGTCGATGTTTCCTCTCCACTACACCATTCTGTTGTGGCATATCCGTGCAACTGGTCTACCTGTCCATTCCATGGTCTAGAGATAATAATATAGCGACTCCAAGTGGTCAAATTCGAGACCATTATCTGTTCGAAAAATTTTGATTTTCACATTAAATTGTGTTTGTACCCAATTGAAAAAAATAGAAGATACCGTTTAGTCTCGGATTTATGTTTCATAAGGAAAACCCACGTAGCGTGACTGTGGTCATCAACAATGGTGAGGAAATAATGCGCCCCAGAGTGTGAAGCAGTGCGATACGAACCCCACATGTCACAATGAACCAATTCAAAAATATGCTTGGATTTGCTTATTCGAGGCGGAAAAGGAATTTGAGTTTGTTTTGCTCGACAACTAGCATCACAAAAATGTGTGTTTGAAGCATTATACATAATAGATAAATTCGAAACAAGAGATAAACGGTTGACCGGTAGGTGACCAAGATGGTGGTGCCATAAATCCGTCGAATTTTGTTTGTTTGCCAAAAAAGCCTTCCCTGCTCCAATAGGTTCCAAATAATAGAGCCCATTTCGCACTTTACCCACTCCAATCAGCTTCCTCGAGGGTAGATCCTGTATAACACAAAAATCAGACCCAAATATCATAACACAGTTGAGATCTCGAGTTAATTTACTAACAGATAGCAAATTAAAATGAAAGTTGGGTACGCCTAAAACTTTCTCGAGTTTTAAGTTTAGACCAAGCTTAATTTGACCCAATGCATGGACTGGGATATTGTCCCCATTAGGGATCTGTACTGGGGGAACAATTGAGTTTTTATGGGCATCAAACATAGAGTTAATTTGATAGGTAATGTGATTTGTTGCCCCGCTGTCAATTATCCACGATTCAGTCTTACCAGAAAACCCATGAGAAGCCATGTTTGTAGTCGGCCCTGTTGTGTTAGGTTGGGAACTTGACTGTTGACCCAGGAAGTTCAATAGTTGTTGAACTTGTGTTTGTGTTAGATCTGGAAAAACTCCTCTAGTAGAGTTGCCAGAGCCTGAAGCAACACCAGAACCACATCCGTCCACCGTCGTAGCAAATGATCCCGGTATTGATGGTCTCGTTGTCATTCGTTGCTCGCCACCCTTTTGCTTTTTGCTTTATCCATGTCGAGGGGTAGCCTATCAATTCATAACAAGTCTCCCTCGTGTGATTTGTCCCGTGACAATGCGTGCACTGTCGTTGCCCAGATTGTTCCCCAGTCTCGCGTCGATTTTATTTTTGTTCTCGTCCATGCGACGCCTTGGCCATCAATGTTGTTGCTTCTATGGAAGGTATTCGAGCATCAGCTACATTGCGTTGCTTCTCATCTTGAGCAGCCATGGCATAAACTCTCCCAATCCCTGGTAACGGTTCAATACTAAGGATCTGCGATCGAACCGTCTGGTACGAATCATCTAACCACATCAGAAAATCGAAGACCTTTTCTTCTTCGTGGAGTTCTTGGATTCTTTTCCCTGCGCCACACGTGCAATACGGGTCGTACGTTTTGAAGTTCACTCCAAAGCCCCTTCAATTTTCCGTAGTACATGGATGTTGCTACCTTCTCTTGTTGTAGAAGAGCAATAGATTGTTTCAATTCGTAGACTCGAAGTGCAATTCCCTATGTGAATCGTTCTTCAAAGTCTCCCCAAATCTCACTTGCGGTGTTAATGTGGGTTGCACCGGCTTGCAACTCTTTGCAGACTGCGTTGATCAGCCACGACTTAACAACTGCGTTACATTGAATCCAAAGCTGGAAATCCCAGGAATTAACGTCGGGTTTGGTGATGGATTCGTCCACGAACCCTGCTTTACTTTGGATTGAAGAGTGTTGAGAAAATTACTTCGCCAAGTGAAGTAATTATCTCCTGCTTCTGTTAGGGGTTGTGTAACAAAGACCAACCCAGGATTATCTGAAAGATGCAGGTAGTAGGCTGACTTGATATCAATTGCAACATTTTTTTTTGTGTTTGCAGCAACTGATGCCAAGTCCTCCCTAGTACCGTTTGTTATAGAGGTAAGGCTCCTCCGTCCTCCCTTTCTAGGGCAAGGCTGGTTGTCCCCCTCAAGTTTGTTTCTTTTCCTTTTTATTAATAAAATCCACAGGGTGCCGTCCCTGTTTCCAAAAAAAAAAAAAAAAAAAAAAAAAAGTACCGTTTGTAGCCATGAGTTTTAAGGATTTGTGAGGCCTTGCTCTGATACCATGAAAAGGATGAATAACTCTCTTGACTTTCATTACAATACAATTGAGTAAATATATACACATGTTTGGACAATCATGATCCAAAAGATTAGCCTAAATTATGAACTAATTGGCTAAATTACAGGACTAATTATAGCTACAAAGATACATACCATATATTCTGTTGTTTCCAGAATATTCTCTTTAAAAAATGTGGTCAAATTTCTTTGTGATTTTATTTTTAGCAGATATGGAATGCCTAGGGCAATCATAAGTGATCAAGATACACATTTCACCAACCGTTTGGTGAACACATATTTGAAGAAGTATAGGGTAGTGTATGACCCTACCATCCATAGACATCTGGTCAAGTAGAGGTGAGTAATCGACAAATTAAATGAGTCTTGGAGAAAAGTTTACAACCCAATAGAAAAGATTGGGTGTTGAAGCTAAGCGATGCTTTATGGACATATAGAACAGCCTATAAGACCCCAATTGGTATGAGCCCATACAAACTTATATTTGGGAAAGCGTGTCATTTTCCTATTGTGTTAAGAACATAGGGCATTTTAGGCCATTAAAGCACTCAACATGGATATGACTTTAGCTGGTGAGAAAAGAATGCTTCAACTTAGTGAGTTGGAAGAATATAGATTAGAGTCGTATGAAAGTGAGAAAATCTAAAAGGAAAAGACGAAAGATTTCATGATAAAAATATTATTCTTAAGGACTTGTACCCTAGTATGAAAGTTCTGCTTTTTAACTCTAGGTTAAAACTTTTTCCAGGAAGACTTAAATCTAAATGGTCAGGTCCATTTGAAATAATAAATGTCTTCCACATGGTGCCGTTGAATTGCAAGATTGTAAATCAAATGAAAGATTTAAAGTAAATGGGCATCGAGTCAAACCATATCATGAATGACTAATTAAACTAGTAGTTTAGGTTTAGGGATTCGAATTTCAGCATCTCTTTGGGCTAGAAACACATAATGTTTTGAGTTTACTTTGTTTGATTGAAGAATGATTATGAGTTTCTTCATCCGCTTTTGTTTGTTCGTCAATCAAGATGAACTAATTGCATCAATCTAGGAATTGGAGGTAACTTGTATAGAATCTTATGTTCTAGTACTTAATTTTATTCAATCAATTATTGTTTATTATTTAGATCATTTCCGGTCTTTCATGGAAAACTCTCGCATAATGGCTGCGTTTGTAGAAGTGTATGCTCTTGGGTATGACGAATTGCACGATCCATATGCATAAATCGTACATTGACCAACCTAAGTAATAAATAGATCTCTCTGAATTCCTGATCGGCTTAAGGTGTAGATCTAGGTTTGCGTGTGTTCTTTGTGTGCTTAATGGACCCTTAATTGCTATGTGGAAAGGATCAAGAAAGCATAACCAAAGTGGGATACTAAGTATTGCAAACCGTGATCAATGCGTCTCAATATTTACATTCGTGAACGAACTCGTAATTGATTGATACATAAGATAGACGAACATAAGAGTAGATACAAGTGAATCCTGATTCCTAGACTTTCCCCATAAAATTAATCTTCGGTAATTCTATGATCTCTGCAACAATTTAATTCTTTTTCTAATTTAGTTTAAATTGCTAGTAATTAGTTTTAATTAATTTTTCAAATAAAAAAACCCCCTCTTATGTTAATTGTTTTTTTGTTTACCTGTTAAAACTTTCTCTATTGTTCTTTCTCTTTATGGTTCGATCATTGCTTCCGCACAACTATACTTTCGAGAACTCGTGCACTTATGAGGTAATGTCCTCCACCTTGTTCCATTTCCTCCATCGTAAACCTTCTTCTCCCCTCCTCCTCCACCTTTGTCCTACTGAAAAATCATTCAACGCAGCACAGATCCATTACAGTTTCGTACATAATGAATCAAATAAACCGTTTACCTTTCGGGGGTCCCTCGACCTGACCGGGAAGGTTGGTCCCCGTTTCGTTGTGCAACAATGGTGATTTTCGAATCCAAAGTGTGTTGCCAGAGCTGTTGAAGGAGACGATGACATTTTCGAAACAATATTTCGAAAAAAATGGTTTTTTGCGGTTGAAAAAAAAAGGGTAAACTTTTGAGGTTAAAAACTTTTGGAAAAGGCATCGGCCAGAATTTTACCCATGAAATTACTAAGGGTTAATCTATCTACTGTTCAAACTAGATTATACTGGAGTTATCTCGGCCTTCCTGGGTGTTGTATCCAGAATAGAGAGCAGGTAGATTTTTGCCAAAATACACGTCATATGTGATCGTTTTTCCTTTCTAATTTTGTACTTCCTTCGTTCTGTGTAAATAGTTCTCGTTTGAAAGTCAAACTTTTTAAGAAAATGACACATTGAGTAATTCATTAGTAATAAAATGACACTTTTATGTCTTAATTTTTGAAAGTAAACTCTTTAAGTGAAACATTTTAAAATGGAATAGTGGATTTTTTATTCAAAACGGATAAAGCATATTTTATCCTCTTTTTTAAGCACCGACACCAAAACAGCTAGCAACTTAAAGCTAATAAGATGGTGAACTCAAATTGATCGATTGATAAGAAATGGGTAAAACTTAATACAACACATATGAAATACTTAATACAATAATTTTAGTAGTGAAAAATACTATATTACCCTTAGTTATAAACAAAAAAATTAAAACAAAAAAATTTCTTTTTTTTTTTCCATTTCTAGCCCAGGCCAAGGACTGCCACCAGCCCAAACCCCCTTTTTTTAATTTCCAGCTTAGCCCAGGGACTACCACCAGCTCAGTCCCCCTTTTTTTAAGCCCAGCCCAGGGACTGCCACCAGCCCAGTCCCCTTTATTTTTCATTTAATTATAAAATGAACAAATAACGATTTGGTTTACTTTTTTTTTTTTTTTCCAAAAGTGATGTATTAAATATTTTATAGGTGCTATATTAAGTACCAAAGTAAGAAAGATTTCATGACTTATAATGAGAAATAGCATCTACTAAATGATAAGAAAAAGAGATTGAAAGATATATTGCCATGTATTAAGAGCTTTTTTATGTAATATTTTTCTTGTTTTAAATTTAATTTATTTATATTTAAAATGTTTACACCGTGATAATGATAAAAAATATTATTACTTTAATATTTTAATTTTGGTCAATTTTGTAGTCCGTACTTTTTACTAGTATATTAAAAAAATATTGATTTAGTGGGAACATCTTGTAAAAAACAGTCAAATAATATCATGAATTTCCCACTCTTTAAAGTTTAAATACTTTAATATGCGAAGTGCATCTAAATCATGAATGGCTTGCTTATTGCATTTCACGAATTGAGCAATATTACAAGTGTATATTAGATTAATTCAACGATAATTAGCCTCTCAAACTAAGTAACCATCAATTCCACTTGCACCCTTAATATGTTCCACTTTGCCTTATGTTAAGTTGCACGAACTGTAGCGCGGGGCATTATGGTCTTTTCCTGATAGCCTTTATCAGGAGGGAACTTCGCGATTTGACTTGTTAGTTGAGGGCTTTGGCCTTCGAATTGAGGGAGCAAAACACAATTAGGGTTGGCGTTTACATCTAAACACAAATTAAGGTTATGATTACATTTAAACACGAATGTTGAGAGAGATTGAAGGCAGTTATGATGAGACATGAGAAAGGAAAATCACAACCTATGTCTACTGTAGAAGACGAAGATGCATTTGCTTTCAGTCAGTGGATTCGATATTTTTTTCCAGAAGTGTCACAATCTATTTCAACTGCCGCAAGTTTTCAACCGTTTAGAGGGTAGAAAAAGGTAACCATTACAACTCAAGTGTTGGTAAAGAACTCTAAAAAGACTTTTAGAGGGCTAGAAAAAATGTCATTGTGGACGCCCTTACTTATTTTGAATATTTATGTCTGGTCAAGAAAAAAAAAAGATCATTTTTATGGAACAATATCTTGCCTCAAGAAAAAATAATAATCAATTGGGTAAATCAACAAGTCCACCGAGTGACCGAGGACAAGAAAAAGCACGAGAGGAACAATTGAGACTCCAAATGCTTTCTCCGAGGATCATCAAACAAAAGTGAGTATTAATAAATAAATAATCATCTTATTGAATGTCTGGTTATTTAACATTAGATATCCAATTAATGTTTGAGGTTAAGAGAGGACCATTAGTGTATTCTACTTCTTTATTACAAGACTTTGCTATGTCATTCCTCCAAGTGGAATCAAACTTTTAACCCCACAAATTACTTTAAATATTTTTATTTACCATTGTTGTTTAATTTCATATTGACCAAGGCAGAGGACGTTAAAAGTATAACAGCCGTCACACTCAAGGTGAAAAGTGTTAGAAAATGAAACATGGTGCGTGACTTAGACTTTTTTTGATATGAAGTGCCAAAGTAAGATTTGGTGGTTAGTTTGGGGGCCAAATGCTTATTATGGTTTTGGCCTTATATGATACTCCCTCCGTCCCTAAATTATCGTCCTCCTTTCCTTTTCCGTCCATCCCAAAATAATTGTCCATTTTGAAACTTACCTTTTTAGAACATCACTTTTACCACTTTACCCTTACTTTTTCACTTTACTTTAATTATGGGCCACATATACATGAGCATTAAAGGAAACTACACATTAAACCAATATAAATAATCAAGTCAATTACTTTTTCTTAAACTGTGCGCCGGGTCAAGCATGACGATTATTTAGGGACGGAGGGAGTACTAGTTTTGTTAACCCATGCGTTGATCATTTTTCATTTTTAACTAAATTGTACATAAACAAAATAAAGAGGATAAACAATCTTAAACGATAAAATAAGAAGAATCAATTTATTAACAAATGCACAATAATGTATCACTAATCGTTATAGATTCTAAAAAAATTTCTTATACACAACATTTGTTATTTTATTAGTTGTTTTTTTTTTCATATTCACCGCATATCAATATCTTCAAATTAAA
Organism: Codonopsis lanceolata; assembly: GCA_013146195.2. Taxonomy (NCBI): domain Eukaryota; kingdom Viridiplantae; phylum Streptophyta; class Magnoliopsida; order Asterales; family Campanulaceae; genus Codonopsis; species Codonopsis lanceolata. The sequence goes on along the minus strand of CM028378.1, from coordinate 27,506,531 downwards.
ATAATTTGTTGCTATAGAAACTGCGACATATAACCGCCTATGGCTAAATATTGGTTTCTTTAAGAAGAGACCTACATGCAATTATTGACTTTGACACTTATTAATTTTTTTGTTTTGTTTTGTTTTTTTTTTGTAGACCATTCCCTTAAGGGGGCATGTGAAGTGATCGAACCTGAAACCTCACATTTTGTAAATCCTCAACTCTACCATTGGGCCACCTCCCTTAGGGTCTACGTCGGAAGGAGTAATGACAATATTGAGATAAAAAACATTGTCACCAACATTCCTTCATTTCGAAAAGCTTGTTTCAACAATGTGATCCCCAAGATTTATGATGATTAGCCTTGTTCCATTGCACAATGCAACATGGTTAATGTTCTCAATAGTATTACTGGAACACCAATTTTAAGTGTCAACCCATGGCCTGACAACCCCGAACACTTTATACTATTCAAAAACTTTGTAGAATGAATGTCTTCGAACAAACTTGGATTTTTTCTGCCCTGTAAATAGAATCTGAACTCAAATAAGTTCTTCATTTTGAATGATTACGTTATTAAATTATATTTGTATTTTACGAATAAAAGAATTTATGATAAGAAAATAAGCTAAAATCAAAATAACGAAATTATTTTTACCATTAACTATTATTTTTGTTCCTTAAATTATTTTGATTTTAATAACTTCCATTATATTTTTTGTTTTATTGACTCCGTCACTATTATTTTTGGTTTATTTTTAAAAATTAGTTTTACAGAAAACTTTTGTTCCGTAAATTATTTTTATTATTTTACAAACCTCTGTTTAAATTTTTTTTGTTTTATTGATTCTGTAACTATTATTTTTGTTCCATCAATTACTTTTATTTTAGTAACTTATTTTTGTTTTACATAACTATTTTTAAAATTTGTTTTAAACTTTTGTTCTGTGAATTATTTTTATAATTTTGATAACCTCAATTTAAATTAATTTTGTTTTATTGACTCCACAACAATTATTTTTGTTCCATCAAATAATTTTATTTTACTAATATATGTTTGTTTTACATAACCATTTTTAAGAATTTGTTTTAAACTTTTGTTCAGAAAATTATTTTTATTATTTTAGTAACCTCAGTTTAAATTGTTTTTATTTTATTGACTCTGTAACTATTATTTTTGTTCCATCAAATATTTTTATTTTACTAATGTATTTTTGTTTTACATATATATTTTTAAGAATTTGTTTTAAACTTTTGTTTCGTAAATTATTTATTTTACTAACCTCTGCATTAAATTATTTTTGTTTTGTTGATTCTGTAACTTTTATTGTAATAGTGATGTGTTCCACAAATTATTTTTTATTTTACTAACATCCTCTTATATTTATATTTTCTTGACTCTGGAACTATTATTTTTGATTTAGTTATTACTCTCTCCATCCCTAAATTATCGTCCTAGTTGACTCGGCACACAGATTAAGAAAAAATAATTGACTTGATTACTTGTATTGGTTTAATGTGTAGTTTATTTTAAAGTCCATGTGTATGTGGCTCATAATTAAAGTAGATTGAAAAAGTAAGTGTAAAGTAGTAAAAGTGATGTTCTAAAAAGGTAAGTTTCAAACTGGATAATTATTTTGGGACGGACAAAAAAGGAAAGGCGGACGATAATTTAGGGAGGGAGAGAATATTTTTTATGTTTAAAGAGAGAAAAATGTTTAAACATAATTAAACGAGAGGAAATGGTGGTGATAAGAGAGAAAATAAGGGGAGACGGGAGAGAGAAAGAGAAAGAGAGAAAATAGGGAGATGATAGAAGAGAAAAAAGTAAAATGGTAACTCAAAAGTTGTTAAAGATAGTGAGAGCCCAAGAGGTCCAATGACAATGTAAGCCCAATTGAGCCTTAGATATAAATACTTGTAATAGATATTAGAAGTATTTACTTTCTCTCTCGTAAATACTATATTTGTGGTGAAGAATTCTATATTTGTGATGTATGTATGCCGGACCACCACGTTAATGGTGGTGACCGAAGTGAAGGAGGAGATCGTGCACGGATGAAGGAGAGAGAGGGAGAGTCACGGCAAGAGAGTGAGAGATGAGAGAGAAAGTAAATCTTGTATTCAATTTATAATATCTATTACAAGTATTTACGAGAGAGAAAGTAAATACTTCTAATATCTATTACAAGTATTTATATCTAAGGCCCAATTGGGCTTACATTGTCATTGGACCTCTTGGGCCTTCACTATCTTTAACACTCCTCCTCAACTAGTACACGAAACTTCTACGAAGAGTGCGAGTTGAAGCAGATATGAAGCTTTGTAGCAGATGTATTGAAGAAGCTGCAGCAGATATGAAGTAGAGTTTGCTGGTTTGCAACTTAGCAAATTTGAAAATCTTCAAAATTCTTTGGTATTCTTTCTTCGACATTCTTCGGTATTCTTCGAAAAGAGCCCAAATAGGTTATCCCAAAAGCTCTTCTCATATTAGCTAAGAAGTCCAAATAGGAGCCAATCCCCAAAAGCATTCTCAAAATCCTTTGGCAAATTTTTGAAGCTGAAAAACAATCAACTGACAGCATCATCTTTCCAAGTATGAGCTTACCCATTTTCCAGAATGGACATCGAGAAGTTTCATAATCATTTTCCTCTAAATCTGATATGTTGATCATCAACCACACAATAATTTTCTACAATTGAATACTTCAACCATAGAAGGTTAATTTTTGTGAAGTCATTTGACATCAGTGAGGAGATCATGATATTTGTGACCTCTGTATTTGAACAACTTACCAACTCCGTGACTCAACTCAGTGAGTTTATGATTTCAAGCGAGTTGATTTAACTCAGTGACTCTGTAGCCCTAACTCGAAGAGTTACAAGAATTTCTCAACCGATTGTTCAGAAATACAATTCTCAATATGCAAAATCGGATCTATCAATCTAATAGAGATAACATAAACGAAATTGAGAGACAAAAAAAAAAAAGATCAGATCCAGAACAAAAACCTTATGCGAAACATCAGGAACGCTCTTGAATTTCTCATCAACAGATCCAACTGCTGCAGTAACGGTGCTTCAATTCTACATTGCTTTTCTCGATCACAACCTCATCGGAAACCATTTCGGATAGACAACGGAAATGAACATTTCAAAAAATTTAGAGAGTTGTTTGGTTGTTGTAGCTGATTGAGAGAGAGATCTATTATGTGAATCTGATTGAAAGTATGAACGAAGAATTTATGTGTTTAGATTTCGATTAGGAATATTAGGGATTTAGATTTTGATTTTTGACGAATTTTATGAATGCAGAAACATTGCTATGATACCATGAAGAATTCTATATTTGTGATGTATGTATGCCAGACCACCACCGTTGGTGGTGGTGGTCGAAAGTGAAGGAGGAGATCGTGCACAGAAGAGGGAGAGAGAGGGAGAGTCATGGCAAGAGAGTGAGAAATGAGAGAGAAAGTAAATCTTTTATTTAATTTATAATATCTATTACAAGTATTTACGAGGGAGAAAGTAAATACTTCTAATATTTATTACAAGTATTTATATCTAAGGCCCAATTGGGATTACATTGTCATTGGATCTCTTTACATTGTCATTGGATCTTTTGGGCCTTCACTATCTTTAACAAAAGTCAATAATTTAAAAGTAAGATTTTGGAGGAAAAAATGTATCATTGTCAGATTGCACGGTACAACTTCCACCCCACTCTTTCAATCATGTAAGAAACGTGGCATTTACTGGATGGCAGATGCAGAAACACGGTCTCACAAGTGATGCAGATAATCCGCAGTAGGGGAACAGGGGCTGGTGGGGAGGGTTACGATTGAAGGGGATATAACCTGTGTGGTTTTTCTTATCTACAACAAAGAATACGTCAAAAAGCTTAGTCTTCAATAGAGAGTTAGAGACGGAGAAGAAGAAGAAAGAGAAGAGAGACAGACGCAATGGCAGGATTGGGGCTATCGTGGCCGTCGAACTTGACCGGGATGCCCAATCTCACTTCGCCCTCGCCTCGATCTTCTTCCCGTTGCGCTGCTTCTTCCATCAGAATGGCTGTCTCCGTCGACGAGAAGAAGAAGACTTTTACTCTCCAGAAATCTGAAGAAGCTTTCAACGCCGCTAAGGTATACTCAACCGGTAGGGTAGAGTTCATATTTAGTTATACACGCATTTATCTGCTCGTTGTATTGATTTCGCTTGATCAATTCGAGTTCATTTCCTTCTCATTTGTGAATTCAGTCAACTTTGTTTACAATATTCCGATTTGCATCAGTGAATTAGTTCCAAATTGATGTATATTCTCGCAAAATTATACTTAGTTTTAACCGTATGAAGATTGTGCTTATTTGACCCAAATGAAATGGTACTTGAAAATTGGTCTCAATTTCATCCCTCTTTGCTGTATCTACTATCAGACTGCTATAAGTTTTTTCCCGATAGAAGAACCACATTTTTTTGTGAACATATTTCGATTGAGAAGTTAAGCGCAGGCAGACAGGGATTTGTGTTTTAAGTGAAAATTTGGGATTTGCCAAGTAACTTGTTTATATCAAAATAACTTATCATAAAAAGATTTTGAATTTGAATTATTTTCTTAGATAGAATGAAGATGTTCATGCTGCAAATAACCTCATAGAACTGGATGTCAGTAGTAGCATTAACATGTTGAGAAGTGTCGTAGTATAAAAAGAGCAAGAATATTGATTTCTAATGCATTATTCCCCAATTGCACTTACTTTTGAAGTAAGCAAGGTCTCTTTGGCAACCATACTCGTCTAAGCATTGCTTTGGTTTGTTGTGTCATTATAACCTAGTCAACAATAAGTAAGATTGCATCTTATTGGTCATATGTAGAGAGAGCAATGAGTTCTAATACAGTTGAATCCTACACCACCTTTGTGAAACTTTTCCTGATGTTTGTAGTGAGGGAGGGAGATATGAGTTCTGTGAAGAGTACTTTTGTTGTTTCTTGGTTAAGCTGTTTTAAATATTAGCCCGTGTGTTTTGTTGGCAGGAGTTAATGCCAGGAGGTGTAAATTCCCCTGTACGTGCTTTCAAGTCAGTTGGCGGGCAACCAATTGTTATTGATTCTGTCAAGGGCTCTCACATGTGGGATATAGATGGGAACAAGTACATTGACTATGTTGGTTCATGGGGACCAGCCATCATTGGTCACGCAGATGATGAGGTTCTTTTCCTCTTCCTTTTTGTATTTTCAAAATAGTAATTGGATGTACTGTTATGACACTTCTTTCTCTTCTCCTCCTTTATTCACTAAGGTATACGTTTCTCTATGCACTATCTGCATGTATATTTTTTCCCTTGTTTCAGGACGTAGAGGTCTCATTTGATTAAGGGCACACTGTTGGTTTCTGTAAAATCTTTTTCAGGTACATAGGTGGTCAAACCTGTCTAATGCTCTTAACTGCTTTCTTGATTCTTAGGTCAGAGTGTTGTCAAAGTAGCTTCTTTTTTTTTTTTGGGAACTAAAACCATATATAAATAAAAGAGGAAAAAACAAACAAGGAGGGGGACAACCAACAGTCCAAACAAGGACTAATGAACAATACCTCTAACAAAAGTAGCATTACTTACTCTTAGTATCAGTCTGAAAACAGAAAATAAAGGCACAATGAAAATGAGCTATACCTCATCAAAACTTGCCTAATTGACATTAAAAATATGGGATTGCAATCCTTAAACTGTGACTATGAATTATTTTCTCTGCTATGATTCTGAATCCATTCACCTGCAGGTGCTTGCAGCCTTGGCTGAAACAATGAAGAAGGGAACTAGCTTTGGTGCCCCTTGTCTTCTAGAGAATGTGTTGGCTGAGATGGTGATCTCAGCTGTTCCCAGTATAGAAATGGTTAGGTTTGTCAACTCCGGCACAGAAGCATGCATGGGTGTACTCCGCTTGGCTCGTGCCTTTACTGGACGACAGAAAATTATCAAGTTTGAGGGTTGCTATCATGGGCATGCAGATCCATTTCTTGTTAAGGCGGGCAGTGGGGTTGCTACTCTTGGACTTCCTGATTCACCTGGTGTTCCCAAGGCAGCTACCATCGATACACTAACATCCCCATACAACGACATCGCCACCGTGGAAAGTCTCTTTGAGACGCACAAAGGAGAGATTGCTGCAGTTATTCTCGAGCCCGTTGTTGGAAACTCTGGGTTCATTACACCCAAATCTGATTTCCTAAATGCCCTTCGCAAAATCACCAAAGATAACAATGCTCTCCTTGTTTTTGATGAAGTTATGACAGGGTTCCGTTTGTCTTATGGTGGAGCTCAGGAATATTTTGGTATAACTCCTGATTTAACTACCCTTGGAAAAATTATTGGGGGTGGGCTTCCAGTGGGTGCTTATGGAGGAAGGAAGGAAATCATGGAGATGGTGGCTCCAGCAGGACCCATGTACCAGGCCGGTACCCTCAGTGGGAACCCACTAGCAATGACTGCAGGAATACACACTCTCAAGCGCTTGAAGGAACCTGGAAACTATGAACACTTGGATAAAATTACAAGTGAACTGATTCAGGGTATTTTGGATGCTGGAAAGAAAGCCGGGCATGCAATTTGTGGTGGGTACATCAGCGGAATGTTTGGTTTTTTCTTCACAGAAGGGCCTGTTTATAACTTTGATGACGCAAAGAAGAGTGACACAGCCAAGTTTGCAAGATTTTACAGAGGAATGCTTGAAGAAGGTGTTTATTTTGCACCTTCTCAGTTTGAAGCTGGGTTTACTAGCTTAGCACATACGACTGAGGATATTCAACGAACAATAGCTGCAGCTGAGAAGGTTCTTAAACAACTTTAGATTGGTTGGCTGATCGATTGTACCTTTAGTTTTTCACCTCTTTATTGGGGTTGTTCATTTTGTAGGTGATTGGATCGTTGATCGTAGGGTTTTTCCTTCAATTTTAAACTGTATTTTGTGTGTTTATTTATTTATTTTTTAGTTGATATGATTATGAGGTTTAACTTCTTCTTTGTTTTTTTAATCTATGTTTGTTATTGTATGGTCATCTACTAAATTTTTGTCGTGGTTTTGGTTTTCTGTTCATGCTACCTCGGTTGTGTAATCAACGTTTCCTCATTTTTTCTGTAGGTATGTTTTTCTTTAAATGGATAAAGTTGAGGATATCTAAATGCTCTGAATTTATTAAAATTATTATTAGTATAATTGTTGAGATTATTAGCATTTTCGTTATTTTACATTTAGTTAATATGTTTGAACTTTTATAACTATAAACTATAAATGATGTAGAAGACACAGATGAAGATGATGAAGGAGACACAGATGAAGAGACTTCAGCTGCTGCATGAAGTGCACAGCAGCAGAATGACATCAATACAGACTCACAAAGTTCAAGGGTGTCGAGTGAACAATTACAGAAGTCTAAGGGTGTCGAGTGAAAGATGCAACAGGCAGTTAAAATCAGTTATACTCATTCAGGGGGTGTCGAGTGTACTTGTACAGAAGTTCAAGGGTGTCGAGTGAAACTATCTTGAAGCCGTTATGTATTTCGATTCGTTAGATTCAAAGTCGTTATACAACCGAATCGCTTAATTAGAAGTGTGTAGAGATTTTTCTTGTTTTCCTTCACATATATAGATTCTACACGATGTAATTGAACAGATTGAATTACCAGAAATACATCTCTCTTCTTCTCTTAAACTTATGCAGTTCATACTTTTTCTTCTAGATTTTCCTTCCATGATTGATTGAGTAATTCTCAATCCTTCATGGTATCAGAGCTTTCTTCATGCTTCCGCATTCTAAAACAAATCTCAATTACAAGTCTGAAATCATAAGTAATTGTGAAATTCATTGAAGATGATCGGGGACAATCAAAATCCTGAAGAGACACAGCAGAATTCAGATTCTTCACAGAAATCAGATCCTCCACAGGAACAGACAATTGAGGAAATAGATGAATATGAATATGTTGAGGTACACCTTTCTATTCCTGCTTCACATCCTTTGTATCTACATCCAAATGATCATCCAGGAATGAGTTTGGTCACTCATGTCCTCACTAATACAAATTATAATCAATGGAGAAGAGCTATGATAATAGCACTTTCTTCCAAACTGAAACTTGGTATTGTCACTGGCATTCACAAGAAACCTAATCTGAATTCAAAATACTTATCTCATTGGCAAAGGTGCAATGATATGCTAATCTCATGGCTTTTAAATGCCATTTCTTCTGAGATCAGTGCAAGTCTGGTTTACTTTAAAACAACCAAGGAAATCTGGGATGATTTAGAATGTCGTTTTACACAAGGAAATGGTACTCAAATATTTCAGATTAAGAAAGAAATGATGAATTTACAACAAGGTAATATGTCTATTACTGCTTACTTCACTAAATTCAGGTCCATTTGGGATGGATTTGAAGAGGCAAGCAACATGCCTAAGTGTGTATGTTCATGTTCTTGTGGCCTACTTAAAAAGATGGAGGAGTATAATCAGGTTCAAAAGGTCACTCAATTTTTGATTGGGTTAAATGAGGCATATTCTGGAATTAGAAGTACTATTCTTGCCATGACTCCTCTTCCCAACATAAGTACATGTCTGTCCTTATTAATGCAAGATGAGAGAATCAAAGAGTGTTCTATCTTACAAACACCAAATTCAGTGACTATAGACTCCAATGTATCAACTGCTTTGTTTGCTAAAAACTTACCTGGAAATAGTAAAGGCCATAACACTGTTGGTAGTGGTAATAAAGGATCTACTGGAAATGGTGGAAATGGTAAAAGAGGAACTCTTAAAGGACATTTGACCTGTGATCACTGTGGAGTTACAGGACACACAAAGACAAGTTGTTTCTTCTTACTAGGATTTCCTGAATGGCACAAATTGCATGGCATCAAGCCTGATCCAGCTAAGATGCCAAAGAATCTGAAAACCAAACATACTGTTAGTTCTTTTGCTCATGTGAATGCTGCCACTATATCCCAATCTGATGTTAATGATAATGGAGATGGAAATATTTCCATGTCTCATGATCACTACAACAAACTTCTTCAGCTGATAAATCAAAGTTGTTCTTCCTCAAGCACTCCTTCTGCTGAACAAGTGGCTGGTAAGTCTTCTACAACTCCAAGTTTTATAAGTTCTACTAGATTCAGTGGTGCATGTAATGAGCTAGAATGGATTATTGATTCTGGAGCTACTGATCATATTGTCTCTTCCTTTCATTTACTTGTTGATCCTAAGCCCTTTTCTTCCATAATTTTTCTTCCTAATGGTCTTACAGCTTCAGTCACACATATTGGTCAGGTTAATCTTCCTCTTGGTATTACACTGTTCAATGTTTTGTGTGTACTGCTTTCATTTAACTCGTTATCGTGAGTAAGCTTACTTCACAAGAATCGCTTTGACATTTCTACCTTCCTACTGCCTATTTCAGGACTCAGTCCACAGGAGCTTGAAGGGGATTGGTAAAGTGGATAAAGGCCTTTACAAGTTGAATTTACATGGAATATCATCTGTTGTGCAGCCTAATGTTTCAACTTCTGTAATTCATTCTAATTCTGCTAAACTTTGGCATACTAGACTAGGTCACACACCCTTTCATTCTTTGAAACACTTTCCCATTGACTGTAATAATAAGAACTTGGACTTTGTATGTGATGTATGTCATTTGGCTAAGCAATGTCGTATTCCCTTTCCAATAAGTCATAGTCATGCTTCTACTCCTTTTTCCCTTATTCATTGTGATGTGTGGGGACCATACCATCATAAAACCTATAATGGATTTAATTCATTTCTCACTATAGTTGATGACTTTTCAAGAACCACTTGAACTTATTTACTCTCTTCCAAAACTCAGATTCTCACATATGTTCAAACATTTCTAAAAATGGTCCAAACACAATTTACTACATCTGTTAAAGCCATCAGATCTGACAATGGTTCAGAATTTTTTAACACCAATCTTTCTTCCTTTCTTACATCTCTTGGCATTGAACATCAAAGTTCATGTGTAGAAACCCCACAGCAAAATGGTAGGGTTGAAAGAAAACATAGACACTTGCTTAATGTTGCAAGGGCATTAAGGTTTCAAGCTCATTTACCAATAAAATTATGGGGAGATTGTGTCCTTACTGCAACCTATCTCATTAATAGAACACCTACCCCTATTCTATCTTACAAAACTCCCTATGAAATTCTTCTTAAGCAAACTCCCACCTACTGTCATATCAAAACTTTTGGTTGCCTTTGCTTTGCTTCCACTTTAAAGTCCCATAGAGACAAATTCTCACCAAGAGCAACCAAATGTATATTCTTGGGATATCCTTATGGCAAAAAGGCATATAAATTGTATGATTTACATGCCCATAAAATTATATTCTCAAGGGATGTTTATTTTTATGAAGATAACTTCCCTTACAAATATGTTCCCTATCTTACCTCAGAGTCTATCATTCCTATGTTTACCTCACTCATTCCTACTCCCTTAGAGTCCCAAATTCCTTCTGTTGACATCCCCAGTTCTAGCCCACCTTCCTCTACTGATCCTTCTCCTTCTCCTATCCCTCATTCTAATCCTACATTTTTATCTACATCTCCCATCCTAGATCAGTATACTTCAATACCCGAACTGACCTTCCCAGTCCCACGAATGACCGCTTTTTTTGAGTCCGTCCTTCCTCCGAACTCGCATCAATACCTGAACCAGTGCCTACACCTACTCCTGCATCTATACCTGAATCTATAGACATACCTGAGCCAGTTTCCATTCCTGAGTCTTCACATCAGTCCTCCACCAGATCTCAGTTCATTCATGTCTCTGAGCCCAATACATCTAGGCCTGTTAGAGCAAAGCATGTTCCATGTAAGTTCAAAGATTATACAGATCTTCCATCTTCCTTTATTAACTCTACTTGCTCCTCAGGTGTGTCTTCTCCAATCTCCTATGCATCTATTTCTCCTTCTTATTTTTCTTATATCTGTAATATCTCCTCTATCACTGAACCTACTACTTATTCTCAAGCCTTGAAAGATCCTAACTGGTGTCAGGCCATGACTGCAGAACTGAATGCATTAGAACTCAATAATACTTGGAAATTGCAGGAACTTCCTCCCCACAAAAAGGCAGTAGGCTGCAAATGGGTTTTTAGGCTGAAATATAAGGCTGATGGCAGCCTTGACAAATATAAAGCCAGGCTGGTAGCCAAGGGCTTTACACAAACTGAAGGAGAGGACTACTTTGAGACATTTGCACCAGTGGTAAAGATGACTATTGTTAGGGTGTTTTTGGCTCTCATTGCTGTTAAGGGCTGGCATTTATCACAGATGGATGTATCTAATGCATTTCTTCATGGAGATCTGGATGAAGAAGTGTACATGAAGCCTCCCCCAGGCCTGCCTCTTCCCAACTCTTCTACCCCACTTGTTTGCAGGTTGCTTAAGTCTCTCTATGGCCTTAAACAGGCTCCAAGACAATGGTATACCAAGTTTACTACTGCCCTGCTTGCCAATGGTTTTCAAGCCTCCAAAAATGATCATACTCTCTTCACTTTATCCAAGTCCACCTCCTTCACTGCCATACTAGTGTATGTTGATGACATTCTGATTACTGGATCTGATCCCTCCATTATCTCATCAGTCAAAGCTCATTTACATGCTCACTTTAGTATTAAGGATCTAGGGCCTTTGAAATATTTCTTAGGCATAGAAATTGCTAGATCTGCAGCTGGGATCTGTCTACATCAGAGAAAGTATACTCTTGAGATTGTTTCAGATGTGGGCTTTCTTTCTGCTAAAGCCTCCAAGATTCCCATGAAACAAAGTCATGGATTAGCTGCTGACAAAGGTTCCAAGTTACCTGACTTCTCCAGGTACAGAAGACTCATTGGCAGACTTATCTACTTATCCATCACAAGACCTGACATCACTTATGCTATCCACATTCTCAGTCAGTTTCTCTCCTGCCCTAGGGTGCCTCATTGGGAGGCTGCATTGAAGTTGGTCAGATATCTTAAAGGGTCTATAGGCCAGGGACTTCTCTATTCCTCTTCCAGTTCTATTTCTCTCCAGGTCTATTGCGATGCTGATTGGGCTTCCTGTCCAATGACTAGAAGATCCTTATCTGGTTATTGTGTTATGCTTGGTTCTTCTTTAATTTCATGGAAGGCCAAGAAGCAAGGCATTGTTTCTAGGTCCTCTTGTGAAGCTGAGTACAAGAGCCTAGCTAATGCAGCCTGTGAAATCACTTGGTTATTGTCTTTACTTAGAGACTTTGGCATCTACAATCTCACTCCTGTTCTTGTGCACTGTGACAATCAGGGAGCTCTTAGTTTGGCTTCTAATCCAGTGTTTCATGAAAGAACAAAACACATTGAAATTGATTGTCACTTAGTTAGGGACAAGATTCTTGCTGGTCTTATTTCACCTAGATATATTCCCACTAGATTCCAGTTGGCTGATGTTTTTACCAAGGCCTTGGCCTCTCCTGCTTTAAGATTCTTTCTTGCCAAGCTCAATGTCTTCAACCTGTTTCATCCTATTGGGCTTGAGGGGGGCTATAAATGATGTAGAAGACACAGATGAAGATGATGAAGAAGACACAGATGAAGAGACTTCAGCTGCTGCATCAAGTGCACAGCAGCAGAATGACATCAATACAGACTCACAAAGTTCAAGGGTGTCGAGTGAACAATTACATAAGTCTAAGGGTGTCGAGTGAAAGATGCAGCAGACAATTAAAATTAGTTATACTCATTCAGGGGTGTCGAGTGTACTTGTACAAAAGTTCAAGGGTGTTGAGTGAAACTATCTTGAAGATGTTATGCTGCTGTATTCTGTTAGATTCAAAGCTGTTATACAGCTGGAATCAGTTAATTAGAAGTGTGTAGAGATTTTTCTTGTTTTCCTTCACATATATAGATTCTACACGATGTAATTGAATAGATTGAATTACCAGAAATACATCTCTCTTCTTCTCTTAAACTTCTGCAGTTCATACTTTTTCTTCCAGATTTTCCTTCCATGATTGATTGAGTAATTCTCAATCCTTCATAAACACAAAAGCCAAAAGTTTTGCATCCACAAAGTTACAAGAAAAATGTAAATTATAAGATAAATATTTGCAGTATGGCGTTTCAATGTTCTTAGTGTAATTTGAAGAGGAAAATTCACTTGTTAAGAGTTTACAACTCAAAAATTTATTACTTCATCTGTTCGTAAATGTATGTATTTTTTATTTTTTTATTAGAATCAAATTATAAGGTTTTTAAATTTGATCCTTTTAGCATTACATATACATTAATGTTGCTCTTAAAGGGTAATTCAGTGGTAGAGATGAAACTTTCACAAATTGTAAGGTTTTTAAGTTCGATCCTTTTTCACGTCCCCTAAAGAGGACGAAAAAAAAGTATACATTAATGTCAAAAGTAAAATAAAATGAAAATGAACACTAGTACTTAGGGAACAAATTTTATTTAAATGGATAGTATTCTAATTTCTAAGGAGGGATGGAATAGTTGATACGCAGAAAAGACATTCTCATCTCATATTATTTTTTTGGTAAAATAAGTTAAATAACTAACTCTCCAGAAGGCAGAAGCAGTCTCACATTTTTTTACTTATTAAATATACAATATTCTGGGTGATGCCTTGTCCTAATTATTGCTTTAATAATTTAAACAAAAGGAAAACAAATGTCAAAGAATAGTCTAATACTCCCTCCGTCCCTAAATAATCGTCTGGGTTGACCCGGCGCACAGTTTAAGAAAAAATAATTGATTTGATTATTTATATTGGTTTAATGTGTAGTTTCCTTTAATATCCATATATATGTGGCCCATAATTAAAGTAGAGTGAAAAAGTAAGGGTAAAGTGATAAAAGTGATGTTCTAAAAAGGTAAGTTTTAAAGTGGACAATTATTTTAGGACGGACAAAAAAAGAAAGGAGGACGATAATTTAAGGACGGAGGGAGTACTTATTATTGAAAAGTGAATGCTTTAAACAAGAAAGATAACAGAATGGACCGATTTCTAATGATTGAATTTTATATTCATTGGCCGAGCTAAGGGTATCTGTAGTGGCATGCTGAAAAAGTTTTTAAAAGCTGGATAAAACCTTTTGCAACGGTTGATACCCATTACAGTTGATGGACGTTGGTGAAAAGTTTTTATGTAATTTGTAAATGTTTATATCAATAAATTGGATGGGGTAAAAGGTTTATATTTAATTGTAGATTCATGTTATAAAACTTTTTAAAGGTTTATGTGAATATATAAAATATGCTTAAGATTAAAATATTTATAAGTTTAAAAGGTTAATGAGTGGGTGGATGCTTTATGTACATGCTCCTATAACTTTTGATAAGTCAATCATCTTTATATTTAAAAAAGTTCTTGTGCAAAAGGCCGTCTTTTGCAATTTCAGACTTTTTGAATCATAAAGACAATACTATCCTTTGTGTTTTACTCTTTTACCACCCACTAAGTGGTTTACGAATTGTCCTACTTTGTAGTTTCAATTTTTCTACTTTGAGTTTTAAGCTTGTATTTTTGTTGTAGTTGAATGTCACAATGGGTTTTCTGGTTTTTCTTTTCTTTTTACAAAAAAGTCTGTTGTTGTGCTTAACATGTTCTCAAAAATTTATTAACTTGACATGTTCTTCTTGATAGATAAAAATATTATTAATAACCAAGTGTTAAAAAATGATAATGATGCCACAAAAATGTATGTGAATGACACATGGCAGCTTTCAATCCAAAAATTAACAGAATCCTCCTTTTGACCCTCAATTATATTAAAAATGCAACCTTAGATGGTTAGACCCCAAGTGCAACAATAAGCAAACCACATGATATAAAGTACAATTAGCCTCAAGTTTACTGCATACGATTTTACATATATTAGTAATAAAATTCCGATAAAACATTTAGTTAATAATTTTTTTATTTAATAAGGATTATGTAGTACTATTAGAATTTCCACAATATGTCACTCTTGGTTCTTTGGTATGTTGTAGTTAGAAGTGGCAAAATATTATCCAATCCAATGAGTTATCAAATATATCAATTATAAAAGATTTATTGACTTTTGTTTGGCATGAACTGTTAAATATAGGTATGCATATATGCATATCTATGTATGTATGTAGGCCTGACAATTACAACTCATTACCCATTAATCTATCCAACTCATTAATATTTTTGGGTTGAAACGGGTAACTCATTTCGACCAAATAATTATTAACGAGTCAGGCTAAAGCGGGTCAGACTCATCACTTATTTCGACCAGTCACTTTTTATGCTATAAATTTATGTTTTTTGGGGGGAAAAAGTCGAGTTGAGACGGGTTTACTCGCTTTAACCCGTTACCTGTTTCAACATGACTCGTTCCGACCTAACTTATTTCAACATGTTTTTCATTTGGGTTCTAACGGGTTTCGACCCGTTTCAACTCATTACTCATTCTAACCCAACCCACCCAATTGCCACCTATATGTATGTATTTTTATTTTATGATTATATATATATATATATATATATACACACATACATACATACTACTCCCTTCATTATGTCGTACAAAAAGTTCATCATACTATTTTGGATGTTTCACTTTAAGAGTTCACTTACAAAAAAATATGTTTAGCCTCTTTAAAGCATTTCAACTTTACCCTCTACATGTGATATTAACATATTGTGGGTGCCCCGGGATCTCCCGCACCACGCGCTCCCTTTTTTAGGGGAACGAGACGTGCGGAAGGACACCACGCTTTCCATTCCACCATCCCTTGTTTAGGGGAAGACGAAATTAAAAATGCGGAAAGGGTGTTGTCAAAAAACGCGTTGAATACGCCTCGGTCATCGAGTGATTTTTGATCCATTATGAGAGCTTTGAGTTTCTCCGTATCTCACCCTCCCTTGTTTAGGGGAAGACAAGACACAGAAAATGAATCACCCTTTTCATTCCCATCATCCCTTGTTTAGGGAAAACGGAAAAGTGCAAAAAAATGATAATGCGAGAGCGCGTGGGAACACGCACTGCCTCACTATGGACTTTTTGAAAATCACCTAAAATCATTATGAGTGCATGGGGTTTCTCCGTATCTCACCCTCCCTTGTTTAGGGGAAGACAAGACACAAAAATGCATCACCCTTTTATTCTCGTAGTCCCTTGTTTAGGGGAAAGTAGGAAAGTGCAAAAAAGGATGTTGCGAGCCTCACCATGACCTTAGGTTTATTTTGGATCACTATGAGTGCTTTGGGCTCCCGTATCTTATCCTCCCTTGTTTAGGGGAAAACAAAATACAGGAAATGCATCACCACTTCATTCACATTCTCCTTTGTTTAGGGGAAAACGGAAAAGTGCAAGAAAAGATGTTGCGGGCCTCACTGTGATCCAAAATGCTTTGATAAGGTCGCCATCTTTATTTTAAGGAAGAAACAAAGAAAAACCAAAAATAAACCAGAGATTGTAAAAATGGGTTCGGAGGCTAAGTTACGAGTTGGGAAGGTGCTAGGCATACAACTCGCCCTTTCGGTCTCAAAACAGTTTTTTGACTAAAGTATGTTTTTTGTTATATTTATCTAGCAAATAAATAAAACATTAAAATCAAATATATTCATGTCTACATTATTTACAGACTTGTAGCTATCTCCTTCTAGTAATTACAAATACATTTCAAAATATTTTGCTATAATAATGGCTCTTTTTAATGTTATTTTCTACATAGATCCGGGTAGCACAACGGCTTATATTTTTTACATTGGGCCGGATGAAAATATTTTTTTAAAATATAAATAAACCCTTAAAGGCTCACCTTTAAGAGCGTTGGTGCGCTCGCTCTGTCCTTCCGGGAGAGGAAGTCTTTTTGCTGCTGTTGCGGTTCGGGCAAAATAACTGCTTCCGAAAGTTGCTTCTGGGCACCGTCAAACGGGCGGAGCAACTGCTTGCGTTTTGCTGTTGTTTGTTTGCTGCTGGCAGAAATCGGGCAGAGCAACTGCTTGCTTCTAGCGGATTTGACCTTTGGATTCAGGCAGAGCAACTGCTCTTTTTGGGATTTTTGGACCGGGGAAATAGGGTGGAAACCTAGTTGGGGGGGCTAAGGCTCACTTTAACCGGTTGGTTTTGTGTTTGGAGGAGATTTGACAGAGTTTCGAGGCTTTATAGGAGGGGAAACTCACTATTCTCACGATCGCTCAATGCATAAAATAAACACACAACGTTTTCTCTGTGTGTGACTATGTGTTTCGTGTGTGTGAATTCCTGAAGCCGGGCACCTCTATTTATAGGTAAGAGGAGGGACACCGCTGGGATTTCTGATTTTCATCTTGTGCTTCACCAACTTGTACCGCGCGCTTGAAGGCTTGTGCAATGCGTTAAGACAGAGTGCACTATTCAGGCTCTGGACGCCGACACCAAGGTCTTTGGACGCCGCGCCCAAATGTAGTTATGGCCGCACCTGGCTTTCTTTCTCTACCTCTTTTTGGACACTCTGGTCCCTGCATTTTACTATTTTACACATCATGCTTTGGCTTTTGCATTTTTAAACCATGTAACTTGACATTTGTTAAGTTTCAACAGGTCTTGATATCGCATGACAATATTACATACTAGAGGTACGAAATTGGGGTGTCTACACATATTGGTTATGCTTAAACAATTTTATAATTTTGACAAACTGTAATCCTAGTTACATATCCTTATAACTAAACTTTTCAAACATGGACTCTTGATTTATATGTAGTAATAAATCAAGGAATGAGTTTTAGATTTAAATCAATCTATATGCACGTACAATTACATGCCGTGTTTTGATTAATGAATATTTCATCTTGATCCATCAAGGGACGAGCTTTAAAAGAATAAAAAAGGAGATGGGAATGTGAAACTAGTCAAGGGAATAAGTTTTATATTAAATTAATTTATTTACTCCATTTGTTTTTTTCAAAAAGTCAATGTTTGAAAAATCTAATAATTAAAGAATACATATTTAATATATAATTTGGTCCTTGAACTTAACATCTTTTACTGGTTTGGTTCTCGTATTTGAACCTTTCCTGTTATGGTCTCTAAACTACACGTTTGGTCTTGCAGTTCATCCTTCAAGTGATGAGCGTTAGTTGGGACTTGGGACGTTAAAAATTACATGAAAGGACTAAAATATCCTTAGTGAATGATGAGTAAGATTCCATGTGAAACTATAATGCTGAGTTAGAGTTTATATATTTTTTATTTTATTTTATTTTTGGCTAAACTAAGGCAAATTATTTATCTCTCTTATATATATATTGTTTCTCTCTAAACCTTTAATTTATCTATCATATATATATATATATCTGTAACCCTTCTCTCTCTCTTCTCAATTCCCTTTCGTTTCTTTCCATGGGAAAAAAACACCATGGCTAAAAATTAGTGACGAGCCCATCGCAAGCGTAAGAAGAAAAGTCAAATGAGAAAAATTAGTGATCTTAATATATTAACTTTTTCTTTAACTATTTTGCCCCATCTTAACGTTTTATCCTAACTAAGCTAAATTTTATTAAGCTTACGAGGATTTTCCTTCCCCAATCAAGTCGGGTTCCCCACTGCCATCGTTCGAGCTGGAACCTCCTTTAACACAACCGATTCAACCCTAATTTTAGCACCATCCCCAATCTAAACATTCCCCAAAACACAAGTCTGACTGAACTTCATTCTTCATTTGGAGCTAGAGGTCGTTGTCTACGTTGTTGTTGCGATCTGAAATTTACTCTGTCTGTTAATGGGTTTGTGGTTTTGAGAAACTAAGATGTAAGATCCAGAAAATTGGGGTGGCACAAATGGACGCAAGAAGAAATATTATCGTTGTTGATTTGGGTTCTTATGCTACACAATTTGGTGTCGGGTTGCTTTTTGCGAATTATAGGATATTTTGGTTTATGTAAAGGTTGGATCTTGTAGAAACTTTTCAAAAGAAGACACCTTAGAAGGAATGCAAGGCTGGGCCTCGCGAAACCCTTCTTCGGCGTGAGAGTAAGTCTTAAGCTTGATTGAAAGCAAAAGGACAGAGTTTCGGTGTGTAAAAGTGAGCGTACCTTTCAAATGAAGCATTGTGAGGTATATATAGCCCTTTGGGAGTGAAATCCGGCCTGAGTAGTTATTGTAGAGAGATATTAGGCCTTAATGGCCATAAATGCGGGTTGAACGCATAACTGACGGGTTCGTTGCTAAAATCTCGGATATGAGCTTTATCAACTAGTCGTGTTCATGGCTGATCATCTGTCCGCTCGAGCAGACTTGTGTAAGGATTCCTAGTCGGGAACGAAAAGCTAACTGTAGCCCAGGCAATCCTACTTGGGTAACACTTTTCTTGATCCCAGTGTGCCATATGATTATCACGTAGAGGCTCACGTGTCTAGCTCATGACCAGGATTTGGGTTAAGCTCATCACTGGCCCCTTGCTCCTTGCTCGCTGAGTATTTATGCTTAGTGTGAGGAGCATTCTTGTTATGATTTATGTAATAGTCCAAATTGGGGAGCAAAACATTTGTTCATTTTTGTTTGTTTGTTGTGATTTGAGCTAGGCGAGCTACTTTGTTGATGACAGTTGGATGGTTGAGCAGCCGGTTACGGGAAGCTAGGAGGTCTTTGTAGGGTGACGTCGATGTAAGTCCAGTTGGCAACGAGATAAGGCTAAGGGGGGAGGGTGAATAGACTTCTAAAAACTTTAAGGGTTATTTTGAAAACCTTCAAAAGATGCAGCTGAAAATAGAAGTTTTCAACAACTGTGTAAAATCAGTTGGTAGGAGATGCTCAACTAAAAAGAGTTTGATTTGGTTTTCTTTTAATCATTTAAGTATAGGGACTAAATTGAAGTACAATATATATACGATCAAATATGTAAAGAACTCAGGACTGTAACTGTTAGACACTTAAGTAGATATGAGCTGCTTAAGTATATGAACAATGAAAACAACAGGTAGACAAAACACAGTATTTGGAATGGTTCATAGTGTTAAAACTGCTACGTCCATTACCAAGTTGGTCAAACTTGGATTTTGAAGTGCACTAAGATTATGTAAATGCTAAGGTGATCACTAACGGATCAGTGTACAAAAAAAACAAATGTTTGAAGATTTTGATTTAGCAAGAATCAAACTCATGCAACAATCTGTGATCCTTTAAGGATTTGAAAGAGTAAAGGAATAGAGAATCAGAGATTGCTCAAAACAGAAACTAGAAAAGAATAACTATAAAGGAAATTGTCTAGTAATGTTTTGGAGAAGAAGCTCTTCAAGGAAAGAATTGAAGTTCTTGGATTCAATGAGAGTTTCGTCTAGTTTGACTATTTTAAGTGCTGTAGAGAGAGCTTGATTTATGAAAGATTAAGCACTTAATATTGCAAATGTGACTTCTTCAATCTTTGCTTCAAACGTTTTATAAATGAATCCAAAATTGTATTCGTTTGAGAAAGCGAGGTTGAATCTTGAATTTCTTGATGAAATGATGTTCCATTTAATGCCCAGAAATCCAAGAAGACTGTAAGAGACAAAAAAACATTTTCTAGCATGAAATATTAAAGATAGTGGTTAGCTAGGTATGGGTATACAAAGAACATTTGTAACATGCACAAAAGTCTTCTATTGAAGTGACATGTGAATAGTTCTTTTATTTGAAAAAGTTTACCAAAATAATATATTATACTAAGCACGTGAAGGTCAGATCTTTTCCAAATAAATACAGTGATTTCAACAGGTAAAAAGTTAGTATAAGTAGGTGCTGACATAGTATATCAGTAGCTGCTAGCTGCGAATGATTAATGCTTTAGGCAGATAGAATGAAACTGAACTAAAGGCTTCCAAGCAAAGTCAAAAGGTATATGTTGTTTAAACAACAAGGAAAAACTTATTGCTGAATGTTTCAGCAGATAGATTTAGACTTGTTACAAAGTCTAAGTTTAAAAACTGATTTTAAGGATTTTAGAAAAGTATTTATACTAACTATTTTTAACTTAAAGGTTTTAAGTAAATCTAAGGAATCTGAGTTTCTACAGCTAGTTAGGTACAGTGTCATGATGAGTCGCGCCTTTTCGAGACGTGCATTAATGGCGGGTTTGATCGGGTGTATCGCAACCGTCACAATTTTGAATTTCGAAAGGCTTTAGGTGCGTGATTTGAGCACTTTTTCTCCAATCCTCTCTTATAAAAAGGGAAAACCTAACAATTTTTCTTTTTTACCGAATCATTGCTTCCAAGTTATCTCTGCAACCGTCGGCGTCTTCTCTGGTGAACCTTGCTGTTCCGACCAACAAGCTCTTCTTTTACAAACTGGACCGTTACCAGATCTCTCCTTCCGGCAAACTAATTCACGTTCCACCAACAAGTAAGTCCTTCTGCACTGTTTCTATTTATCTTTTTTTTTTCTGGGTTTTTGTTGGAATCTTTAAAAATTTTGGGTTCATCTGTGTATGTTCTTCATGTTCATATTTTTAGGGTAGCATTTGAGGGTTTTGCCTCTAGATCTGGGTAGTTCAAAGGGAGATAGAGGAGAATGTTTCAAGAAATCATGAGTTTTGTGGAACGTTAATCAAGATTTTCCTCAATCTCTTGTAGGGATGTCTTATTCACTTAAATTGTTTGACGAGGGCTCTGATCATGAGCAAGAGGCATATGACTATGACCATGGGGCCTATGAACCCTATGTTCAAATATATTCCGAAAAGACTGATACCGAAGTACATGTTCTTGAAGAGAGAAATACCCAGGAAGCAAGAGCCAAGCTTTTGTTGAAAGGGTTGTCAATGATATCACCACCGAGCAGGATGTTGAGCCAGACAAAATGAGCTAGAGTGGTAACCAAAGTGAGGAGGAAGTAGCTGGTTGCCCACGAGCAGGACGGAGAAGTTGTAATGAAGATTATTATAACTTGAACTCGCTTGCTCACTGGGAGTCCATGGATTCGGTGATGGAAGTTGGAAATTGGTTAAGCTCGATCGGTATTTCCGAGTAAAATTATCGAGGAGTCCTTTATGAATCTGAGATGACTCTTGTTCAAATGAGCAATAAGACCAAGATGGTAGTCTTTTTCTATGATTTCTTTTGCGTCGGGATGCGCCTAGCCATGGATCCTTTTATTGTTGAATTTTTTATGGAAACTAATGTGTCTTAAATTTATACCTTACAAGTGCACAAGACTATTGCAGAATAGTTTGGAAAGCAATGGTCGAACCACAGAGATTTGGATTTGATTAAAGTAAATTTAACTAATCTAACAAAATAAATAAATTAATAACTAATGGGGTTTTTGGTTTTTATAAATTAAATTAACTAGAAAGCAATAAAATAATCTAACTAACAAAGCATGATAAATATAAGATAAATCAAGATTTGTAAAACGCCTAGAATTAGGATTCACTTGTATCTACTCTAATGCTCTTTTGTCTAATGTATCAATCAATTAATCTTGGGTTCGTTCACGAAAGATTGGTATAGTTTGCCAAATTATAATTCATAAATAATTCATAATCTATACCCTTAAGAACAAGAACATATGAATTTCCTATCTGATGAAAGAACGCGATATCGATATGAGTCAATGTGATTGCCAAAGATTGTTGCAACAATGACAATAACAATGAGAACATAAAATAATATCCTAGATTGTGAATTAGAATTGATTCAATCTACAAGTTTAGTACTTGTAGACCAAGCCTACAATTTTTACTAAAATCAATAACGCTCAAGATAAAGTATCTTGAACCAAAAATCATAAACAACTGTATCAATCAAATTAATCTTCTTGGGTTCGTCACGAAAGATTGCTCTGTTTATAGCTTTTTATCAAGCTTACTTGCCGACAAATATAGACAATATCCATTCCTATCCACCTTTCCTAACAAAACCATGATACTTAGAATAACTAAATTATTTGAGATTTATACCAAACTATACCAAAATCTTTTGAAAGATCTACCAAGAATTCTAAACAAAATCTAACACCTAAATAACCATTGACTAAATTAAAATCCTTCTTTGACCAAGAAAGGTGAAAACAAGATAAAATAGGCTTTGCCTATTTTACCCTTACACTTAGGAACATATATATGAACCTGACCCTAACTTATCACTCTCGTGCATCGATAAAGTCAATTTATCACAATGATGAGCCAGTGTACGACATATGCATTTGGTCGTGCAGCTATCCGCACCTCTTGGTCTTTACTACTTGCGATTCTATTCATTTGGTCAAAGCTAGACAGTAAAAAGATTGATAAACACTATAATCAACAAGATTTGATTGAATAAAAATATAATATAGAACAAAAGATTCGATACAAGTTACCTCAAATTCCTAGATTATGGAGTTAGTTCCCCATAATTGAAAATACAAAACTTTGAACCATTCTTGGAGAATCTTTCTTCATAGACAAAGAAAAATAATACAGAACTTCTCTCCCCTTTTTTCCTAACCTAAAGGGATCTATTTATATCTAATTAATCCTACAACAAGAAGGAAAAGGAGATACAATATAATTACAACACTAAAAGGAATACAATTATGACTTGCATGTTTCCCAAGACAACTAAATTTCATAAAGGTGGGTAGCTGATTTTGATTGGGAAAATCTGATTTTCAGCTTTTGTGCCTTCAAGTTTCTAGATTTTGCACTTTGGTCCCTGAAGTTCTTTAATTCAGCATAAACTGCATATATTTTGCACAATTATTCCAAAAGTCCCTGAAACTATAAAACAACACTAAAACATATATTAGACAACAAAAACAACAAGAAATAGCATAATTTAAGCTAGAATAATACCAAATAACTACGTATAAAACACAGTCATCAAATATCCTCAAACTTAGACTTTTTCTTGTCCTCGAGTAAAACAAAATAAACATATAAATACAAAACTAAACTAAACTAAATTAAAGCAAATAATTTTTTTTTTCTTTCACAAGTCAAAACATAGACATGGTACCGCATAATGCCTCAAAAGGAATGATAAATAACAACACATAGCCTCAAGTCTAGGCTTTCACTCAATCATTATCAATCTCACTTGTACATCTCTGTGTCTATGTGTGAACCATTAATTGACTATCTCCAAACTCAGAAAGTTTTATCAAGCTAAGCACAACATTCATTCCCAAAATATTTCAATTAAAAACGTGTGCATCACAAAACATGTACATACCATCAATACCCGGTTAACAACACGAAAAGAGATCATGCTAGAACTCAAGTGCTTATACATCCATCCCATGCACTAACTCTGTATGAAATACAATGCTCTCAAGTCTCAATTATTTATAATAGCTGAGATTATGCAAATAGTGTGAGCTATATCAAGATATGTATATAATTCAGAACAAGTGTCAGATCAACTATGCTTCCAAACCATGTCAACTAACACAAACACATGTGGCAACTAGATCAATAGGACTTTATTAAGCTTGTAATGTAAGGCCAAGGTGAGGGGTAACAATAAAATTGTTGACTCTCATAGGTTCTAGATTTGGTTGAGTCATCTTCGATTCTATTATTGGCTAATAGGTTTGCGTATCGGTTAGTGTGGCAACTGTCTTAGAATCAAGGTTGTTTAGAACTATTTAGTTTTAGTTAAGATAAGCACTTGACCTTGGAAGAGCAGCGGACTTTGAAGCGCTCAAAAGTGAAAAATCAAGATTAGCCAAAACATGGAGTTATGTCTCATAAAGTCTTATCTAGATATTTTTCAAATATCTAGTCAAAATATATTTATCGGATTTCGCTCAAAAGAAGTCAACTCTTCATCTCGACAAATGAACATGAAGATCGAAGACATTACCCCTTTTGGCTAAGACTTTCACAACATCGCTGCAAGTAACCTTACTCTATTTGGGAATGCCTTCACACACACCGCATCTCTGCGCATACATCCCCAAAGTGCCGTGCATTCAATGCAATAGACGTTGAGATCTATGTCCAAAAGATCTCTGGTATTTATTCAAGTTTTGAAGATGAAGAAAAACTCTGCGCATTAAACACTCAAGCTTCATCTTCAACACTCAAGCATTCAAGAGATCAAAAGGACAAGATCTAACACTTCACCAAATAGATCGCAAATCTTTACTCCACTTCGCTTCATCTAGTTTGCTTTTAAAAGGTTCTTTTTTAGCATGAGAGAACAATTAATCATTGATTGTTTCTCTCACCATTATACACTTGGTTAAAAACTCATTTTGTACACGATCCATTAGAGATCTTACTTATAAACCTAGTGGATAAACAAGTGCACCTTTTAAAATCAAAGCTAACCACTTTGGTAGTGGGCGTAGTACTATTGACGAACCACTTCTAAACTCGTGTTAATCGAGTTTTATATTTCTATTCTTATACTTAACAAGAACCACTACTGAATCTGTACGTTATTTAAGCAGCCAATAGATCTGTTCAGAACCTCCTTCGTTTTCCGCTGCATTAACACTTCTAGTAAAATCCTTTAAGAAATCCTTAAGAAGTGTTTGAAAAAGCTTTTATAAAAACACAACTAGGCTATTCAACCCCCCCTTCTAGCCTAGATTGAGCCTACTCGGACCAACAAAAATGATAGGAAATTACAAAGTGATAGAGTAAGAATATTTCCCTTTTTCTCATACAAGGCACTCATTTTCCTTAAACAACCCCCAAACTTTGACTTTTGGGTTGAAGAATGTATCATCATCATCATCATAAAAAATTTCTTCCCAATGATCCTTTTCTTTGCTGTCTTTCTTTTTTTTTTTATATATTTTTTTCTTTTGAAGGACATATGCACTTTTTGAATTTTGCACCCCTTTCATTCTTTTTTTTTCATATATATATATATATATATATATATATATATTCTTTCTTTTTTTTCTTTTTAATAGAAGAAATCATTAGGGCAATTTTTTTGAACTGCATCAATCACCATGTAGACAACATTCCCAACCCAATCCTACTATCTCAAAGGGTAGGCAAAACTGTATAAGCTTAAAGGTTAAGTTAATGTGGGTAATAGAAACGATGTCGAATGGAGGTCGATGTATGCTTAGCATACGTCATTCTTTTTAAATAAAGTTCAAAAGGGGACACTAGGGATTAATATAAAATAGGGACGGTGAGATAAAAAGGCTCAAACGATCCAAAGATGGCCTAAATCATATCCTAATTGCCACAATACTTATGCTTCGTTTTCACAGAAATCCAACAAAGTTTCAAATCATTCCTTAACTCAGAGTTTTAAAAACGAGCTCCACAAGTATTTCACATAAGCATTCGCTAGAAAAGAGGTAGGGAAAATCAAGACTTAAATGCACTCACGGTTCGAAAGTGTGCTTGAGATATATTAGCAAAAGAAGTCTAACAAATCTAACTTAACATGCATTCAACCCTAAGTCGCAAATATAATACAACAATCATATAATGACGGCTGTTTAAAATGTTCATGATCACAAAAATATCAAGGTCAAAGGGAATGCAATGTGCACTATAAACTCAATAAAAATACTCAAATTCTTTAATAAATCAAGTCATGGTATTTTTGTGCTCAAATTTTTTGGAGATGTAAGTTCTATCAACTAGACCAAGCTTAGGCTCGTAGACAAGTTTACATGCATCGCTATTAACAAACATGCTATCATTGGTGGAAGTAACCACACCAATTTTAAAAACGCGAATTTTTTTGAATTTTTTTAATTAATAAAAAACTAAAATAAATACAGGTAACAAGGCTTTTCTCAAAAAAAATATCATTTAGGCGCAAGACAATTCACACGCCCAAACTTAAATTTCACATTGTCCCTAATGTGAATCAAATATAGAACAATGGAGTAAAGAAATCGCCATGAATAACGCACAGACCAAACCTAGCAATTCTCAATTTTTCAATTTTTCAGTTTGGGCATTTAGAGGGCAATTTGAATTTATCACTTCAAGCCAAAAAGAAGTCAATGAAATCCCCACTTTTTTACAATAGCTACAACTCCAAATTTTTAACTTTCTAATTTTCATGGAAGTTGCAGAATAAAAATCACAACCCAGCTAAGTCCATTATTACCCATTCGACTCTATTTATCAAAATCAACAACTTCTCACTACAAAACAACATCCAACTTAGAAGCAGTGATTTATCTTCCCAACAGATATGCAAGATTCTCAGTCAAAAACAATTTCACCGGATTAACTTAAATATAACCAGAGTATATTTTTCAATAATTTTTGCACAATACTCCCAACTTTCAGCAATAAATCAACAGAATAGAACATATCTAATTCACATTGACTATTTTCCAAAACATGTAGATATTCTTAGGGTGGAAGAATCAACGGTTTGTACCCAACCCAATTCATGTACTCTACTGGCAGAGATTCCCAACACTCCAAATTACCAAATGAGTTACAAAAATTCACCATAAAAACTAACAGTTCACAATTTGAATGTTTTGAAATTTACTAAGGATTATATCAAGAATATTCATCATACTGAAGCAAATAATTCCAAATTTCAGCAATTAATCAGAAAAATTGAAACATGCTTACTTGAAATTTTGCAAGGGAATTCTGAAATTCAAGCCGTAACTGACTGACTCGATGGATGATACTTGTATTCGCCAGAATTACAGACCCGCGTCTGGGATGGAGATTGTTTTCGACGCCTGGCGAAAGAGATACAAGTGATCAGGCTGGAACTGTTTCGCCGAAATCGGAGTGAACAGAGGCGCAGGAGAGTCAGAGATGACGACGATGGATGCCAACAAGGCATGGTGGAAAGCGTAGTTGGCAAAGCATGCCATCTACCAGTTGAAATTGAACATAAAGCTTATTGGGCTGTTAAAGACTTAAATTTAGATTTAACCTTGGCTGGTGAGGAAAGATTGTTTCAATTGAATGAACTAGAAGAACACAGGCTAAATTCGTATGAGAATGCCAAAACGTATAAAGAGAAGACCAAGAAGTATCATGATATGGGGTTAGCCAATAAGATGTTTCGACCAGGATTGAAAGTTTTACTTTTTAATTCTAGACTTAGGCTATTCCCTGGAAAATTAAAATCTAAGTTGTCTGGTCCTTTCACAATTGTACGAATTTATCCCCATGGAGCTATTGATATAAGAAATCCAAGAAATAATGAAGTCTTTAAAGTTAATGGGCACCGACTCAAGCCATACCTTGAACCGCTGTCAGTTGAACGAACAATTGAATTAATTCGTTTAGCTGACAACGCACCACCCAACGACTAGGTTTGCAGTTGGGTCGAGCCAAAGATGTTAAACAAAGGCGCTAAGTGGGAGGCAACCCACTATGATGAATTTTATTGCTTTTATAGTTAATCTAAATATGCTATTCTCAGTTAAATGTATTTTTGGACATTTAATTTTTAAATTAAATATGCCAAAATTCAAGTTTGGGGGAGAAAAGCATCTTAATGTTGTATTTATATGTTGCTAATAATTTTAGTTTAGAGTTTTTGTAGAGTTTTACAATGCAGGAAAGTAACGAAACGTAACGGAATATAACGGAGGTACTTAACTGTCAAACTGCTGAAAAAGAATGAAAAAGAAACAAAAATGAGTCAATCTGCCCACCTTGCGGACGCAAGGTGCTGAGGGCTGCGACGCAAGGTCCCCAATTATGCGACATCGTGAATGCCGTGGGAATCAGTTGAGGAATGCAAAACGCCTGGGCTGCCGACCTTGCGGACTCAAGGTAAAAGCCACCTTGTGACCGCAAGGTGTCTTTCTATAAGCACAGTCGGGTTCCTTTTGCAGAACACACCAGAATTACTCCCTCTTTCAAGCAGCAAGTGTAGCAGTCGTATTTCCTTCCAAAAATCCGGCTAAGCTCCAAAATCTCTTCAAATTCTGGCCATTGTTCAAGAAATCCTTCACCCTTCTTCAACCTCTTCAACTTCTCCACCCCCAATCATCCACCATTTCAATCCATTTGAAGATTGAAGCAAGGGAAGGACTCCATTTTTGCCGGCAACAAGCTTACACTCCGGCAACAACTCATCTAAAGCTGCAAACAAGTAATTCTAACTCCCCTTTTTAAATTTTTGTCATTAAATTTTATCTGCATGTTAGGGTGTTAGAATTTTATGTAGAGATAGTTTTTGCATGCTTTAGGAAATATTTATTAATTTTAAATTTTAAAAATTTTGAAAATAATTATATTTTAATTGTCAAATATTTAAGTTTTATTTTTCTCAAACAAATATGTCTCATAAGCGTAGAAACACCGGTGCCTCTTCCTCTCGCCCTGTTCAGGAGGAAGAACAACGCTATGACAACCGCCGATTTAATTCTTTTGAGGCCTCAGAAAAATACGCGGCCAAGCTCTCTAAGTCATTAATTCCCGAGAGGGGATTCATGGCTGCAGAATTTGGCCTGCAAGATAACTTTAGGGCCCGTAGGTGGGGGTTGTTGACTGATTCTCTGGACAGGGTAGTCGTGCCTATTGTCCGCGAGTTCTATGCCAATGGCCACATTGGCATAGATGGCGGGGGTGGTAGAGACCGTTTTTGTTAGGGGCGAGGATGTTAACTTCTCGTCCCAAAGTATTAACATGTATTACGGCACCTTCAACTTCGCGGAGGATGCCGACGACTATAGCCACCACCTCCATTCCCCTGTCCCTGTCGAGGTGGTCAATGCCATCGCCTCCCCGGTGTGGAGTGGACCCAAACCGTAATCCACCCTACGGTCCCACGCACCATGGAGGAGTCTTTCTTTTTGAACACCCGCCAAGCCCGTGTTCAAATTTATCTGCCCGCCTTATGCCTTCTAGTCACCAACACACGGTGACTTAAGGCAAGGTCGCTTTTGATCTACACCATTATGACTGGTGGGTATGTCGATGTTGGCCGTCTGATCAACGGCCAAATTAATACCCTGATTAGAGGTACCACAAATGCGGGTTCGCGTTCCCTCATTTGATTACCGAGCTGTGTAGGGGGCAGGAGTGAGATGGCCTCGACACGCGAAGAGGCTTAAGGTTGGGCCGGCCATCACTAGGGCCATTTTGTTTGAGCACTAGCAGCAGCCGTGAGTGCGGGTTCCTCACGTGGAGGAACCCGAAGAGGAGGAGGAGGACCCACTGGTGGGGATCTCCAACAGGCTAGAAGAGGTTGCCTTTGAGGCCCAAATGGCAACTCAGCAGTTGGCACAAATGCGTGCCAACCAAGAAGAGTTGTTTGGCTGGTTTAACACAGTGGGACAAAATGTCTCCAACCTCTATGGGATCTTGCTTTGGTACGATCCCAGTTTCGTCCTCGTTCGTTATTTCCACCCGACTCACCTTGAGTCGAGGCCCAAGTTTCATCCTCTTTCGTTAGGTGGGTCTGCTATTTCCTTTTGATATTTGTCCTTCCCCATCAATCCTCTCATATGTTCCTCAATTTTGAGGACAAAATAGAAATTAAGTTGGGGGGGGATTCTAAGCCCAGAGTCTTAGCAGGTCCTAGCCTAAGGAGGAATGGAGTTGGGCTACGTTTTTAGGGTGGGGAAAATTTTCTTTTCCCTCTATCGTGTCGCCTCCTCACCCTTTCTTGCTTTTGAATTTTTCTTATTTTCGGAGGTGTTGCCTTGACCAGAATACACTAATTTTGGATGCTCGTGGATTCCTCTTGTGGGGACCCATCATCAATTGTGTCATCAACATCTCCAATTTTCTTTATAAAAAAAAAATTAGTAATTTTATAAAAAGTTTTAGCCTCGAGTTTAGGTGTGGTAATACTAGTCGATGAGGAGTTAATGCAATGAACCGCATAGCTAGTCCGTAGATCCTTCTGGAATTTACTTGATTTTGTAAAACTTTTACTTTTCTCCAGATTCCTCATGCACCCACACCAGTCATAATTATGGATTAATTAGAATAGTTTTATAAAGTTTATAGCACCTACTTCATTACAACAAGATATGCACAAGAATATGATGCATAGCCATTCGAACATATTGTTGCATTAAATTGTGACTTAGGGTCAATTGGATGATAGTTAGATCCCTTGGATTTTTCTTATTTATATATCTCAAGCACACTTTCGAACCGTGTCTGCATGTTAGTCTCAATTGTCCCTACCATCTGTCTTAGCGAATGCTTATGTGAAATCCAGTGATGCTAAACATTCAACCCCCACAATTCCCATAGTTGATATGGTATTTTGTGTGTCTTACTTGCTTTAAAAACTACATGAGCATTTGACATTAAGAAATGACTTAGGCCATCTTTGGATCGTTAGAGCCTAAATATTCCCTGACCTTTACTAAAAATATCCCTAGTGACCCCTTTGAGCCTAATTAAAAAGAATGGAGTGTGCTAAGCACACTATTAAACCCCCATTCGACATCGTTTCTATTACCCACATTAACTTAACCCTAAAAGCCTAGACACTTTTAGCCTACCCTTTGAGAGAGTAGGATGTGGGTGGGAAATTGATTATAGAGGACCATTTTTTCAGTTGGGCTATGTTTCTGAACACTTCTTCTTTCCGTCGTCGATAAAAAAAATGTATATATGTATGTATGTATGTATGTATGTATGTATCGATGAAAAATGAAACGAAAGAAGAAGAGTGCAAGAAGATTCAAATGAAAGCATAGCTTTCAAAAGAAAATATGTTAGAAAAATATTGCTGAGAAAAAATGATGAGATATTTTTAGAAGTATATATTGCCCAAAACAAGTTTTGAGGGGGAGGGAAGAAAGCGAAAAGTATAAAACGCCCCTCCACTTGTGGTCTTTGCAGGTCCTAGCCTAAATAGGGAAAACTTCCTTCTGCTTGGAAGTATGAGGGATAAGGGGTAGTCTTACTCTCTCACTTTGAATTCCAATCCCTTTCCATCAAATCCCCCATCACCTTGGCCTTACATTACAAGCTAAAAAAGACAATGATCTTCTTGCCAATGCTTGTGCATGTTTTCTCTGCTATGTGAGTCATATAGAATTGATCAAACACTTCATGTTCATATTATTCGCCAAAAAGCTCATTGTGTTAGCATAATCTTAGCTATTACAAGTAATTGGGACAGGAGAGCATTGTATGTCATACATAGAAGTGCATGGGATGGATGTATAAGTTTTTGAAATCCTTGGTGACCTCTTTTTCTGTAATAGATCGGGTTTGGATGGTAGATCTCATAATTCACAATGCATGAGTTTTAATTAAAATTTGATTTTCATATGAATGTGGTGTTTAGCTTATTAAAACTGTTTTAGTTGAGATATTCTCTAAGACTGGTGATCACACACACACAGAGAAATTAAAAGTAGTAGCAGTTTTAAGAAAAGGTCAGTTGGTTTTATGTGATTAAGCCTG
The DNA here is from genome assembly GCA_013146195.2 of Codonopsis lanceolata. NCBI lineage: Eukaryota > Viridiplantae > Streptophyta > Magnoliopsida > Asterales > Campanulaceae > Codonopsis > Codonopsis lanceolata. The sequence continues at coordinate 27,474,250 of CM028378.1, read as the reverse complement.
TATATGTGGTGAGCATTAAACTGAGACTGTTTTGTTATGCCATGCTAGTATAACTTGAGGTTGAAGCCAAAAAGATTTTTGTTTTATCTTAGTATAATTTTTATCTGCTTTAGTATTTATCAGTTTTTTATTTATCTGCATAGTCGAGTCACTCGAAAGAGTCTCCTTTTTTTTCTTTTTTTCTTTTTTTTTTTTTTTACGAGAAGCAGGGCGGCACCTGCGAGATTTTATTAAAATAAAAAAAAGAGAACAAACTTGAGGGGGACAACCAGCCTTACCCTTTGAATGGGGGGACAGAGGAGCCTTACCTCGAAAAGGAAATACAACCAATCAAGAGATTCTAATATAAGGAGTATTGCTAGCATCTAGTAAAATAAGACCTTTCGTGTGACGAGGAATATCTAGCAAACTGTGGAAAAACACATCAGACCGAGATTCACAAGCAAGATTTGCCAAACTATTAGCCACCTTATTAGCTTCACGGAAACAGTGAGAGAAAGTAAATCCCATCGCAGCTTGAGAACGGGAGATATGGCGAACCAAATAAGAATGTATCCAGGGTAATTTATGGCCTTGAGAGAAACACTCAAATAAAACTTTAGAGTCTGTTTCAATGATGGCATCATGGAAACCGTTATCGCAAAGCCATTGCACACCAAAGAAAAGGGCTCTAATTTCAGCCGTCATGTTTGAGCAAACGTAAAAAAAAATAGAGTAGGCAAAGAGACAATGCCCGGAGGAATCACGAACTATGCCACCACCGCCACTAATACCTGGGTTACCACGACTTGCTCCATCTGAATTGAGTTTAACACGACCCGAGGGGGGATTGCGCCAAGCAACTTGTCAACTAACACCTTTCTTACGATAGCCATGCAGTAGTTGGCATTACTCAACGTATCGAGATATAGTAATTTCTTCGAAAGCACTTGGAAAAGCTCAGAAGAAATGTTTCTAATAATCACCATAGAAGGAAGACTAATATCTTCAAACACAGCCATATTACGGGCCTTCCATATATGCCAAAGGATAATGGAAGGAAGCAAGGAAAAAGGGAGAGCTTTGCTGTGCAGCCACCAAGAGAAGCACCTTTGAGAAATGGAACCTGAGAATTTTGGAACTCCAAAAATATTATGAAAATGAGACCAGATCACATCTGCATTGCGACTTTGAAGAAACACATGCACAAAAGTTTCCAAATAACCCTCTCTACAGCAGTAGCATTTAGAGGCTAAAGAAACCCCTTTTCGACATAAGGCTTCATCTATCGGGACCTTGAGAGCTAGCAACTTCCAAATAAACACACTTATATGTCTTGGCAAAGCTTTGTGCCAAGTGAAAGCAGCCGAAAGAAGAGAAGGCTGATGATCACATACCAAATTATAAACCGAGGCAAGGCTGAATTGGCCGGATGAAGTGGCAGTCCAGAACGGGCAGTCTGCCGAATCATCAAGAGTTATATGTTGATCAGAAATCATCTCTTCAATGTGAGGGGGAAGCAAAGGTCTTGAATCAGTTCCGGAGATAGGAGATAGGATATCTCGAACTGAAGAGACAGAACATCCAGGAGGCTGTTGAACTTGGGTATTAAGCAACCAGTTATCGAACCATGGCGAGCAGTCTCCCCGACCCAAGAACCAGAAAATGTGAGGCTCGGCAATGTCCCTTGCTTTGAGCATACGCTTCCAAACATGGGAACCTTTAAGACGAGCTTGATTAGGATGGAGGCTGGAACAATACCGGGCTTTAAGAAAAGTAGACCACAACGGAAGTGCGCGAATCGCCACCAAAGTTTAACACTATAAGCTGTAACTATATCAGCCATGTTCTGAAGACCAAGGCCACCTTCAGAAGTAGGCTTACAGCATTTCTTCCAAGCTATCCAATGATATTTATTTTTCCCATCAGATTGCCCCCAAAAGAAGCTGGAACACATCCTGTCAATAGGAGAAATGACCGAAACTGGGGGGGTCAAGAGAAGCTAACTGATAACTGACTATAGATTGAAGGACATGTTTTATGAGGATGATACGGCCGCTCGAATTGAGAAACCGACTGCACCGCTTGGAAATACGCCAGAACTTGAGAATGAGGTTGTCAAAATAGCCCCGTTTCTTCCGCCCATAGAAAAGCGGGCATCCCAAATAATTAATGGGAAGATTTCCAGGAGAAATATTCAGAGTGGATGATATCAAAGCCTTTCGGTGTATATCAGTAGAGGAAGCCACAAAGAATGCACTCTTGGATATGTTAATAAGCTGCCCAGAGACCTCTTCATAGTGCTTAAAAACAGCCTTATGGTTTTCAATAGAATTCTTGCCTCCATTACAGAATATAATAATATCGTCAGCAAAAGAGAGATGAGATATAATGGGGCATCCGCTTATGGATGAATAGATTGAATGAGACACTTGCTGATGTAACATATTGAGACTTCGGCTAAAATAATCAGCGGAGAGAATGAAGAGACTCGGCGACAGGGGGTCACCTTGCCGAAGACCACGGGACGAAGAAAAGAATCCACAAGGCCTCCCATTAATAAGAACGGAGAACCAATTATCTGAGATGAGTCTCCAAACAAGATCTAAGAACACCTCATGAAAACCAAACTGCCTCATAACTTTGATTAAAAAAAGCCAAGAAACTCTATCAAAGGCCTTCGCCATATCGAGTTTAATAGCAACATTGGAACCAGAAACTCGTTTGCCCAGAAAACTCATTAATTCTTGAGCCAGAAGAATATTATCTTGAATGGTTCGGCCTTTAGTGAACGCACTCTGATTGGCAGAAATAATGTGAGGAAGAATTGAGGCAAGCCGAGTCGAGAGGATCTTAGAAATAACCTTATTACAAAAGTTACATAGGCTTATGGGACGAAGATCCTTGAAAGAGTACGGGAATCAACCTAGGGATAGCCACAATGAAGGTGTGCTTGTCCGCTCTTGGGGAGGGAGAAACCAGAGAAAAATTCAAGCACAAAGATCACAAAAATCATCGCCAATAATGTCCCAGCAGTAAGAGTAAAATTTGCCCGTAAAACCATCCGGCCCCGCAGCACTATCTCCACTTAAGTCAAACACTGCCTTCCTTATTTCCGAAGCTGAAGGAGGGGAAATGAGAAGAGAGTCTCCTTGAGTTTGTGGGTTTATAGAGGAGTGTAAATAGTGTCACCCTCCAAAAAGATTTTCATTTTTGTTATTTGTTTAAATGTTTTTGTATTTATAAGTATTGTTTACTCGTGGACAAGAAAAGTTTAAGTTTGGGGGTATTTGATCGATGTATTTTATACGTCGATTTCCTATACTTCTATTACTTAAATTATGCTATTTCACGAGGCTTTTGGCTACTGATATGTGTTTTCAGTGAGTTTTGTGAGTTTCAGGGTTTTTAGTGAAAATATGCAAAACACAAGGCTTTTATATGCAAAATCCAAGAAGGGGCCAGAATGAAAAGTTGAAGAAGAAAAGAAGAAGAACACGCTGGAGACCTTGCTTCCGCAAGGTGGACAGTAACATCAAGAAACTCAACCCCAGATTTCAGAGGACCTTGTGATCGCAAGGTGCCTCATACCTTGCGACCGCAAGGTGGTCAGAATGCAAATTTTTGCGTTTTCACTGGAGATTCGATTGAAATACAACTCCTCAGTATAAATAGGAGTCGGTAGCCAAAGCCTACGACGTCTAGAAACGGCTAGAAACAGTTTTGTATAGCTTTATAATAGATTTTAGGTTGTATAGCATATTTAGATTGTGTAATTACAAGTATTGAAGATCAAATCATGTCTCATGTCATCTCCATGTGCTGTTCATCGTCAATGATGAACTAAATCATCATTAATCTAGGAGGTGGGAGGTAACTTGTATCGAATTTATTTTTTAATTCATATTTATGTTCATTCAATTCTTGTTGATTGTGGTGATTATCAATCCCTATATTATTTTGCTTTGAACAAATGAATGTAATCGTAAATAATAAAGGCCTAGAGGTGCGGATAACTGCACGACCAATGTGCATATGTCGTACACTGGCTCACCATCACAATAAATTGGACCTATCGATGCACGAGAGTGATAAGTTAGGGCCATGTTCATACATGACCTAGGTGACAGATAGATCATATGTTCTTGTGCTTAGGATATAGAATGGATGAATTATTCGGGGATGGAAGCTGAACTAATAATTCAACAGACTATATCTATCTTTTGTGAACGAACCCAAGAAATTGAATGATAATTATTTTGAATTAAACATAGAGGAGATACAAGTGAACCCCTAATCCTAGATTGTCATCCTCCATAAGATCTTCATAACCTGTAATTGCTGCTAAGTAGTTAAAACACCTAAATAATAATAGTAGTTTAGAATAGAATAATTAAAAAAAACCCCCCTTAGATTAATAATTTGCTATCAATAAATTGCACTATTTGTGCTCTCTTGTCTCTGTGGGTTCGACCCTTACTTCCAAAACTATTCTCCAATAGTCTTGTCCAATTGCAAGGAAATAATTAAAATAAGACATCGATCAATATTGCATCCGTCTTTTTGGTGATGCGATGGATATCGCATTTAGCGTTGTGATGCAATGGATATTGCATCCGTGTTTTTGGTGATGCGATAGATATCGCATTTAGCGTTGCGATGCAATAGATATTGCATCTGTCTTCTGCGTTAATGCAATGGATATTGCATTAAGTTTTGTGGCGACGCAATGGATATTGCGTTTAGTGTTGCGATGCAATGAATATTGCATATGTTTTCTGCATTAATGCAATGGATATTGCATTAGGTTTTGTGGTAGCGCAATGGATATTACGTTTAGTGTTGCGATACAATGGATATTGCCTTTGTTTTTTGCGTTAATGCAATGGATATTGCATTAAGTTTTATGGCGACGCAATGGATATTGCGTTTAGTGTTGCGATGCAATGGATATTGCATCTGTTTTCTGCGTTAATGCAATGGATATTGCATTAAGTTTTGTGGCGATGCAATGGATATTGCGTTTAGTGTTGCGATGCAATGTATATTGCATATGTTTTCTGCATTAATGCAATGGATATTGTATTAAGTTTTGTGGTAGCGCAATGGATATTGCGTTTAGTGTTGCGATGCAATGGATATTGCATTAAGTTTTGTGACGACGCAATGGATATTGCGTTTAGTGTTGCGATGCAATGGATATTGCATCTGTTTTCTGCATTAATGCAATGGATATTGCATTAAGTTTTGTGGCGACGCAATGGATATTGCGTTTAGTGTTGCGATGCAATGGATATTGCATCTGTTTTCTGCGTTAATGCAATGGATATTGCATTAAGTTTTGTGGCGACGCAATGGATATTGCGTTTAGTGTTGCGATGCAATGGATATTGCATCTGTTTTCTGCGATAATGCAATGGATATTGCATTTAGTTTGTGGCGACGCAATGGATATTGTATTTAAGTGTTGCGATGCAATGGGTATTCATTTTGATGTGCGTTATTTTCACTAGGTTGTAATGGATATTACAACTATCCTTCCGCATAGCACTTGTTTGTTAGCATCGCAGCACTTGATTGTTTTCACATGTATCGCAGCACTTGATCCCCGGCAGAGGTGAACTACGTTCGGTCTGATTCCTTGGATAAGGATACGTAGGCAGCCTATTTAGGTAGGCACGACCATCGCAGCACTTGTTTGTTAGCATTGCAGCATGCTTGCAGCTAGGCCACGAACTACGCCCAGTCCGATTTCCTTTATTAAGGGATACGTAGGCAGCCTACTTTAGTAGGTCCGACCATCAGAGCATTTTATTGTATATCTGCTTAAAAACTACGATAACCTGCTATAACCGACTAAATATGTCTAGGATATGGAGGTTTGGAATGCATTATAAACTACTGCATTATAACTGCTATCTGTTGCATCTCTCCCCCGTATTAATTGCACAAAATTTGAGAGTCTATTTCTTTTTTCTTTTCTTTTTTTTTTTGGGAAGCAGGGCGGCACCTGCGGCATTTATTAAAACAGAAAAATAAACTACAGAGGGGGACAACCAGCCAAGCCCTACACCAGGGAGGACAAAGGAGCCTGAACCTCAAACAAAGTAAAATAAAATACAAAGAGCTAAGAGGCGCCGCTAAGTCTGTAACTATGAATACCGTGAGGCATCAAAGGCAAGCATCCGTCTAACTACAAGCTGGTAAATCGCGTATCTTTGGAAAAACAATCCGACTCCCATGATCATGAGCAATCGCCGCCAACCGATCCGCTACTGCGCTCTCTAAAAACATGCCTTTGCAGGGAACTCTCCAAGAAGCTCCCGACACTCTCTGAGAAAGTAGACATACCTCCAAGGCTCCTTATAACCCTTAACCAGAACATTGACGGCCGTTAAGGAATCAGACTCTACCACCACCCTGTCTAACAATCTCGATCTGCAGAGCTGAAGACCTTCCTTAAGGGCTAAAATTTCTGCCCGCATATTCGACCCTTGCCCATAATCACTAGAAAAAGCACAAATGAAGGCCCCCTGATCATCCCTAATAACACCACCCCCAGTGCACCGACCATCTTTTGAAGAACCATCTGTGTTCAGTTTGAAGCTATCTGCTGAGGGCTGCCATCTCACCCATTTACCCTGTCTAACCTTAACTTGTTTAATCGGAATCTGCATGGCATCTAGAGTTACCCGAGCCAGCCTGCTGCATGAAGATTTCGGGCTATAGTAACCTAAAGAAACACGGACACCCTCCCTTACTTTATTCCTGATCTGAGTTAAATCCATCATAATGTCATCAAAAACCGCCGCACACCTAGCCTTCCAAATTTCCCAACAAACGAAAGCAAAGGTGCAAACCATCGCAGCTCCTAGCTGAGCTCTAACCGAGACTGAAGACCAAATACTGAATAAATGCTCCATATTTCTAGGCAGTGCGACTATCTGATACTGAGCTGCGAAAAAGGACCACAGGTTGGACGCTATCTGGGATTGAAAGAAAAGGTGGTTAATGAGACTTATCGACTGATCGGCTCGCAACAAGAGCAACGGAAACTAGGGGAATATGACGAGCCTGAACATTACAATCTACCGGCAAAGCGTTATGGAACAACTTCCATAAGAAACTACTCACCCTCAACGGAAGCCACGACTGCCAAATCACTTGAGCCCAACGCAGACTCGGATTGTTCACCCGAAAGTTCTTCCAAAAAACCCTGGAACTGAAGTCACCTGAAGACGTGAGCTCAAATACAAGTCTGTCAGCTTTAGCAGGATCACACCGAAGCTGTTGAACATGGTCATGAGAGTCTATTTCTTATCAACGGTGTTCGTCTACTTAGTAAGCTGTGGGTTACCCGTAGACTCCATCGTAGAGGGGCTCTGTAGACACCCCAATTTCGTACCCCTGGTATGTAACATTGACATAAAATATCAAGACCTGTTAATACTTAACAAATGTCAAGTTACAGGGTTGAAAATGTAAAAGGAAAAAGCAGGATGCATGAATAGTGAAGTGCAGGGGCCAAAAGTGCCAAAAGGAGGCTAAATTTCAAAGTTGGTGCCACCCACACTCAAAGTGGGTGCAACTCCCAATTTATACATCAAAGTTGGCACCACCCACACTCAAAGTGGGTGCAGCTCCCAGTTTATATAGGGGTGGCGCCCAGTTCCTCAATAGTGCGTTTACGGCATGAGAATTAGCACAAACTCCCAAGTGCATGGTACAAGCCGATGAAGCACAAATCCAACAATAAATAGTAGTGTCCGGCTTCACTTTGAGGGACACAATTCACAAAGGCTTGAAGCCCGAAGAAACTCTGCGTTATTTTTACGCAGCGGGCGATCAGTGAGTGAGAGTGAGTTCCCCCTCCTATAAAGCCTCGAAACTCTGCCAAACATCCTTCAAACACAAAACCAACCGATTAAAGTGATCCCTATCCCCCTAGTTAGGTATCCACCCTATTTCTCCGGTCCAAAACCCTCGGAAAGAGCAGTTGCTCTGCCCGAATGAAAAGACCAAATTAGCCAGACATAAGCCATTGTTCTGCCCAAATTCCACCAGCAGCAAGCAAGCAAACGTCAAAAGGCAAGAAGTTGCTCCGCCCGTTTTACGGTTCCCAAAAGCAACTCTGGCCGCATTACTCGCCTGCACTGGCAGACCAAAGCAAAAAAGACTCCCTCTCCCTGAAGGACAGAGCGAGCACACCAACGCTCTTAAAGGTGAGCCTTTAAGAGTTTATTTATTAAAAAAAGCTATTTTCCATCCGGCCCAATATAAAAATGTAAGTCGTTGTGCTGCCCGAATTTATTTAGAAAATAGCACTAAAAAGAGCCATTATTATGACCAAATATTTTTAAATGTATTTATAATTATTGGAAGGAGGCGGCTGCAAGTCCGTAAATAATGTAAATATAGATGTATTTGTAGGTAGTTAATGCTTTATTTATTTTCCAAGTAAATATAACAAAAAACATACTTTAGCCAAAAACCGTTTTTGAGACCAAAAGGGCGAGTTGGGTGCCTAGCACCTTCCCAACTCGTAACTTAGCCTCCGAACCCGTTTTTGCAATCTCTGGTTTTTCTTTTTTGGTTTTTTCTTTATTTCTTCCTTAAAATAAAGATGGCGACTCTATAAAACATTTTGGATCCAGTGGGGCGTCGCAACACTCCTTTCTTGCACTTTTCCGTTTTCCCCTAAAAATGGAAAAATTGTGAAAGGGTGATGCATTCCTATATCCTGGTATTCCCTAAAAAAGGGATAACTTGATGTAGAAAACCCAAAGCACTCATAGTGATCTGAAATAGGCCATAAGGCAATTTTCATAAAATCCATAGTGGGGCCTCGCAACATCCTTTCTTGCACTTTTCCGTTTTCCCCTAAAAAAAGGAGAATGGGAATGAAAGGGTGATGTATTCCTATATCCCGGTATCCCCTAAAAAAGGGATAACTTGATGTAGAAAACTCAAAGCTCCCATATTGGACCAAAAATTCATTGAAGTTACCGAGGCGTATTCAACGCGCTATTTTAGACAACACTCCTCTCGCACTTTTAAATTCATTGAAGTTACCGAGGTGTCCCGCTTCCGCATGTACGCGCACCCCTATCCAAGGGCACGCGGGGCGCGGGCGCATTTCCCGGGAACCCACACATGTCATGGCAATATGTAACATACAAGGCAAGATATCATCACATAAGCATATAGATCATATATCAAAGATGCACATTGTTTCACATATGTACTCGTAGTTAAATCACATAGGATAAGGATATATGGAGAGCCGGTGCCGCTACGTAGTTTCTGCATACAAGTGTTTTATGGAATGTGAGGTGTCAGATGGTTATGAATACATCGACCTTCTGAGGAGATGCTCAGGATAGACACACCAATGCGCTCTAATAGTTACAACAAAGGGGCTACTTCCCTACTGCAGCCACAGTGGAGGCATGTGTGTATAAGAGCAAGTATACCAGCTGGGCTCATGCAACTGCCAAGTAGTATTTACTTAACAAATTCTCAAGTAGAGAACGAGGTCGACAAGAGCGATCTCGTTCATGACAAGTAAGTATTCTCATCAATAATTCAAGTAGGATTGAGTTCGACAAGAGCGATCTCAACATGTCAATAGGCATTCTATTATATGATATTTAAAATCAAGCATGGTAGTCAATCTAATTCAAGAGTCTAGAATTAATATTCTTAGTGAAACGCATTTAGAACGTCGTAGGGATTGATCATTGAGCCGGTATTATTCAATGGCTCACTAAAATGGACTCCGTTGAGTCGTCTCTATAAATTCATCCAAATCGAGTTTAAACACCAATTGTATTCTAACTCTTTTCTAAGTTCTCGTATAGGATAGACTAGGCCATTAACCCAAATAATAACCATTCCCAAGAATTTTTATCAATTCATAAATTATGGAACCCTAGAATCATAAATTCTAAAAGTCATTAAAAGTCAATGGTCCAAGAACAATAGTTATTCCAAATGAGGCATAGAACACTTTTAATTCTAGGCTTAGGACCAAAACAACAAGATGAGTACATCACTCAAAAATCCCATAATCTCAAATCATCATCAAACATAATATAGACATGGTAGGAGCATGAGAATCATGAGAAAAAGGGGATATAACATGGCATTTCTAGCATACATCCTAAGGGGAATCAATAGCTTACCTTACACCAAGGAAAAAGATGAAATGAACAAAATCTAATTGGATAGAATTGTGCTCCTCATCGATATCTTTGATTTGGTGGTCTCGGATTGGCAATCGAAGTTCAGGAGCTCAAGTTATGAAGGAAACACACACTAATCTCCCCTCACCATTCACACACATAAACTTAGGAAGATAGAGAAGGAAATGGCTGCAATGGGGGGTTTAATGGCTGATCACAAAGGAGGGAAGCTTATATATGACATGCAAATGTGGGTGGAAATCCACATGTCACAAGGAGAGTGAGTGGGAATCCACTTGTCACAAGGAGGATGAATGGGATTAGGATTAGTTAACTTAGTTAGGGTCTAAAACTGGATTAGGGTCACTAAGGATAAGGGGTTTAATGGTTAAAGGGGTCACCAAATCGGAATTGTAGAAAAATCCCGTAGTGCTGATACATAGGCTGAGCGGTCGCTCAAAGGGAAGGCTAAGCAAGCGCTCAGTCCCCTTTTCACTTTCTTGAGTTGCTTGATTTTGTGCACTCGCTCAAGCATTTGGCTGGGCGAGCGCTCAGCATTTGGCTGGGCGAGCGCTCAGGTGTTTGGAAGGCCAAAATGACTTGAAAACAAGTCCTGAATATGTCCAACTCAACCCCAAACCATAAGGGATGTTTAACACACTCAAAACACATCTGAAACAGGTCCGAACATCACCCGGAACAAAGAGGAATGAAGGGCGAAACTCGCGACGAACATCAAACGAATCAACGAGTTAAACAAAGATGCAACAAGCATGAATGAACATTCTAAAACATGTTTAGGACTAGGATACATGGTATAGGATTCAATTTTATATCTTACAAGTCTCAAAGACACGAAACGAGGCAGGGAAAGACAAAGCGAGAGACCCTAAGAGTCAAAAGGTCAAATGAATCAAGAAGGCTACCGAACTCTCAACCAAGCATACAATGACCAAGATTGAGTTTATAAAACATGTTATAAAGGTACTAAGGATCTAGTAGGACTTAGTTAAGGACTAAGGCAATACACGAAGCAAGTATAACAAGGTGTGCAACGTATAGAAGGCATACAAACAACTACGATCATGGTTGACCTAATGCAAGCATGATATGAACAATATAGACTCTAAAACATGTTAAGGCTTTAAATGAACATATTAATCAAGTATAGATGACATGTTATACAATTAGGTTTTGGGTTCTCACACATTCTAACCACCTGGTTTCCCCTATCCTTTCCTCTGCTGCTACGAAGTTCATCTTTGAACTTTCGTCGGTAATAGACCTCTTCACCAAACCTACTCCCCCTCCACTAGAACCTACCCCTCTGAGACCAGAAGCCCTTTCCTATCCCCCTCCTTCCTTCTGGTTCTCCACCGAACCCCTCCCAAACCCCCTCAATTATATGTGATCATTCAGACAGAGATATTAAGATTCCCCCAACCCCTCCTTCATCCCCACCCAAATCCAATTCTTCATCTACCCATACCTTCCCCACACCCGATTCCTCATCCACCTCAAACTCAAGAACTTCACCCCTCCAGCAGGCAGCAGCCCTTCCGTCCTACTACTGCAACTGATGTCGCCTCGTCTGCTGGTATTGGCCCTTGATCCTTCTCCATCCTGCCTGGCAAATGAAGATATCCTGAGCAGACTGGATGCCATCTACAATAGGTTGGGAGAATTAAGAAGTAACTCCACAGCTGTTGTTGAGATTGCCACTTAATCATCCAGAGCTTCACCAGTTTCAAGAGGATGTTTGGACTAAGTTTGGAGAGGTCAGGCACGAGTCTACCGATCTGAAGATCAACATGGAGGCTCAACGCAACGAATGTGTTCGGCTCTGCTCAACACTCTTCTACCAACTGTATCACAGTATCACTCTCCACCTTGGTCATGGTCGCCCTCCAGTGCTACAACTCAACGATCAAGCCCTCGAAGTAGCGCATGATCGAATGGCAGTTGAACGCGAATGTGATCTGGCCATCACAGAGGAGAGACAACTGCGATCTATGAACTAAGTTCTGATGGACGAGAACAACAGGCTATGAGAAGAACTTGACTACCGTTCTCGCTCCATCAGACAATAGACCTCAGCTGATGAAGAGTACACCAGAAGAGTTGAAAAACTTGAGCGCCTACGCCAAGAAAGAGAAGCAGCTGACAGAGCAGCCAAAGGAAAAGGAAAAAAGGTCATGGTAGCTTATATTTTTCTATCATTATCCTTTGTATCTATCTTTTTTTGAAAACTTTGTAAATATTAAACTTCTTGTTTGAAATACAGAAGTTCATTCCTTTTCAAAAATCTCTACTGTTATATTCCATGTTATTTAAATTCATATATCTGCTTGGAATTTAAACATCCAGTTTAAATTTATTTAAACTATTAACTCTAATACTTGTGCTTGTTCCTTAAATATCTTCTGTTGTAAGCACTTAGATTAGTTGTTACATTTGAGGTGTTATTTTTGATAGAGGCATGTCTGCTGTTATAAAACTTAAAAGTATTTATCTAACATGTTATTATCTATCCTAGAGCCTTCATAGCCCTCACTTGTTAGTAATGAAGACCATATGCAAATAGGAGGAGATTGTTGTTTCTCAATGTATCTTAATTTGCATTTGCCCATTCATTACATTAGGTTCTATACTTAGTGGCTAAATGGGATGCGTACCAGTTAGCATGACAACTGTGTATAGAACTTTGCCTTTAGAATAGTTTTTAGATTTCACAGGTTTCTACAAAAGACTTCAGCAGACGGCTTCACCAGCAGCCTTCACCAGCAGACCTTGTCTGCACTCGGACAGCATGACGTGTCAAGATTATCCAGATATCAAGCTCAAGTGGATTATTTAATTCAACTATCTATGGTTCAAATTTGAATTAATCCATCATCATCAACTCCTGACTTCCAAGACACGCCTTTCCAGCTTTTCCGAACAAATGAAGACTTTCGCCTCCTGTACATGGCAGAGCAGGTTTACAGCCTGACACAAACAGAATGTACCAACTACTGCAGGTCTGCAAATCTATTTGTCCCCCACCTGCTAGTTCCAACAGTTGTTCATCTCCATACCTTAATCAGTTCCAATCAAAGATAAAGTCAATAAAGCAGCTCCCGACATTTAAAGCTCACAACCTAATAGAGATGTTACTCACTTCATCTTCTACAACGGTCTCAAGGATGCTCCGATATAAATACTGCCATTGAAGACTGAAGAAAACAATGCTCTGAATCTATTCAACAACATCAAGTCATCATACTCAGTGCATTCAAGAGATCATTAACTGATCAACGAAGTTCTCAACAACAACAAGAAGGTCTGCATCAACTGTTAATCATTTACTTCTTATTGTTGTACTCTTTACTATTCTTCTGTGCATTGAATACTCTGTTTCTCCAGATATTCAATTCCCCCACCCCCAAACACAAGTCAAATATTTTGTACACGATCCATTTGATATTTATGTAATACAACTAGTGGAAAATATAGTACACATTCAAATCCAAGGATGACTACATTGGTGGTGGACGTAGCACTCTTTATAGTGCGAACCATCTCAAAATACTTGCGTTCTTTACATTCTGTTGTCTACTGTTTTATACTATTCTTCGTCTTAGCCTATTCCTTTGAGCAGCAAACTTCAGTAATCAGCCAAGTCTATTGGTAGTTGATCGATGTATTTTATACGTCGATTTCATATACTTTTATGACTTAAATTGAGCGATTCCACAAGGCTTTTGGCCACTGATATGTGTTTTTCAGTGATTTTATGAGTTTCAGGGTTTTAGGTGAAAGTATTCAGATTATAAGGCCTTTTGGTGAAAATTCCAAGAAGGGGTCAAAGTGTAAATTGAAGATTAAAGAGCAGAAACCAGGACTGGACACCTTGCGGCCGCAAGGTGCATTATACCTTGCCTTCGCAAGGTAGGCAGAAACTCAAGACTTCAAGCCCCAGAATATCAAGGACCTTGCGGACGCAAGGTGCCTTATACCTTGCTACCGCAAGGTGGTCAGAATGGGATTTTTTGGGTTTTCACGCCAGGCCAGGAGATCTAATCCCCCTACAACTCCACGGTGTAAATAGAGGCCGGTAGCCAAGGCTTTAGGACGGCCAGAAAGTAGTTTTCTATAGCTTTAGAATAGGATTTAGTGTGTATAACATAATTAGTTGTTGTAATTACAAGGATTGAAGATCGATTCATGTATTCTATCATCTCCATGTGCTGTTCATCTTCAAGGATGAACTAATCACCCATTAATCTAGGAGTTGGGAGGTAAATAGCATGTAAAAGAGCCATTATTATGGACAAATATTTTTAAATATATTTGTAATTATTGGAAAGAGACGGATGCAAGTCCGTAAATAATATAAATATGTATGTATTTGTAGGTAGTTAATGCTTTATTTATTTGCTAGATAAATATCACAAAAGCATACTTTAGCCAAAAACCACTTTTGAGACCGAAAGGGCGAGTTGGGTGCTTAGCACCTTCCCAACTCGTAACTTAGCCTCCGAACCCGTTTTTGCAATCTCTGATTTTTCTTTTTTGGTTTTTCTTTATTTCTTCCTTAAAATAAAGATGGCGACTCTATAAAACATTTTGGATCTAGTGGGGCATCGCAACACTCCTTTCTTGCACTTTTCCGTTTTCCCCTAAAAAAGGGAGAATGAGAATGAAAGGGTGATGTATTCATATATCCTGGTATCCCCTAAAAAATGGATAACTTGATATAGAAAACCCAAAGCTCCCATATTGGACCAAAAATTCACTGAATAACACCGAGGCGCATTCAACGCGCTATTTTAGACAGCACCCTTTCCGCATTTTTAATTTCGTCTTCCCCTAAACAAGGGAGGGTAGAATGGAAAGCGTGGTGTCCCGCTTCCGCACGTACGCGCACCCCTATCCAAGGGCGCGCGGGGCGCGGGCACAGTCCTAGGAACCCACAGTATGTCATGTCATAACTTTCCTCTTGATGACATAATGCCATAGCGATTTGTCATTACTCGATATGTAATCTCTCTCCTCCTTAATGGTTGCAAGCAATAAGAAGTATTCTATGAAGGATGGTTGCAAGCAAAAATTAGGGAAAAAATACAAGAAGAGATGGACAAATGATAGAGAAGATGCTAAATAAAGCAAGAGAGTACTAACAAGTTTTTTAAAAAAAGTAGTACAAACTAATTTGAATCTCCAAAACTACCAGTGCTAGAATCTAGAGAATAGTTTCGATCTTGATCAGAAAAACTTCTATTGCCGAACAATTCTCGAGTGATCAGCATTTCTCCAGTGACAGGAAGGCATTCGTCCTCGTGAATCATGGAACGAATGGTGTGGTAGGAGCATAGGAAGTAGCTGATAATCCTAGCGTATTTGTGAATACCAGACCCATTCACTCGCATTTGCACAACAGACCGACAAATGAGGGAGAAGACTACTTCATACCAGTTGATGATATGAGAGCCGAGAACAGCAACGGTGAAGTTGCGAAGTCTTCTGGTGTCGCTTCCTGAGCCTGGTTCATGAAACAGAAGACATTGGCTCAGAATTTCACCAACACAGTACATGTCCAAGGGATAATTGAAAATATCCCATGTACTGTAGTCATCTTGAGATTGATAGCCAGTACGATGCAGCCATGATTCGTTGAGAACGGAATCATTAATGGAGTTAGGGCCAGCAGAGGGAAGGTTGAAAACTCTTGACAGGCTGTCGGCATTGAGGACGAGATCAGTACCTTGAATGCGACCGTGGAGGCTTTTACCATCTCGTGTCAGTTGCATCCTTGAATAGAATTCATTGACTAGTTGAGGGCTGAAGAATTCTTCGCGAAAAGAAAGGATGGAGATGAGTCTAGAACTGTGGAAAAGATCTAAAATCTTTGCTCCAACAGTATTGTCAAGGAGAAATTGTTCTCCTTGAATCGTGCGACCAAGAATGTAGGATTGACGGCCTACTTTGGTGACGAATGAAGATTCAGGGGGAGCGATTGGGCTAGAGACGCTGTTGGAAGAAGAAGAAGCAGTCGTGAAGATTTTCTTAGGAGAAAAGAGTACTCACTGATAACAATCGTACAAGGATAACGATGGAGAATTATCAAATATTGTACTTTATATATATTCAGTACTTTCTGAGAATGAGCAGGAAGAACACACTTTTCAAGAACCGTATATTGAGTATCCACCATAGAGCTGTAAATGACTGAAATGAGAAACGGCGAAGTAATCATTTCAAAGCTCAATTTTGAGTGGACGTGTTTATTGGAGAGGCGACGATTCATGATTGCGATATTAAGTCTTTTAGGGAGTATGTGTAGACACCCCAATTTCGTACCCTTGGTATGTGACTCTGACATGTGATATCAAGAACTGTTCAAAATTAACAACTGTCAAGTTATAGGAGTCAAAAATGCGAAAGGCAAAGCAGGATGCGCAAAACAGTGAATTGCGAGGGGTGAATGTGTCAAATTTGGAAGTTGAATAGGAGATTGGCGCGGCCTCGTGGCCTAAAAGCATGCTGGGCGCCTCACCAAGAAGGAGATAAGTCGGTACCAAGGTCTTCACTGTAGCACTCAAACTTAACGCATTGTACAACTCGCGAAGCCTGGTGCACAATCCAAGGAAGCCGGCTGAGAAATTCCAAAATCCTCAATGAGTCCTCCTTTCCTCCTATAAATTGAGGCGCTGGGCTCCCCTTTTCGACACAATTTTCATCCGCGAAGAAACTCTGTTATTTTCTCTCCGCGTCGTAAGAACGCCGAATGTTAGCGAGAGGTGTGAGATATGTGTGTGTAGCCCACCAAAGCTTCCAAACCCCGTCCAAACTCCGCCAAAACTCAAATCCACCGGTTATAAGTGATCCCTAGCCTAGTAGTTAGGTATCCACCTTACTTCCCCGGCCCAAAAATCCCAAAGTAAGACGTTACTCTACCCGAGTAATGAGCTGAAATACACAAAAACTAAGCCGTTATTCCGCCCAACCAAAAAGGCCAAAACCCTCTAAAATAAGCCGTCACTCTGCCCAAGTGAACGGGCCAAAATCATCCAAAATAAGCAGTCACTCTGCCCAAATCAAAACAACAACCACACAACAAACAACAAAAAAGACTCCTCTCTCCCGGAAGGACGGCGAAGCACACTACCGCTCTAAAAGGTAATAGCCTTTAAGGGACGTTTTATTTATTTACTTACTTTTTTCGTTCATTTATTATTTAAAGTTGTTATTTAAATCCGGCACAATGTAGTCAATATAAGCCGTTGTGCTGCCCGGATTAGAATAGGAAATATTATGTAAAAGAGCCGTTATAATGGACAAATACTTTTAAATATATTTGTAATTATTGTAAAGAAATTGCTGCAAATCCGTAAATAATGTAGCCACGGATGTATTTGTTTTAATTTCTTGTCTTTTAATGCTTTATTTATTTGCTAAATAAATATAACAATAAGCATACTTCAGCCAAAAACTATTTTGAGATCGAAAGGGCGAGGTGGGTGCCTAGCACCTTCCCAACTCATAACTTAGCCTCCGAACCGGTTTCTTTTTCTCTGGTTTATTTTTCTTTTCTTTTTTTTTTCTAGTTTTTCTTTATTTTTGCCTTAAAATAAAGATGGCGACTCTAAAACTTTTGGATCCAGTGGGGCCTCACAACACTCCTTCTTTGCACTTTTCCGTTCTCCCTTAAAAAAGGGAGAATGAGAATGGAAGGGTGATGTATTCTCATATCCTGGTATCCCCTAAAAAAGGGATAACTTGATGCGGGAAACCCAAAGCTCTCATAGTGATCTGAAACGGGTCATAAGACTATTTTTAATAAAATCCATAGCGGGGGCGTCGCAATATCCTTTTTTGCACTTTTTCGTTTTCCCCTAAAAAAGGAAAATGTGAATGAAAGGGTAATGCATTCTCATATCCTGGTATCCCCTAAAAAATGGATAACTTGATGCGGGAAACCATAAGTTCCCATATTGGATTAAAAATCCACTAAAGGCAATCGAGGCGCATTCCAACGCGCTATCATAGACAGCACTCCTCTCGTACTTTTGATTTCGTCTTCCCCTAAACAAGGGAGGGTGGAACGAGAGCAGTGGTGTACCGCATCCGCACGTACGCGCACCCCTAACCAAGGGTGCGCGGAGCACGGGCGCACATCCTGGGAACCCACAGTATGAATTTGGACAGTTTTGAGACTTAAATAGAGGATTTCAATACCGAGAAGGACAGATAAATTGAAGGCTTATGGTATTGAAATGAAGTTGTGTTGATATAGATGAGCAAAAATAATGGAGTGAATTTCGTAAAAATAAATTTAGGAAATATGATAGGTTTTTAAATGTTACAGATATCCTAATAGATAATTTACGGGGCATTCTGAATCATCTACACAATCCTCAGCAATCTCCTAAATCTATAGAATTTTGGAACAGAAATCATTTCAAAAATATTTTGAAAGTATCATTTCAAGAAAATGTTTTGCAAAACAGTTAAGATTTTTGTGTTCTTTATTTTCTAGAAGAAATTTTCGGAGCTTTCTGAGTCATCCACACAGACTTCAGCAATCTTCCAATTCTTCTAGTCATTCTAAAACAAAGTTGTTTTGAAACCATTTTAGAAGGATTTTTGAAATATTATTTGAAAAGCTATTAATATTTTTAAATGTTTATGTCAAAGATACCATTACACAAAGTTGATCAGCAGTGAAAGGTCTGAAACCAATTTTTTTGATTAGTTTCAGTAGAGTGTGAAGAGTGTTGATACGAGATTGTGAATGACATAGATTGAAGTCTGCAGTTCAAGAAATTATGAACGGCAGAGGTGAAAGTCTGCAGTTCAATTTTTACCGGCAGACATTGAGTTCTGCTGTTACAACTGATAACTTTAAGGAAGTCTGCAGCAGTAATGAAAGTCTGCTGATACCAATTATTGGTTATGCGTAGTTATCAGTCTTTTGAACACTCGAACGATGATAGCCATAGAATAGCTATTATACCAATTGAATTTTGTGTTCAAGAAGGATGGAAGTTTACTGATATTCGATAGTTGAAGGATACCAATTGATGAATGATATCAATCATTGAAAGATAGGAGATCAGTAAACTAGAGATTGAGGTATGCCGATGTCGAATGAATGGATGACAAGGGAGTCAGCATAGATGAGGGTCTGCTGATGAAAGAGGTCAGCAGGAGTAAAATCTGCTAATACAGAGTGTATATATGTAAGTTTCGCAGATAAAAAGATTTGCTGAATAAAGGTGGAACAGCGGACATTGAGGTATGCCGATACCAAATGAAATAAGAGTATTACAGCAAGCTTTTCCTTTGGAATGCCTTGGCTTCTGGAAGGATTGGCCATAAGCTTCATCGGCAATGAGAACGAAATAGGAGTGGAGGGAGAGTGTGGGTCCCAATGAGCACAATGATAAGCTAGAAGGGGGGGGGGTTGAATAGCTTATCAACACTTTAAAACTTTTAAAGTAAGTTCCTTGAAAGTTACTTGCAATCTATGAAAAGAATCAAGTAGCGGAAGACCTTCAAGAAAATTGTTCCAGGTCTGCCGATAAGGACTACCGGTAGACCTTTTACGATTACTTAAGTTCTCAATAAATGGATGAAGTAAACTATGAAACCGAGCAAGACAATAATTAAACGCATGTATGAAATAACACAAGTATTTTGGGATGGTTCACACTATAATGAGTGCTACGCCCACCACCAAGGCAATCCAACCTTGATTTAAATTGTGCACTATGTTTTCCACTTAGATCAATTACAAAGAATATCCCTAATGGATCGTGTACAAAATATTGACTTGTGTTTGTCTGGGGAATTAAATATCTCAGAAATACAAGATATTTAATTCGTGCGTATATAGTTAATGGAAGTAAACAACAAGAAGAATAAAACAATAAATGTTGAAGAGCCTTCTTGTTGTTGACGAGACTTCTAGATCGCTGAGGATCTATTGAATGCACGAAATGAAAGACTTGGAGTTCAGCAGATTCGAGCAATTCTTTAAGTGTTCGATTGATTCTGCATGCTTGTCGCCGCTGATCCGTCTTCAATGGCGATTTAAAGCAGTGTGCACTTCAAAAGATCCGTTGGAGAAGACGAAGACTTCAACAACTCTTTTCATAAATGCATTAAATGCATGGGGTCACAATCAAGGGATTTCGTCTTCACGCATAACTAGAGCAGTATAATCATTTCGAGATCTTCAAAAAGGTGGGCGATTTGGTGTCGATCCGAGAGATGAAGCACATGCAAGTGGACTAATCTAAGTGCATACAAGAATAAGAGATGAAGTTTATATATTACGTAAGTGGTAGACATGCCTC
The DNA here is from genome assembly GCA_013146195.2 of Codonopsis lanceolata. Lineage (NCBI taxonomy): Eukaryota > Viridiplantae > Streptophyta > Magnoliopsida > Asterales > Campanulaceae > Codonopsis > Codonopsis lanceolata. Next base: position 27,453,744 of record CM028378.1, on the reverse strand, counting down.
TATTAAACGTAATAACACCTCGATGCAAGGGACTAATCTAAGTGCATACAAGAATAAGAGAGTCAAAGAATAGCACACAGACGCCAGCAGCTTAAATCAATTTAAACCTGAATGTTTAAATTCTCATATAAATAAACAATAAAGCAAAGCAAGAATTTAAACAACATAATTTTTGAAAAAGCAAGTAATCATCTGTATTCATAAACAAGATGTTTACATTTGACGAGTTTTCAAAAATAAGATAAATACAAAGGAAAGGGAAGAAAAGATACAAAAGCTACCATGGTCTTTTTCCTTTGCCTTTTCAGCCTCCTTTTCTCTTCTTTCTCGCTCTAGCTCTTCCATTCTTCTTTGGTATTCTAAGATCGCGATCGCTGAGGTGTCCGTGGAACGAGAACGGTAGTCCGCTTCTTCACGAAGACGATCGTTTCTCTTCCATCAAGATTCTCGTTGATAGATCTCATTTGTTTCTCCTCCGTGATGGCTAGATCACGATCCCTGTTGGCATTCATAATGTCATGAGCGTAGTTTCGAGCGAGGTTGTTCGTTCCATAATAGAAGTACGACCGTGGCCGAGATGGAGTGATGGCGTGGAAGAGCTCGTGAGAAAATGGAACCTATGATACGGCAACCTTCATCTCGCTTGAGCTTACGTTGATCTTGACATCGTGAAGTCGTGCCGCATCATGCATCCCAAAACGAGTCCGCACATCCTCTTGAAATTGTCGAAGAGTAGTGGCAATCCGGCCGTTGGCCTTGGCCTTGGCATTTGCGGTGGCTACTCAATCGTGCGCGGTAGATATGCTAGTGAAGTTCGCCAGTCAGCCATTTGGTAGATGGCATCTAGCCGACAAAATTTCAAAGGTGGCTGATTGGCCGGGCTGATCGGAAGTAGAGGCTTGGCCAATGTGAATGGTGCCTCGGCAGAGGCGTAGTCCGCAGCCCGATGAGGGGCTGTTGGATATGGGGGAGGTGGAGGCGTAAGAAGAAGAGTCTTGGGTTGGTATGGTTTTGGTGGAAGAGGATAGGGTTATAGGGAGGCGAGGGGAGTTGGTGGGAATCCGGCCCATATCGTGTCGAATTTTCACCGATGTGGGAGGATTGGGAATGGGTTCGGTAGAGAACCGTAAAGAAGGGTGGTAAAATAGGAATTTTGGTTTTGAAGAGAAGGTCTGGGGAGGTTGAGAAGGTTGAGGAGGTTGATGAGAAGAGGTGAACAGATCAGCACTTGCGACAAAAGTTCAAAGAGGAACTTGGCAGCCGAGCCAGGTCTAAGGGTTGTGGTGTGGTTGAAGAAGTTGGTTGGGATTGGGGTGGTGAGGAGGTGTAGATGGGTCGGGTGAGTAGTTAAAGCGGTGAAGGAGGAGAGGAGGAGTCAGGGGGTTACGGCCGGCTCCTCCCCGATTTTGAGGCTCCCGAGGGATAGACTCCTCCTGAGGTGGTGAATTCCTCCGAGTAGATGACCTCGAAGAAGGAATAGATGAAGGAGTTGACGGAGTAAGGTTTGGGCGTCGGTAGTTGGTTGGGGTTCGGTAGATGGTATAGATGAAGGGTTGGCAGTTGAGGTTTGGGCATCGGTAGAGGTAGTTGGTTGGGCGCGGTAGAGGGTTGGGACCTAGGTAGCTCTCCTTTTCTTCCTCGGCTGAATAGGAGACTTCAGGCGCTTCATCCGGTAGAGGTTGGAGAGAGACTACTTGGTGGGCTGGTCTTCAGGTTTTGAAGTCTCCTTCGTTTTGGTTTAGGAGTGGGTGCAGGAGGTGGTGAAGGTGGTTGGCTGGATTGGGTAGAAGGCTTGGCTTGGGTAGATGGAGGAGAGGAATGGCTGGATTGGCTGGTGCCTTCTTCTTACGGCCTTCCTTCATCTCTTTACGGATCCAGCTGCTCCTCTTGAGTTGGAGGTGCCACTTCCGGCCTTGTCTTTTTTGCTTTGCCTTTAGGCGCTATTTTGGACCTTAGCGGCGGCTGCCTCATCGACGGACCTTTGGCCTTTAGATGGAGGTCGTGGCCACTTGATCATCAAATTTGGCGAGGCCCTTTTCAAGGACTTGCTTGCAGCCTACACGTGCTTCCATGTTGAAGCCGGGTGACCAA
>CM028378.1:27420729-27451553 GCA_013146195.2 Codonopsis lanceolata | reverse complement strand
TCTTTTATCCGGGAGGGCTTTCCTCATTCTTTTCTTGAACGGGCCATTCTTGGCGGGGAGGCAATAACATTGGTTTTCCTTCTCCATGGCTAACAGGCCTTTCAAGAATTTGACCTCTGCTTCGGCGGCCAAAGAGGGTTTGTTGGTCGATACTGTGCCTCGGTGGCGGCGTTCCGACCACCGCTTGGGTTTCCTGGCCTCGATTCTTTGGGAGTGTGTGCAATGCCCACATGTTCTAGTTTTGTTTGCTTCTTTCCTCGGCCTAGATTCCTTCTTCGCTCCTCTCGTGCTGGCGTCTTGGGTTCATCGGGAAATGTTAAGGCTTTGAACACTAGGCTTGGGTGCTTGCTCGCTCGCCGCTTTCCTAACTTTGGACGGGCCGGGATATAGCTTTCTCCTTTCCCTTCCCTTTTGAGGGCGTCGTTTATGGTCGGGTTCGCGTCTTGGGAAACTGTAGCCGTTATCTTTTTTTTGAGCTCGAACACTTTGAGCTCGGTCTCTTAGATTCTGCAAGGTAAGATTTAGCGTTCGTAATTTTACTGAGGAGCTTTCTGTTGATGGGTCCATCTCCTCCGTTCGAGGCTTGATCCACTTGAGTTTCTTCGTCTACATTGTTACGACGGCCTACGACGATTCTTTGTTGCTTTTGAGGTCATCGGTTCTATATCCAGATTAATTTGCTTGGTGAGGGTGGTAGTTTGTTCGCTCTGATTGGTTTTGCTTCGCAGGAGTCCGTTGATCCATTGATTATGTATTCGCACGCTCCCTAACGGAACCACTTGATCACGCCCACAAGCACGGTGATCGGGAAATGGCAGCCCACGTAATGGACTGAAGTTGACGTGTCCGGCCCTCTTGGTGGTCACGCCGTTGTCTGGGTACGGGTATCTGATACCGACTTCTTGAGGATATCGGGCTTTGCCGATGATCTTTGCGGTGGGTACCAAAGACAAGGTTAGATCCACCGTGTGGGCTTTCCCTACGACCACCAAAGTGGTGAGAATCAACAAAAGGTAGGTATAGGTAGTATGGTACGAGCTAGGCGCTCTCTTAACTTCCTAAGGGCCGTGTAGAGTAATCTCTTTTGTGTATTGTCTATCACCAAGAGTATAATAAGTTTGCAATCTTAAATCATCTTCCCTTTCTTGAAGCGGAAAGGCTTCCCTTTATAAGAGCCTAGATTTGGGATCATGATTGGTATGAGGTCCCAACCGTGGGACTTGTTCCCCGGCTCTTGGCCGCGCCTCCCGAAAGGGTCAAACAGTGCATATGCAGCTGAGGATTAGAGAAGGCGGTTGAGTAAGCCGATAAGGTATGGCGGCTGCATGGGGGGGAAGGCACTGATGCTACGCACTGTGCTACTTCGCTAAACCTCGCCTTATCCTGTAAGCCGCTTACCGAGCATAGGTGATCCTCGATCGTATGGTCGTGTTGATTAATGATCGCTTGTTGTTCTCTAAGGGTCGCCGGCCCGCCTCCTACCGATTAGTGAATGTCGATGATGATCGATCGAAATGGTCTTCGCCTTGGTGGGACCGCACTCAAGTCTAGGAATCCACGTGGTCGGTCCACGTAGGGGGACCTGTCGGGTCCCACGATCCTTTTGCCTATTTTCCTTATTTGGTCGAGGAGGGAATCCAGTGAGCTAAAGTTAGAATCCTTTTTGGGTAGCTGGTATGGCTTATTGCCTTTTGATCTCATATCTGATCTGCTCGGATAGGATTTGGACTAGAAAAGAAAAAAAGAATCCATCTAGAAAGTAATTCATTGAAAAATCTTTCTGATCCGTTGACTTTCAGTCCGAACTGCTCTTTGTATTGTCTTAGCTTGCTTTCCTAATTGATGAATTTGGGAAGGAAATTAGGAATGATGGCCTATAGTGATGGGTGATTGCCTATTGGAGTATGTATATATATATATTATACTAGGTAAAAATAGGCGGACCAATCCGCCCCGCCCCCGACCCGCCTAACCCGTGACCCGTTTGGGTCTAACCAAAAAAACCCGCCTTTTGGCGGAGTCATATTTTTAAAACTCAACCCACCTTTTTAATATGACGGGGCGGACCAACCCATCGGGTTTAACCCATTTTGACGGCTCTAGGTATGTTTGTGTGTTTGGAAGAGGAATTTATTTATTTGGCCAAAATATGAAAAAACACTCCAAAATAACCCCTTAATCCCATAATGTCACTTAGACTCCGTTTGTTTCATGAAAATCATTTCCAGAAAATAATTTCTCAAAAAACGGACTGGGGGCGGACCCCACCAATGGACCCCCGAAGGAATTTGGCTGGCGACCAACCCGAAAATTGGCTGACCGAAAACAACTAACCAACCCAACCCACCTTGGGTTGCGGGGCGGGGCGGACCAACCCGCCATTTGAAAAAATTTGGACCAAGTCATTCAAGACCGAGTCTGATTTTTGTTTCGATCCTTTTTGCCTATTTTCCTTATTTGGTCGAGGAGGGAATCCAGTGAGCTAAAGTTAGAATCCTTTTTGGGTAGCTGGTATGGCTTATTGCCTTTTGATCTCGTATCTGATCTGCTCGGATAAGATTTGGACTAGAAAAGAAAAAAAGAATCCATCTAGAAAGTAATTCACTGAAAAATCTTTCTCCGTTGACTTCCAGTCCGAACTGCTCTTAGTATTGTCTTAGCTTGCTTTCCTAATTGATGAATTTGGGAAGAAAATTAGAAATGATGGCCTATAGTGATGGGTGATTGCCTATTGGAGTATATATATATATATATATAGTAGGTAAAAATAGACGAACCAACGGCTCCATGAATGTTTTGTCACTTTTTGTGTGTGTGAGAGAGAGAGAGAGAGATAGACCAAGGAGATGAGGGAAATAAGATAGTATCCAGAATAAGAGAGAATTATTAGTCAAAGGTGGACTATTACTAAGGGTATTTTAACCATTTATAGCAAATTTTAACGTTTTAACTGACGACCGTCACTTGAGGGACGAACTGTAATGCCAAAAGTGCTGTTTAGTGGCCAAAACAGGAAATGTTCAAGTACTAAAACCAAATCATGAAAATGTGTTAAGTTCAGGGTCCAAATTATATACTAAACCAAGAATATACTAATGTAATTGAAGCGGATCATAATTATGAAAATACTTAAACATTTAGAGTTGAAAAAGAAACATTTATTTTTACATGATCGTCCATTGTGTGTGTGTGTGTGGGGTGTGGATATCTTAAAGATTTTAGCCATTTATGATTTCAATAAATATGAAAGTAACAAATATCCATATTATGTTCCAAATTATACAGAATAAAGTATTCACAAGATAAACCAAAGAACGTGTAGCGCCCCTCAACTGTAATTTTTTTTAAATCGTACCTTCTATTGAAACGTTGTCGTTTTAAATAACGAAATCAAATATACTGGCACCGTGTCATAGACACGGACACAAAAATCTAGTTAATTACAATCTATATTACAATAGAGTTCATTCTCACACATGTACAATTTACTAAAGCTATTTAGAGTTTGAGATTAAATAATTTTAAAAAATTTAATGGTTGAGATTCACTCTCACATTCACATGTGTGAAAGTAGTTATCCACTTTTAACTATCTATTTTCTCTCACCATGTTATAAAGTCACCCCCTACAATTAATATTATGAGCAATCACACCCAGAGATTAATCTTCTAAACCATTACCCCTTATAAAGCATCAACCTTATATTAATATAATCTCACAATAGAACTCAATTGATTGACAAAGACTATCTGGGCATGAGGGCTGATTTCGTCGCAAAATCAAACGTTCATAGGTCAGTTACATATAACTCCTTACAAATAACCCTCTTCAACTATGGGTCAAGTTCGAATAGCACCCATCAACTACCACTTGAAGTAATGTACCTCTCAACTGTAATATTTAAAAAAAAAATCACACATTTTATTTAGACATTGGCCTTTTAATTAACGAAATCAGATATACTGACACCGTGTCATAGATACGAACACGAAAATCTAGTAACAATCAATTAATAACTTATTGAGGCATAAGTGGAAAATAAAATAAACAATATACTTCATATTTAAGATAACTTATAAATATGTGAGTTTTTACAAAGTATGAATCGATGAGAGTAGAAAGTTAAAACAGGTATAGACACCTCAATTTCGTATCCCTGGTATATGACATGACATAAAATATCAAGACCTATTAAAACATTAACAAATGTCAAGTTACATGGTCAAAAATGCAAAATGACAAAGCAGGATGCACAAAAGAACGAAATGTAGGGGCCAAAGTGCGAAATTTGAAAACAATGAATAGTGCTGGCGCCACCCACACTCAAAGTGGGAGTGGCGCCCAAAGTTAATATGGGTGGCGCCCGTTTCCTTCAAATAGCACTATTCCTTTGCCGTAAAGTGCAATTTCTTCTACGTTTTGTACAATTGGTTGATGCGCGAAGAAGGAATTTTAATTCCTTCGGTGTCCTCATCCCAGGTTATAAATAGAGCTTTGGGGTTCGCCTTCAGAACACACAATTCATCCGCAAAACTCTCCGCGTCCTCGTTACGCTGAAGAAATAGAGAGCGAAGTGAGATAGTGAGTGATCTCCTCAAAGCTTCGAAACCTTGTCAAACCTCCTCCAAACACAAAACTAACCGGTCAAAGTGAGCCTTAGCCCCCCAGCTAGGTATCCACTTTATTTCCCCGATCCAAAAATCGTGGAAAGAGCAGTTGCTCTGCCCAATTTGAAAGGACAAATCAGTCAGAAATAAGCCTTTATTCTGCCCGATTTCCGCCTCTCTCAAACCAACAAACAACCAAACACAAACAGTTACTCTGCCCAAATCCAGAGGCCAAAAGTAACTTTCGGAAGCAGTCACTCTGCCCGAATCTTCACAACACACACATCAACAAAAAGACTCTCTCTCCCTGAAGGACAGAGCGAGCACACCCTAGGCCATCAGTATGTAAGTTTTGAGTTTTTATTTATAAAAGTGTTATTTCCAATCCGGCCCAATGTAAATATATAAGCAGTTGTGCTGCCCGGATTTAGTTAGGAAATAGCATTAAAAAAGAGTCATTATTATGGCCAAATATTTTCAAGTATATTTGTAAGTATTTGTAAAGAGACAGTTGCAAGTCTTTAAATAATGTCGACAAATTGATGTATTTGTAGGTAGTTAATGCTTTATTTATCTGTTAAATAAATATAACAAAAAACATACTTTAGCCAAAAACCGTTTTGAGACCGAAAGGGCGAGTTGGATGCCTAGCACCTTCCCAACTCGTAACTTAGCATCCGGACCCGTTTTTATTATCTATGGTTTTCTTTTTTGGTTTTGCTTTATTTCTTCCTTAAAATAAAGATGGCGACTCTAAAACATTTTGGATCCAGTGGGGCCTCGCAATATCTTTCCTTGCATTTTTTCGTTTTTCCCTAAAAAATGGAGAATGAGAATGGAAAGGTGATGCATACCTATATCCTGGTATCCCCTAAACAAGGGATAACTTGATGTAGAAAACTCAAAGCACCCATAGTGATCTGAAATAGATCATAAGGCTATTTTCATAAAATCCATAGTGGGGGCGCCGCAACATTCCTTTCTTGCACTTTCCTGTTTTCCCCTAAAAATGAGAGAATGAGAATGGAAGGGTGATGCATTCCTATATCCTGGTATCCCCTAAAAAATGGATAACTTGACATAGAAAACTCAAAGCTCCCATATTAGATCAAAAATCCACTAAAGGCAACCGAGGCTCATTCAAACGCGCTACTCTGACAACACTCCTCTCGCACTTTTAATTTCACCATCCCCTAAAAAGGGAGGGTGAAATGAGAATAATGGATGTCCCGCATCCGCACGTACGCGCACCCCTAACCAAGGGCGCGCGGGGCGCGGGCGCATTTCCCGGGAACCCACATGTTAAAAGTAGGACCCAATGTTTCCACCTATAATAGTGAATATAATTGTTTAAATTCCATTACAAACATAAATAACCAAATAGGTAATATACATATATATAGAAAATGAAGGTCATTTGTGTAATATTTTCATCTCACACCTATAACACGTGAGAAATTTGTGTCTCACCCTAGGGACTAACATTACTTTTTGATAGACATTTGACGATTTAGTGAATTGATTTTATAATTTTGAATTTTCATTGTCGTAGCCTACCGGACTTTCGGATATTGGGTGTTATAATTTGAGAGTAACAACCTCATTTTGTATTTTCTACCGTAATGACCGTTTGGTTTTGATATTCTAAATTTTCATTTGGTATGATTAAATCATAATCTAGTGGCTTGGTTTTAATATTCTAAAATTTCATTAGCAATGATTAAAGGAAAAGTACAAGAGATATAGAAAGAAAGTTAGTGCGATCAAAGAGTGAGATAATGTCCAAAATTATAAAATCAATTCACTAAATCACCAAGAAAAACAGAGGCTTAATATTTGATATTATTTCCTCTGTCCTAAAAGTAAGTTTATTTTATTATATTTTAAATTTTTCTAAAAAAAAATTCTTTACCGAATTTTTTTCTTTCTAATTGAGATCCTTTTTACTTGTCTATATATTTATTTATTTACAAATTAGACAACCTAAAAGGTAATTATCCCTTTTTTTCTCTCTCTCTCCTCATTACACAACCTATAACTACTCGAATAAGTTTTCTATGGGTATCTTTTGGTAATACTCGAGAAACAGTTTACAATGCTTAAAGTCATGAAAGTGTAGTCTGTCTAGACACTTGTTCTGTTTTTTTTTTAAATCGATAAATTAAGAAAAGGTAAATGTTTTTTTTTCATCTATTAATAAAAATTCAGAAAAATGAATCATAATTATATAATTTATATATATAATGACAAGAGTAGATTTCTTCCTCCAAAATCTCACTTTTAAATTATTGTTTTTTGAGTTACCATTACATTTTTTCTCTCCTATCTTCTCTAGTTGTATTTCTCTTTCTCTCTCTCTCGTCTCCTCCTTATTTTTTCTCTTATCACCACAATCTCTTCTCTTTTTATTATGTTTAAACATTTTTCTCTCTTTAAACATAAAAAATAGTAACTAAAACAAAAATAATAGTTCCGGAGTCAAGAAAACAAAAATATAATTAGTAAAGTAAAAATAATTTATGGAACAAGTCACTATAAAAATAAAAGTTACATAATCAACAAAACAAAAAAAATTTAATGCGAAGGTTAGTAAAATAAAATAATTTAAGGAACAAAAGTTTAAAACAAATTCTTAAAAATATATATGTAATAAAATATGTTAGTAAAATAAAAATATTTGATGGAACAAAAATAATAGTTACAAAGTCAATAAAAATAAAAACAATTTAAACTGAAATTACTAAAACAATAAAAATAATTTATGGAACAAAATTTTAAAACAAATTCTTAAAAATAGCCATGTAAAACAAAAATACATTAATTAAATAAAAATATTTAATATAAGAAAAATAATAATTACGGAGTTAATAAAACAAAAAAAAATTAAACTAAGGTTAGTAAAATTATAAAAATAATTAATGGAACAAAAGTTTGAAACAAATTCTTAAAATAGTTATGTAAAACAAAAATACGTTAGTAAAATAAAAATATTTGATGGAATAAAAATAATAGTTACAGAGTCAATAAAACAAAACAATTTAAACTGAGGCCAAAATAATAATAATAATAAATTACGGAATTTTTTTTTCCGTAAAACTAATTTTAAAAATAAAAAAATAATAGTTACGAAGTCAATAAAACAAAAAAATGTAATGGAAGTTATTAAAATCAAAATAATTTACAAAACTAAAATAATAGTTAACGGTAAAAATAATTTTGTTATTTTGATTTTAGCTTATTTTCTTCTCAGAAATTTCCTTATTCATAAAATATAAATATAATTTAATAAAAGTAATCATTCAAAAGGAAGAACTTATTTGAATTTAAATTCTATTTGCAGGGCAGAAAAAAATCATGTTTTTTCGAAAACATTCATTATACAGAGTTTTTGAATAGTATAAAGTTTTCGAGGTTGTCAGGCCATGAATTGACACTTCAAATGTTCCAGTAATGCTGTTGAGAAATATTGACCATGCTACAGGGTTGTGTAATGGAACAAGTCTAATCATCATAAATCTTATAGACCACATTGTTGAAACAAAATTTTTGAAAGGAAGCAATGTTGGAAAAATTGTTTTTATTCCAAGATTGTCATTAATCTATCCAATGTAAGACTGTCTTTTCAAGTTTTAGAGAATACAATTTACATCGCTAGTACCATATGCAATGACAATTAACAAGTGTCAAAGTCAATAATTGCGCGTATGTCACTTTTTGAAAAAACTAGTATTTAGCTATGAACAGTTATATGTCGTAGTTTTTAGAGTAATAAATTATTTTTAGTTTGAAGATATTGATATGTTGTGAAGATGAAAAACAAACTAATAAGACAGCAAATATTGTGTATAAGGAAATTTTTTAGAATCTATAATGATTAGTAATATACTTATGTGTAATTGTTAATAAACTGATCCTCCTTATTTTGTTTATGTACGATTTAGTTGACGTGCGTTTAACGCATGAGTTAAAAAAAGAATTAAATAATAATTTGGTCTCTGAATGCCGAAATCAAATGTTTTATTCTGACAAAAATAGAATTTGGTCTCATTATTTTCGGACCAATTTGCCCCCCCCTGGGACCAAATTATAACGGTGGGAGGGGGAATATATCTAAAAAATACATGTTAGGGACCAAATTTATTAATTTTTGTCCGAGACCAAAATTTGATTACATTGTCCGAAGTCGTGGACCAAACATTATATTAATCCTTAAAAAAAACTAGTTGCAAATAAGGTTGGCGTAAATTGCTTATGAGAAGCTATGCGGCATGATTTAAATATTCGTTGACTTTTTTTATACTCCGTATATTTTATTTTGGCAACTACTAGCCAATATATATAATTTTACTCTAATTTTTTAAAGCCAACCAAAATTCTAATAATTTTTATTTTTATTAACTACTCCGTAAAATCTAATTAATGTTAGAAAATTGGTTATTTTTAATTGGTTGTGGGACACATTTTTATGGAATACAGTTATATAAAAAAATCATATTATTGTAAGACCTTTTTTTTTTCAATAACAACCATTATGTCCGACAGGCTTGGTTACCATTCATACATACATATATATATATATATATATATATATATATATATATATATATATATATACTCCTTCCGTCCTTAAATTATCGTCCTTCTTTCCTTTTTCGTCCGTCCCTAAATAATTGTCCACTTTGAAACTTACCTTTTTAGAACATCACTTTTACCACTTTACCCTTTACTTTTTTCACCTTACTTTAATTATGGACATCTGCATGATAATACGAGCTTTAAAGGAAACTACACATTAAACCAATATAAATAATCGTCAAATTATTTTTTTCGTCAAGGCAATAATTTAGGAACGGAGGGAGTATAATTTATATATATATATTGTTTGAATAAATGGATCGTATCGTGCCTGGCATCATTTATTCTTCAATCGTATCTACTGAATGTAGCTTTTCAAGCCTAATAATGCTGACTAAAGGTGATGGTAACCGTAGTATTGAAGTGAAAAAGGACTCTTTACCATTGCTTCCCATTCGTGCCAAAAAAATGGGCTGCCGAATTACCTTCTTGAAAAAATGTTGAATTTAAAAAGACTATATTTCGTATTCGTGCCTATTACATGGTATTAGTATAAATGTGATCAATATATGAAGCGAGCATGATGCGAATAAATTAGTATGTACTTGAGATTTTGTAGGGGTCGGATCAATGTACACTATATAAAAAAAGACGACTTCCCGAAAATTAAAGAAATAAAACATTGTTGTAAAATTTTATAACTCATCCAAAAAGCATATAAGTAAGCATTCAAAAATATTATCTCTTATACACAGCAACACAACACCTGTTAATTAAAATAAACTTAAAATAAAAATCGCAGCAAACAAAAAATATAAAATAAATTGAATGAGATAGAGTGAAATAACAAAAAACTATTTTGAAATCACATATATTTCAAGCTATTAAGAAAAACTTAGCACACATTAAAAAAAAGAAATTAAAATACAAATATTTAAAATTACAAAACTTACGAACAAATGTTTTTTTTAAAATAAATCTAGGTAGAACAAAAATTAAATTGAGTTCAGTTGATTACGATAACAATTAATTAAGAAACTACAAACTAAATATTAATAATAAAATTAAAATACAAATGTTTAAAATTGCAAAAATTAATTACAAACTTACAAACAAATATCTCATTAAAACAACTCAATATATGCTCGGGATAAATTATAGATAACCGTCTTGTCAACTCAAACGGAAGGATGTAGTTAAAAAGAAGTGTTAGAAGAAAGCATTCATGTAACTATAATTGGTTGTGAGGATGATAATTCAAAAAAAAAATCATAATTGAGGGGTTATTACATATTTATTGATTGTAGCTGAGGGGGTAATTCAAACAAAAATTATAACTAAAGGGTTTATATGTAACTCACATATTTACTAATCAATCTGGACCGTCAGTTATGTTTGACACAATTCGATCCGAACTGCCAATTAACCCCTGATCTCTTTTATAATATAAATGTTACTGCCAGAATAGCTCTAATCTCTTTTCTCCAATGATATAGTTTCTAAAGGTTCACTCATGAATTATGTGTGTTAGAATCTTGTTGTTCGGTTCCACATCCACATCCAACAAATCCAATCTAATATAATGTTTTATGCCATCTAACATAGCATGAGCTTCAGCGTAAATATTTGTTTGCATTCCAAAATGAATGGACTGTGCAAAAATAACTTCGCCATTGATATCCCGAATAATTAATCCTCTGCTAGACAGACTCGGATTGCCCTTTGAGGACCCATTCACATTTAGTTTAAAAGTGTGTAACCTTGGAAGCAACCAAAGAACTAAAGAAGCCATTTTATTCTTTAATTCGCGGTAGAAGGCGAACCAATATTCCTTGAGACAATAGTTGGTGATGTGACCGGCCCAAGTTGGGTCACGAGCAAAGCATAAGCTGACTTCACGTGCTGATCACGTGCCTCGTTAGTAGGGGGCCCACCAGCCTAGCGGACAAAACAATCAAGGTAGCGGGCAACGAACAGTGTAGCTCCTGGGCAAACCTGGACGAGCGTAGGCCTTGCCCGCCCGACCAGGGGCCATGCACGAGATCACACTCATAACAGGCAAAGAATCAGGTTCACCCCGTCCAAATCTAGTCGAGCACTGACCTGACTTGCCCGACCAGGGGCCACACCCGAGATCTACATGTCCTTTCAACTCAGTCTACGTCTAGTTGCCGGGAAGAGCCTTGCTCGCCCGAGTACACATCGATCAGGAAACTCCGGAAACTTGCTCTCTAAGACAAGTCAAAGGTTTCCATATCCGAGCAGGACACTTACCTTATCTGCTCATATATTTACGCGGCCAACCGCCTATCATGCCTACAATTTAGGGATTCTCTCCTTAATTGACTGGGTATCTAAGGAAACTAAATCATAGACGGATTCAATGACATTGTGGGCCTATAAATATCCCTCCATAAGCCATAAACAAGGTACACACTCTTTCTTGAGCCTAGAAACTCTGTCGAATTGCTTTTTGACTCCACTCACACGATATTTACTCTCACGCCGGAGTGGTTTCGCGAGGCCCTGCTTTGCACTTCCACTAAGGTTTTCTGTGTTCTTAACTAGGTTCAAGGAAGCAGATTCAAGCCTAGACATCCAACCCATCACACGGACGGCCCAAGCTGTGATTTTGCCACATCAGTTTGGTTCCGTTGCCGGGAACTGAAGTTTCAACACTTTCTTCAAAGCTTTTCGATGAGACTTTCAAAAATCTTCTTGTTGCAATGGTTGGTAAAGGTAGCAAGCATCATGCCACCATCAGTAACTACCAGGCTGGAAACAACAATCCACCACCACTGATCGATTTGCCACCAGGGCACGAGGTGCAAGCGCTTGGCACGTAGTTCATGGCAATGATATGTCATATGTTATGTCAGGAACAATTGTCCCAAACGCCAGGCCATACTAGCCAACGCGATGCCAGGCAAGTTATCAACGAGAAGCACGATGCTCGCAAGGTTAGATCTCGAAGCAGCGACTAAATCGCCAGAGAATGGTCGTGACGATCACGTGAGTTTGCTCCTGCAAAACCAGAGCCAGCCAAGTTGTTGCTCTGCAAGTCCAAGCATAATATTATAATAAGATGTATGCACTCAACCAGCAACTGCTCGTCTTGGGCCACGCCCCGGTTCCAGTTGCAGATTTGCCGTTACCCGCTCTCAGTTATCTGACACTTGTTAGCGATGGCCATGCCTTCCAACATTTGCACGCTCAGAGCAGACGGATCCCTTCCGTTATTCACATACCTTAAGGAGAGCGAGGAGGTGAAATGAAGCGGATGATCGAGCAGAAGCAGATACGGCCGTCGAATCTCTCTCTCTCTTATCATCGTCGGCGGGAGTATCATGCTCTGGGAAGAAGCCATGCCGCCGTAGGTCCGTGGAGTTCGTGAGCATGACAAGCAGATCGCCCGTCTGCCTTAAGGCATGAACGCGCGTGGCGGAGGCCGAAGCTTCTTATGAACCAACCTTTTACCCGCCAATGCATAGCCAAGCCCGATCAAATCGCTTGTTCGTCCGGACTTACCATGACGAGAAAACGATTGTCGGCGAATGGAAGCCACGAAAGCGAGACATGGCCAAGCGGATGGCTAATCTAGCGTGGCCAAGCCGGTATGGGGCCACTAAGCCATTTGAAGAGCGGCAGTTCAACTCGAGAGATTGAAAATCGCCACCGCGCGAGGTTATCTTCCACAATTCAAAAAGTACTTTGGGAAGACACGAGCAAGCGATTGACTCGAGATCGTTCGAGCCGCAGTCGGATGGTCGCGATGTGGAAGCCTTGAAGATCTGCGAGCATTTGAGGGTGCTCTTCGAGGAAAGGCACATGCATGGTTAGGCGAGTCCCAGGTGGATCAATTAGCGGTTGGGAAGCGCCGGAAAAGTTCTTGGAGGAGTTCGGCACTGTGGATCCAACCCCCAAAAATCAGTTTGATCTTGCCAAAATTAAACAAGGCGACAACGAATCCTATGGCAATTACTTGAAGAGATTCGAGGAGATGCTCGATCAGGTGACCGCCACCAGTGGCCCTGAGATCACATTCTGCTACCTTAACAACATGAAGGCAGGGCCACTGAAAACAATGCTGGCCATGTACCCGGGGGCCTCGAAAGCAGAGCTACTGCCAAGTTCTCATCTCTTATGCTCAACCGATAGCGTCAAGGGCGACAAAGCCAAAAACAAAGACAAGGCTCAGGACAGCTCGGCCACGCCAGCAGACCAGAGCTCGGAGGCGGCAACCTTGCTTGCGAGAGACATGAAAACGTCTACCCCGGACGAGAGGTCGAGGAAGCACGATTCACCTGCTAAACACTACGCGGGAAGAGATTATGTTCCAAGTTGGAGATGCGCTGCCAGTCCCTTATCCACTTGACCCTGAGCTCGATCACACCAGGGACAACACAAAGTACTTCGATTATCATCATGGTAATAGCCACACCACTGAGGAATGCTTTGTGTTGAAACGTGAGATACAAAAGCTGATTAACGCGGGCAAATTGGACCGCTTCAAAAGGGATCAGGGCGTAGGAAATAATGCAAATAATGACCAACAAGGAAGACCCCCAAGAGGAAGAGGTGGCCAGGCCCCTCAGATTCGAGGAGTAGTCAATGTGATTCAGGAGCAGCTTCCGTCCAACACTCAGATCGGGAAGCATATATATTCCCTCTCTAAAGCCCTTAAATCTCGGGCAGTTCAGCGGGCAGAGGGGCCCAACATCTGTTTCACCCTTGGCGGCGGCCCACATCGGCCTCGGCGAGCCCGGTCATTTCCTACCTAGTAAACGATTGACAGGTTCATAGGGTGCTGCTCAACACCGGCGCATACAGGGACATCATGTATTACTCCTGCTTTAAGGGACTAGAGTTACCAGACACCCGACTCAAGCCTTACTTGGGGAAGCTTGAAGGATTCACCAACCATCAAGTGAGCGTAAAGGGCACCATTGAGCTCAAGGTTTTCATGGGGGATGGTGCACAAACCCGGACAGAGATGATCACTTCCTTGGTAATCGACCTAAAGTCCACCTACAACTGTATACTAGGTGCCACGACCACGGCCAAGTTCCAAATGGTAACCTCCATAGCTCACCAAAAGGCCAAGTTTTACACCGAGAATGGAGTAGGTATCCTCAATAGCAAGTCACGGGCAATGTGGGAATATGTTCGGGATTATCAGCGGAAAAAACAGAAGTTGGTCGTGGACATTCCCGACCAGGCAATGGCAGCTCCCGACAAAGAGGTTCCAACCACTACCGACTCGAGTTCCATCCCCATAAACAATGTTGAGCTCGGGGAACCTTCTGAAGTAGTTGACCCCATGGAAACAGAGGAACCTGAGCAAGCCCGGCACCATTGCCCCTCAGGCACAAGCCTAGACGCCTCGAGGCACAAGACATTGAGATGGACACTCTACAAGTTCACAACGAGCCCGATATTCAGCTAGAGGGCGACCTGGAGGAAATCGTCATCAACCCCGCCTACCCTGAGCAGAAAATTAAAATCGGGTAGGCCATGCCTCCCGAAGCTCGGGAAAGGTTGATCGAGCTGCTAAAGAACAGCCTGGATGTATTTGCCCGGACTGTCGAGGACAGGCATGGTATCAGCGAGAGTGTTGCACGCCATCACTTGAACGTCGATCCGACTTTTCGGCTTATTCAACAGCGGCTAAGGCATTACTCCCCTGAGAAAAATACAGTTATCAAAGTAGAGGTCGAGAAGCTTCTGAAAGCGGACATCATCGAAGAGATCCAGTACCCAACCTGGCTAGAAAACGTAGTAATGGTCAAGAAGGCCAATGACAAATGACGGATGTGCGTCGACTTCACGGGTCTCAACAAAGCCTGCCCGAAAGACTGCTACTCGCTGCCCCGCATAGATGTGCTCGTAGACTCCATATCCGGGTTTGAAATGTTAAGCTTCTTGGATGCATACTTAGGATGCCACCAGATCTAGATGCACGAGCAAGACTAGGCAAAGACAGCTTTCCGAGCAGCTGGGGGCCTTTACTGTTACAAGATGATGCCCTTCGGGCTGAGAATCTGAGCCACCTATCAACGTATGGTCAACAAGGTCTTTGGCTCTCAGCTCGACAGAAACATGGAAGCTTATATCAATGATATGGTCATAAAAAAAAAAGGCCGCGATCACACTCTAGACCTAACAAAAATGTTTGCCAATCTGCGCAAACATAACATGAAGCTGAATCCAAGCATGCGCGCGTTCGGGGTACGGGCAGGGAAGTTTCTCGGATTTATGGTCAACCAGCGCGGGATAGAGGCAAACCCAGAGACGATTCAGGCTTTACTCTAGATGGAGCAGCCTTATTGCATCAAGCAAATCCAACATCTAAACGGCAGAGTCATCACCCTTGGTCGCTTCATCTCCGGATCAACGGAAAAATGCCTCCCATTCTTCAAGGTTCTGTGTGGCAAGAAGGGTTTCGAATGGAATGCAGAATGTGCCAAAGCCCTTGAGTAGCTCAGGGAATATCTTGGCAAATCACCTCTCCTCAGCAGCCCCGTGCCCAGTGAGCTTTTTTACGTGTACTTAGCAGCCATAGATCAGGCTATGGCCGCTGTTTTAGTTAGGGAGGAGCTAGGAATTCAAAAGCCTGTGTATTATGAATCAAAAGCCCTCAGTCCTGTTGAGGGTTGTTATTTTAATGTAGAGAAATTAGCTTACTCGCTTGTCATAGCTGCCCGAAAATTAAGGGCTTATTTTTCTGCATATGTAATCATAGTATACACAAATGCACCACTGCGCAAAGTCCTTCACAAGCCCGATTCATCGGGCAGACTACTCAACTGGTCAATCAAGCTTACGAAATTCCATATAGACTACCTACCTAAGCGGGCAATCAAGGCACAAGTCTTGACCGACTTCTTAGTGGAAACAAGTTTCACTCAGCAAGAACATGAAGCTCAGCGACCGGTAGAGCCCGTAGCCAGGGCAACATCACCCAACATGTACGCTCCCCGTTCCGAGCATGGATACTCGCTAGACAGGGAGCTAGGGGCCACTGATGTGCCCGGCCCAAGCCGGGTCACGAGCAAAGCACAAGCTGACTTCACGTGTCGATCACGTGCCTCGTTAGTAGGGGCACACCAACCTAGGGGACAAAGCAATCAAGGTAGCGGGCAACGAACAATGTAGCTCCTGGGCAACTAAATCCTAGATTGACTGGGTATCTAAGGAAACTAAATCCTAGACGGATTCAATGACATTGGGGGGCCTATAAATACCCCTCCATAAGCCATAAACAAGGTACACACTCTTTCTTGAGCCTAGAAACTTTGTCGAATTGCTTTTTGACTCTACTCACACGATACTTACTTTCATGCCGGAGTGGTTTCGCGAGGCCCTGCCTTGCACTTCCACTAAGGTTTTCTGTGTTTTTAACTAGGTTCAAGGAAGCAGATTCAAGCCCAGATATCCAACTCATCACACGAACGGCCCAAGCTGTGATTTTGCCACATCAGTTGGTCATTGATGAATGATTTTCTATTTATTTATTGAGTATTAGTTCGGCTTAAACTGTGCTATATCTTGGGATTTTTGTTATCTAATTTATGTTTTAGTTTTGTTTCATAATTTCAGGGACTTGGGGGAACAATTGGGTTTGATAGAGGCACTTTATGCTGAATTGAAGATTTGGGGGGTCATAGAGAAAAATCTGGAAAGTTGAAGGCTAAAGTCAGAAAATCTAATTTAGGGCAGTCGTGTATTGTTTCTTTGGAGTGTGCGGCAGCTTTTGAGCCATTTTGGCATGTTTTATTGTTTTGTTACTTCTGTACCCCTTTTTTCTTAATTACTGTACATTAGTTAAGTATAAATAATTAAATGTATTACTTTTAGGCTAGATTTTGAGGGAGACATCTTGTATTATTTTTCTTTCTCCATGAAGAAAGATATTTCAAGAACAGTTCAAGGTCTCAAAAGCTTTTGTACTTTTAATTATGAGAAACTAACCTCAAAATCTAGGAATTTGAGGTAACTTGTATTGAAATCTTTATGTTATAATATTTATATTTATTCAATTAATTGTCTTTTTTATCATAAAAAACATATTTAACGAATCTATTACATGTGTTTTTTTACGTTAACGTATCTACAACTACTTAGATTACCGGGAAATGATGAATTGCATGACTAAAAAGCATAAGTCATATGTTTGTCATCTTTTGTGATAAATTAAATCATATTGATTCATGACTTTACTAAAGTAGAATTTATGTTAGTTGTTCTTCGTATGCTTAATGGATTCTTAGCAATTATATGGACGGACCAATAAAGTATAATTTGTTAGAAATACTAAGATTACAAACCGTGACCAAAGCATACAAATCTTTACATATGTGAACGAATCTGTTGGAATATGCTTCTTGATAATTTACTTATCACCTTGCATATTCTATATATGTCGATTTGCTTGCCCCCATTACAAGTGAGTCATCACGAGTGGCTAAAAGGTTTGCGTACCGGTTAGCGTGGCAACTCGTGTGACATCACATAGGTCTTAGATTAGGTGCGACCTGATCAAGTCCTACCTTCCTATATGATGATTGAACAGACCCGGCACTAAGCAGGAAGACTTGCAGCTATGTCAAGAAGCCTTGATATCTGATCGAACATCTTAAAGACTCACCACCGGCAGACATGCTACAAGTTAAACTGTTCGCACCAGCAGACATCAGTTCTCCTGAATCGAAAGACTTGTTCCACTGGCTCGAAGCATTCCACCGGCAGACTTAATTCTGCACGTGCTACAAAGAAAAGTCTAGAAGCAGTTCAAATCAAGTCAAATATGTTCAAGCCTAAGAAAGCTTGACATAGTTAAAGCTACAAGACTTTCTCTCATTCACGTGGTATGATAAAGTCAAAAAGCAATTACTTTATTGAACAGACCACCTGACAGTGCAACAGACATCAGACCTACTTTTCAGAGACTTATCAACACAGTCTGACAGACAACAAGTTCCAAGATCTACATGACTAAATCTTTTCCCCAAATAGTCAAAGATCTCATGGACAAAGATCTCTATCCGATAGACTTCAACAACTATATCTCTAAACGGATAGAAACTTCAAATCTTCATCTCTCAATGATCACATTGACTCCCGTCTATATAAATCCTCTCTCTTACCCAAGATAAGCAGAACTGACTCACGACGATACTCAGATGATGAGCAACGAGTAACTGAACTTACTCAAGAGCTTCAAAGAAAAGAGATCTACAACGAGATCGTCTTCACCAACGTATCTCACATCTCGACACCAGATTGCAAACTCATCCAGATCTTAGCAAGACACTTTCAGTGGATTGCTAGGAAGAAAAGCTTGGAGAAGAGAATAGATTGATCAGAGACTTCAATAGACAGAGATCAAGATCTGAAGATTGATGTTAGATAATGTCTGAAGAAAATGAAGAGCTGTCTGTAGATATTACATTCATATCTTCAGATTTGTATTCCAATACAAATGCTGTTGATTGTGCAATAATCATTTATCATGGAAGGACGAGTGCTTTGCACTCAATCGTTCAGATATCTTTTATCTGAACGACCTTGAAAATTCTCTTCTCATAATAGTTTCTCGTTTTCGTCTCCTATTGCCCTTTACTGCTTAAATATTCATGAATGGATAATTAAGTAAGGATTGAGGCTTGGGAGAACAAAGACAAAAACTGTACATAGTATATTTAGACTGATGTAATATGTAATTTATCTTTGAATAAATTCATATATTCTTAAATACCTTATCTCTCAGTCCTTATATATCTATGAGCTTTTTACAAATGAATTTATCTTTAGAAAAGCTATTCTCTAATTGATTTCCTAAATCTGCATTTGAAAGAAGTATTAAGTGTGATGTTGTTCTGAACATATCTTCGTGTACAACCACTTAAGACTTCTTCAAATCTAAAAGCCTCCTTACTTTTCGCTGCTTTGATTCTTTTAACCGGCTTTTGATTTAACTAGCAGTTTACCGGCAGAGTTGATACTTCTGCTTAGAGCAAGTCTACCGATAGCCTCTACCGGCATACATGCTAAACTCGATAAACTGCATTTGCCACTAAAACCGAGCTTTAAACATATCCAAAAGAAAAGTTTTTAAAATGGCATCATAGGCTATTCAACCCCCCTCTAGCCTATTTGAGCATTATTGTGGACCAACAATTGGTATCAGAGCAAGACTCTTCAAAGCTATATGTCAGGACTAACCTCCTTAGAGTTGTGATCCTCGAATGCTCGCTTCAAATGCATATCAAAAGAAAATTTGTTTTATCTTTTAAAACTTTTGACAAGGATTTCAGCTTGAGAATAAATTTTTGAAAAATCTACTTGTTTTGAAAAATTATTTTGCTTTCAAAAATTTCATGAGATAGAATATTACTATGATGAATGTGGGATAATGATTCATATGACAGATATGTATATCAATTGGCACTATGAAAAACTATTCACATATGTCAAATTCTCAGATGGATGCTTCAATTAAAAGGATTTCTGATTCAAGTTCTCTTGACACAAGGCTAACGATTAAAATCAATCCAACACCTTCTTGAGAGAAATTTTTTTTCTTTAAATTTTGAAACTTCACTGTGAAAGAATTTTAAAATGATTCCTATCTATTCTCTTGAAAAAGGTTAAGAGTCAAAAACTCTATATCATGAAACATTGACTGATCCCTATGTTATATGATATTTAGTTTCTGGGAACTTGGCCTATATTTCAAAGAATTATTTGAATCCAAGAAAATATGAATCAAATATCTTACGAGTTGATTGCAAAGGAAATCTACTCTATAGGCAACATCTATTACAGACTTATCAGCTCAGATTCAAAAAGACATCTTCTGAAGAACATCTACTTCGATCCAGATAACTGTCACTAAGGTGCATCCCTTATCTTGTGCTCCTTCTTAAAATCTTTTCTTTGCACAAAAAGACCAAGGGAGAATGAGAAATTCAAGATCCAATCTTTCTTTCTCTCGGATCCTCTTGAAATACTTGTTCCAGTATCTAGATTTTTCTGGAGCTTCCTAAAAGCTCATAAAATATTGCTAATGATCTTCTTGATTCTTACTCAGGAATGCATATTCTCTCAAGATCAACAAGCATATTTTATTATCACTCTTCCAGTATTAAAAGCTTTGCTTGACTGAAAGTACAGGACCTTATTCACCTGATTCAGTCAAATCTTCCTTTTTCTGGATTATGATATATGATTGATTTTCGTTTATGATTTCCTGTTAATCATGATCATGAATATATCATCTTTGCATAAGCCTTATATTTGCCTGCTCTGCTTTTAGCTATTCTTTCCTAGCAAATATAAATTTTATGAAGATCGTATGGTGGAGGGGAAATTTAGGATTAGGGTTTCACTTGTATCTCCTCTATGCTTATTTTAATAAAGTATCATTCAATTACTTGGATTCGTTCACAAAATATAGATATAGCCTGTTGAATTACCGTTCAGTCTCCATCTTCAAATAATTCATCCATTCTATATCCTAGGCACAAGAACATATGATCTAATTGTCACTTAGGTCATATATGGAACCTGACCCTAACTTATCACTCTCGTGCATCGATAGGTTCAATTTATTGTGATGGTGAGCCAGTATACGACATATGCATATTGATCATGCAATTATCCGCACCTCTAGGCCTTTATTATTCACAATTACATTCATTTGTTCAAAGTGAAATAATAGAGGGATTGATAAACACCACAATCAACAAGAATTGAATGAATATAAATATAATTAAAGCATAGATTCGATACAAGTTACCTCCCAACTCCTAGATTAATGGGTGATTAGTTCATTCTTGAAGATGAACAGCACATGGAGATGATAGAATACATGAATCGATCTTCAATCCTTGTAATTACAACAACTAATTATGTTATACACACTAAATCCTATTCTAAAGCTATAGAAAACTACTTTCTGGCCGTCCTAAAGCCTTGGCTACCGGCCTCTATTTATACCATGGAGTTGTAGGGGGATTAGATCTCCTGGCCTGGCGTGAAAACCCAAAAAATCCCATTCCGACCACCTTGCGGTCGCAAGGTATAAGGCACCTTGCGTTCGCAAGGTCCTTGATATTCTGGGGCTTGAAGTCTTGAGTTTCTGCCTACCTTGCGGAGGCAAGGTATAATGCACCTTGCGGCCGCAAGGTGTCCAGTCCTGGTTCCTGCTCTTCAATCTTCAATTTACACTTTGGCACCTTCTTGGAATTTTCACCAACAAGCCTTATAATCTGAATACTTTCACCTAAAACCCTGAAACTCATAAAATCACTGAAAAACACATATCAGTGGCCAAAAGCCTCGTGGAATCGCTCAATTTAAGTCATAAAAGTATATGAAATCGACGTATAAAATACATCGATCAAATACCCCCAAACTTAAACTTTGCTCGTCCACGAGTAAACAATACTTATAAATACAAAAGCATTTAAACAAAATAACGAAAATATTTTTGGAGGGTGACACTATTTACACTCCTCTATAAACCCACAAACTCAATGAGACTCTAACGAGTGACTCGACTATGCAGATAAATACAAAAACTAATAAATACAAAAGCAGATTAAACTAAAAGCAATAAAACAAAAATATTTTTGGCTTCAACCTCAAGTTATAATAGCATGACATATCAAAGTAGTCTCAGTCCGATGCTCACCACATATGTGCAGACTTAATCACATAAAACCAACTGACTTTTACTTAAAACTGCTACTAGTCTTAATTTCTCCGTGTGTGTGTGATCACTAGTCTGAAAGAATATCTCAACTAAAACAGTTTTATTAAGCTAAGCACCACATTCATATGAAAATCAAATTTTAATTAAAACCAATGCATCATAAAGTATGAGATCTTCCATCCAAACCCGATCTATTACAGAAAGAGAGGTCATCAAGGGTTTCAAAAACTTATACATCCATCTCATGCACTTCTATGTATGACCTACAATGCTCTCCTATCCCAATTACTTGTAATAGCTAAGATTATGCTAACACAGTGAGCTCTTGGCGAATAATATGGATATGAAGTGTTAGATCAATTATATATGACTTACTTAGCAAAGAAAACATGCACAAGCATTGGCAAGAAGATCATTAGGTCTTTATTAGCTTGTAATGTAAGGCCAAGGTGTTGGGGGCTTTGAAGGAAAGAGATTGGAATTCAAAGTGAGAGAGTAAGACTACCCTTTATCCCTCATACTTCCAAGCAAAAGGAAGTTTTCCCTATTTAGGCTAGGACCTGCAAAGACTACAAGTGGGGGGGGTATTTTCTTTTTCTTTTACTTTTCAGTTTTCTTCTTTCCCCCCCAAACTTGTTTTGTTCAATATATCAAGCTAAATATATATATATATATATATATATATATATATATATATATATATATATATATATATATATATATATATATATATTACGGAAAGAAGAAGTCTTCAGAAAACTTGCTTGACTGAAAAATGGTCCCATAAAATTAATTCCCCACCCACATCCTACTCTCTCAAAGGGTAGGCTAAAAGTGTATAGGCTTTTAGGGTTAGTTAATGTGGGTAATAGAAACGATGTCAAATGGGGGTTTAATGTGTGCTTAGCACATTCCATTCTTTTTAATTAGGCTCAAAAGGGGACACCAGGGATATTTTTAGTGAAGGTCAGGGAATATTTATGCTCTAACGATCCAAAGATGGCCTAAATCATTTCTTAATGACAAATGCTCATGTAGTTTTTAAAGCAAGTAAGACACATAAAACATCATATCAACTATGGGAATTGTGGGGTTGAATGTTTAGCATCAATGGATTTCACATAAGCATTCGCTAAGACAGATGGTAAGGACAGTCGAGACTAACATGTAGACACGGTTCGAAAGTGTGCTTGAGATATATTAGTAAGAAAAATCCAAGGGATCTAACTTATCATGCAGTTGACCCTAAGTTACAATTTAATGCAACACTCATGTTCGAACAGCTATTCTTCATATTCTTGTGCATATCTTGTTGAAATGAAATGGGTGCTATAAACTTTATAAAACTATTCTAATTAATCCATAATTATGGCTGGTGTAGGTGCATGAAGAATTTGGAGAAAAGTAAGAATTTCACAAAATTAAGTAAATTCCAGAAGGATCTACGGACAAGTTATGTGGTTCATTCCATTAACTCCTCATCGACTAGTACTACCACACCAAAACTTGAGGATGAAATTTTTTTTTAATTAAAATATTTTTTTGACTTTTTTTTGATTTAAAATTTTTTTTTATAAAGAAAATTTGAGATGATGATGACACAATTGATGATGGATCCCCATGAAGGGAATCCACGAGCATCCAAAATTATAGTATTCTAGTCAAGGAAACATCTCCAAAAAAAAGAAAAATTCAAAAGCAAGAAAGACGGGTGAGGAGAAGACGGTAGAGGGAAAAGAAATTTTTCCCCACCCTAAAAATGTAGCCCAACTCCATTCCTCCTTAGGCTAGGACCTACTAAGACTTTGCGCTTAGAATCCCCCCCCCCCAAACTTAATTTCTATTTTGTCCCCAAAATTGAGGAACATATGAGAGGCTTGATGGGGAAGGACAAATATAAAAAGGACATAGCAGGCCCACCTAACGAAAGAGGGAGAAACTTGGACCTCGACTCATGGTGAGTCAGGAGGAAATAACGAACGAGGACGAAACTCGGTGATCGTGCCAGGCGGCATCCCAAAATAGTTGGAGACATTTTGCCCCACTTGGTTGACCCAACCAAACAAATCTTCTTGGTCGGCACGCATGAGTGCCAACTGTTGCTCTATCATATCAACCTCGAGGGCAATCTCCTCCTGCCTGTTGGAGACCCCCACTAGCGGGTCCTCCTCCTCCTCGGGTTCCTCCTCGTGAGGAACCCTCTCTCGCGGCTGGCGAGCGTGCTCAAACAAAATTGCCCTAGTAATAGAGGGCACCTTCTTCAGCCTCTCCAAGTCTCGAGTCCACTTGACTCTAGCGTCCTTACACAGTCTGGTAATCAAATGCGGGAACGCGAACCCCGCATTTGTCGTACCTCTAATCAGGGTCCTAATTTGGCCGTTGATCAGGCGGCCAACATCGACAGACCCATGGGTCAGGATGGTGTAGATCAGGACGACCTTAGCCCAGGAACGCGAACCCCGCATTTGTGGTACCTCTAATCAGGGTATTAATTTGGCCGTTGATCAGGCGGCCAACATCGACAGACCCACCAGTCATAATGGTGTAGTTCAAAACAGCCTTAGCCCAAGTCACCGTGTGTTGGTGACTAGAAGGCATAAGGCGGGCGCAGATAAATTTGAACACGGGCTTGGCCGTGTTCAGCAAGAAAGACTCTTCCATGGTGCGTGGACCGTAGGGTGGATTACGGTTTTGGGTCCACTCCACACCAGGGAGAGCGACGGTCGCATTGACCACCTCGATAGGGACAGGGGAATGGAGGAGGTGGCTATAGTCGTCGGCATCCTCCGCGAAGTTGGAGGTGCCGTAATACATGTTAATACTTTGGGATGAGAAGTTAACATCCTCGCCCCTAACAAAAACGGTCTCTACCACCCCCCATCTATGCCAATGCGGCCATTGGCATAGAACTCGCGGACAATAGGCACGACTGCCCTGTCCGGAGAATCAGTCAACAACCCCCACCTACGGACCCTAAAGTTATCTTGCAGGCCAAATTCTTCAGCCATGAATCCCCTCTCGGGAATTAATGACTTGGAGAGCTTGGCCGCATATTTTTCTGAGGCCTCAAAAGAATTAAATCGGCGGTTGTCATAATGTTGTTCTTCCTCCTGAACAGGGCGAGAGGAAGAGGCACCGGTGTTTCTACGCTTATGAGACATATTTGTTTGAGCAAAATAAAACTTAAATATTTGACAATTAAAATATAATTATTTTTAAAATTTTAAAATTTTAAAATTTATAAATATTTCCTAAAGCATGCAAAAACTATCTCTACATAAAATTCTAACACCCTAACATGCAGATAAAATTTAACGACAAAAATTTAAAAAGAGGAGTTAGAATTACTTGTTTGCATCTTTAGATGAGTTGTCGCCGGAGTGTAAGCTTGTTGCCGGCAAAAATGGAGTCCTTCCCTTGCTTCAATCTTCAAATGGGTTGAAATGGTGGATGATTGGGGGTGGAGAAGTTGAAGAGGTTGAAGAAGGGTGAAGGATTTCTTGAACAATGGCCGGAATTTGAAGAGATTTTGGAGCTTAGCCGGATTTTTGGAAGGAAATACGGCTGCTACACTTGCTGCTTGAAAGAGGGAGTAATTCTGGTGTGTTCTGCAAAAGGAACCCGACTGTGCTTATATAAAGACACCTTGTGGTCGCAAGGTGGTTTTTACCTTGTGTCTGCAAGGTCGGCAGCCCAGGAGTTTTGCAATCCTCAACTGATTCCCACGTCTGCCAGTACCAGTTCACGATGTCCGCATTAATTGGGGACCTTGTGGTCGCAAGGCCCTCAGCACCTTGCGTCCGCAAGGTGGGCAGATTGACTCCTTTTTGTTTCTATTTCATTCTTTTTCAGCAGTTTGACAGTTAAGTCCCTCCGTTATATTCCGTTACGTTTCGTTACTTTCCTGCATTATAAAACTCTACAAAAACTCTAAACTAAAATTATTAGCATTATATAAATACAACATTAAGATGCTTTTCTCCCCCAAATTTGAATTTTGGCATATTTAATTTAAAAATTAAATGTCCAAAAATACATTTAACGGAGAATAGCATATTTAGATTAACTATAAAAGCAATAAAATTCATCATAGTGGGTTGCCTCCCACTTAGCGCCTTTGTTTAACGTCTTTGGCTCGACCCAACTGCAAACCTAGTCGTTGGGTGGTGCGTTGTCAGCTAAACGAATTAATTCAATTGTTCGTTCAACTGACATCGGTTCAAGGTATGGCTTGAGTCGGTGCCCATTAACTTTAAAGACTTCATTATTTCTTGGATTTCTTATATCAATAGCTCCATGGGGATAAATTCGTACAATTGTGAAAGGACCAGACCACTTAGATTTTAATTTTCCAGGGAATAGCCTAAGTCTATAATTAAAAAGTAAAACTTTCAATCCTGGTCGAAACATCTTATTGGCTAACCCCATATCATGATACTTCTTGGTCTTCTCTTTATACGTTTTGGCATTCTCATACGAATTTAGCTTGTGTTCTTCTAGTTCATTCAATTGAAACAATCTTTCCTCACCAGCCAAGGTTAAATCTAAATTTAAGTCTTTAACAGGCCAATAAGCTTTATGTTCAATTTCAACTGGTAGATGGCATGCTTTGCCAGCTACGCTTTCCACCATGCTTTGCTGGCATCCATCATCGTCATCTTTGACTCTTCTGCGCCTCTGTTCACTCCGATTTCGGCGAAGCAGTTCCAGCCTGATCACTTGTAAGGCGTCGACAACAATCTCCATCCCAGACGCAGGTTTGTAATTCTGGCGAATACAAGTATCATCCATCGAGTCAGTCAGTTACGGCTTGAATTTCAGAATTCCCTTGCAAAATTTCAAGTAAGCATGTTTCAATTTTTCTGATTAATTGCTGAAATTTGGAATTATTTGCTTCATTATGATGAATATTCTTGATATAATCCTTAGTAGATTTCAAAACATTCAAATTGTGAACTGTCAGTTTTTATGGTGAATTTTTGTAACTCAGTTGGTAATTTGGAGTGTTGGGAATCTCTGCCAGTAGAGTACATGAATTAGGTTGGGTACAAACCGTTGATTCTTCCACCCTAAGAATATCTACATGTTTTGGAAAATAGTCAATGTGAATTAGATATGTTCTATTCTGTTGATTTATTGCTGAAAGTTGGGAGTATTGTGCAAAAATTATTGAAAAGTATACTCTGGTTATATTTAAGTTAATCCGGTGAAATTGTTTTTGACTGAGAATCTTGCATATCTGTTGGGAAGATAAATCACTGCTTCTAAGTTGGATGTTGTTTTGTAGTGAGAAGTTGTTGATTTTGATAAATAGAGTCGAATGGGTAATAATGGACTCAGTTGGGTTGTCATTTTTATTCTGCAACTTCCATGAAAATTAGAAAGTTAAAAATTTGGAGTTGTAGCTATTGTAAAAAAGTGGGGATTGCATTGACTTCTTTTTGGCTTGAAGTGATAAATTCAAATTGCCCTCTAAATGCCCAAACTGAAAAATTGAAAAATTGAGAATTGCTAGGTTTGGTCTATGCCTTATTCATGGCGATTTCTTTACTCCATTGTTCTATATTTGATTCACATTAGGGACAATGTGAAATTTAATTTTTGGCGTGTGAATTGTCTTGCGCCTAAATGATATTTTTTTTGAGAAAAGCCTTGTTACCTGTATTTATTTTAGTTTTTTATTAATTAAAAAAAATTCAAAAAAAATCGAGTTTTTAAAACTGGCGTGGTTACTTCCACCAATGATATCATGTTTGTTAATAGCGATGCATGTAAACTTGTCTACGAACCTTAGCTTGGTCTAGTTGATGGAACTTATATCTCCAAAAATTTTGAGCACAAAAATACCATGACTTGATTTATTAAAGAATTTGAGTATTTTTATTGAGTTTATAGTGCACATTGCATTCCCTTTGACCTTGATATTTTTGTGATCATGAACATTTTAAACAGCCGTCATTATATGATTGTTATATTATATTTGCGACTTAGGGTTGATTGCATGCTAAGTTAGATTTGTTAGACTTCTTTTGCTAATATATCTCAAGCACACTTTTGAACCGTGAGTGCATTTAAGTCTTGATTTTCCCTACCTCTTTTCTAGCGAATGCTTATGCGAAATACTTGTGGAGCTCGTTTTTAAAACTCTGAGTTAGGGAATGATTTGAAACTTTGTTGAATTTCTGTGAAAACGAAGCATAAGTATTGTGGCAATTAGGATATGATTTATGCCATCTTTGGATCGTTTGAGCCTTTTTATCTCACCGTCCCTATTTTATATTAATCCCTAGTGTCCCCTTTTGAACTTTATTTAAAAAGAATGACGTGTGCTAAGCATACATCGACCTCCATTCGACATCGTTTCTATTACCCACATTAACTTAACCTTTAAGCTTATACACTTTTGCCTACCCTTTGAGAGAGTAGGATTGGGTTGGGAATGCTGTCTACATGGTGATTGATGCAATTCAAAAAAATTGCCCTAATGATTTCTTCTATTAAAAAGAAAAAAAGAAAGAAAAATATATATATATGAAGAAAAAAAAGAAGAGAGAATGAAAAGGGTGCGAAATTCAAAAAGTGCATATGTCCTTCAAAAGAAAAAAAATATAAAAAAAAGAAAGACAACAAAGAAAAGGATCATTGGGAAGAAATTTTTTATGATGATGATGATACATTCTTCAACCCAAAAGTCAAAGTTTGGGGGTTGTTTAAGGAAAATGAGTGCCTTGTATGAAAAAAAGGGAAATATTCTTACTCTCTCACTTTGTAATTTCCTATCATTTTTGTTGGTCCCGGAGTAGGCTCAATCTAGGCTAGAAGGGGGGGGGGTTGAATAGCCTAGTTGTGTTTTTATAAAAGCTTTTTCAAACACTTCTTAAGGATTTCTTAAAGGATTTTACTAGAAGTGTTAATGCAGCGGAAAACGAAGGAGGTTCTGAACAGATCTATTGGCTGCTTAAATAACGTACAGATTCAGTAGTGGTTCTTGTTAAGTATAAGCAGTTAATAGAAATATAAAACAGATCGCATTAACACGTAGTTTAGAAGTGGTTCGCCCGTGAATAGTACTACGTCCACTACCAAAGTGGTTAGCTTTGGATTTTAAAAGGTGCACTTGTTTATCCACTAGGTTTATAAGTAAGATCTCTAATGGATCGTGTACAAAATGAGTTTTTAACCAAGTGTATAATGGTGAGAGAAACAATCAATGATTAATTGTTCTCTCACGTGCTAAAGTAAAGAACAGTTTTAAAAGCAAACTAGATGAAGCTGAAGTGGAGTAAAGATTTGCAGATCTGCAGCTTCAGGAAGTTTGGTGAAGTGTTAGATCTTGTCCTTTTGATCTCTTGAATGCTTGAGTGTTGAAGATGAAGCTTGAGTGTTTAATGCGCAAGAGTTTTTTCTTCAGATCTTCAAAACTTGAATAAATACCAGAGAGATCTTTTGGACCGTTGGGCCGAGGCGTAGAAATCGTGTTCAACGTCTATTGCATTGAATGCAATTCGGCACTTTGGGGGATGTATGCGGCACAGTCATCAGAGATGCAGTGTGTGCAGAGAAGGCATTCCCAAATAGAGTAAGGTTACAGGTTGCAGGCGATGCAGTTGTGAAAGTCTTCTTAGCCAAAAGGGGTAATGTCTTCAGTCTTCATGTTCCCAGGAGACAGACTGGACAGTTGTCAGTATGAAGAGTTGACTTCTTTTGAGCGAAATCCGATAAATATATTTTGACTAGATATTTGAAAAATATCTAGATAAGACTTTATGAGACATAACTCCATGTTTTGGCTAATCTTGATTTTTCACTTTTGAGCAGACTTCAAAGTCTGCTGTTCTTCCAAGGCTGCTGTTGAAGTCTGCTTATCCGCGCCTTAACTAAAACTAAATAGTTCTAAACAACCTTGATTCTAAGACAGTTGCCACACTAACCGATACGCAAACCTATTAGCCACTGTACAATAGAATCAGAAGATGACTCAACCAAATCTAGAACCTATGAGAGTCAACAATTTTATTGTTACCCCTCACCTTGGCCTTACATTACAAGCTTAATAAAGTCCTATTGATCTAGTTGCCACATGTGTTTGTGTTAGTTGACATGGTTTGGAAGCATAGTTGATCTGACACTTGTTCTGAATTATATACATATCTTGATATAGCTCACACTATTTGCATAATCTCAGCTATTATAAATAATTGAGACTTGAGAGCATTGTATTTCATACAGAGTTAGTGCATGGGATGGATGTATAAGCACTTGAGTTCTAGCATGATCTCTTTTCGTGTTGTTAACCGGGTATTGATGGTATGTACATGTTTTGTGATGCACACGTTTTTAATTGAAATATTTTGGGAATGAATGTTGTGCTTAGCTTGATAAAACTTTCTGAGTTTGGAGATAGTCAATTAATGGTTCACACATAGACACAGAGATGTACAAGTGAGATTGATAATGATTGAGTGAAAGCCTAGACTTGAGGCTATGTGTTGTTATTTATCATTTTTTGAGGCATTATGCGGTACCATGTCTATGTTTTGACTTGTGAAAGAAAAAAAATTTATTTGCTTTAATTTAGTTTAGTTTAGTTTTGTATTTATATGTTTATTTTGTTTTACTCGAGGACAAGGAAAAGTCTAAGTTTGAGGATATTTGATGATCTGGTTTTATACGTAGTTATTTGGTATTATTCTAGCTTAAATTATGCTATTTCTTGTTGTTTTTGTTGTCTAATATATGTTTTAGTGTTGTTTTATAGTTTCAGGACTTTTGGAATAATTGTGCAAAATATATGCATTATGCCAATTAAAGAACTTGTGACCAAAGTGCAAAATCTAGAAACTTGAAGGCACAAAAGCTGAAAATCAGATTTTCCCAATCAAAATCAGCCGCCCACCTTTATGAAATTTAGTTGTCTTGGGAAA
>CM028378.1:27388221-27420629 GCA_013146195.2 Codonopsis lanceolata | reverse complement strand
AAAATGGAGCTTCTCTTCTTCAAACTTCGAATGAAGGGCAATGGAAGATGAAATGGAGGAAAGAAGTTGAAGGAGGGAGCCTCTTCTCTTGGATCTATGCCGAAATTAGGGAGCCTCTGCCGGAATTTTCGAAGAGAGCAAAGAAAGTTGCTGCTGTTATGTAGGAGGGATGAGATTTTCGGGTGTCCTGCTGCTGCTGCCCTTAATGTTCTTATATAAAGGGACCTTGCGGCCGCAATGTCTCTTTTACCTTGCGTCCGCAAGGTAGTCGATCATGCTCGACGATTCCCTTGTACACGCACGGCCACACTTCCGTATTTATTGGGACGCTAGGTGGCTTAGGCCTTGCGTCCGCAAGGTCGGCAGATCATATCTCCTTTGTTTTTTCTTTCATCCTTTTTGGCAGTTTGACAATTTGGTGCGTCTTTTAAGTTCCATTACTTTCCTGCATTCTAAAAATTCTACAAAAACTCTAAACTAACAATATTAGCAACATATAAATACAACATTACGATGCTTTTCTCCCCCAAACTTAAATTTTGGCATATTTAATTTTAATTTAAATGTCCAAAATTAAATAAGACGGAGAATATCATAATTAAATTAAGGCAAAACCCTCCATTTGGCCTGACTTTTCAAAATTGCAAGGCCACCGAAAGTTTAAAACTTGCAATGAGGCCACTGAACTAAATTAATGATGCAAGCGTGCCCATATTTTGGATGGACGTTAGCTCCACCGTTAAATATGAGTGAAATCCCTATTTTGCCTCCCTTTAAATAACAATTATTCTCTTTATGTGATATTAGAAACCCAAAGGGGTCTAATGAAAAAAATATATTGTACATGTCATTTTCAAATTTCAATTTTGACTTCTCCTAATCTCTAAATAAGTAGATTTCAAACCCAATTTTAAACAGTTCATCTTCGTCTCAATTTACGTTTTGAAACGTCGTCCAACAAAAATGGCCAAAGAATCATCGGTTGTAGGAAAGAAGAAATCCCCAACTACTAAAAAGGCTTGAAATTCACCTCATGACCTACATGCGCCTTCTTCCGGGCGTAACGAGAGAGATAGAGAGGGGAGCTGTGGATTCGTTGCCTCCAAACTATTAAGTTCAGGTTTGAGACGAACAGAGATGACAGATCCTAAGAGGCTGTAGATAGAGAATTGTCGGAGAAGAGAGAGAACCAACGGCTATGAAGATCGATAAAGGTGGGAGGGAAGCCGCTGGGTGTGAAGTCGGAGGGAGATCGAACTGGGGTTGGTGCGGCTTGAGGCGGAAGCTTCGATAGATTTGGGTGAGAGAAATTTGGATCACAGAGGTGGCCGCCGGCGGCTATGAAGATCGATAAAGGTGGGAGGGAGGCCGGCTTTGGTGTGAAGATCGAAGCCCACAAATCGTACTCTCTGCGAGAAAATCTTCATTCTTCCCCAAATTTTCACTCAGATTAAAGTCAATTCTTTGAACTCTCCGTCTTCTCGCCGACCACCGTGGAAGCTGAGGATGAAGAAATCGATACCTAAAGAGAGATTCAGACCTGGGTTGGATTTTTGGGTTTGATCTGGGTTATATATGACCAAAAAGCATTAAAAAATCACAAAAATTTGGTTTGCTAGTGATGCGAATAGAGTATAGGTACCATGGAGGTCCGGTGTGTTTATCATCTGTGACAGTAGAAAAAGGATAAACCCGTGAATGTCAGACCATTTGTATGGAAATGTCTCTTTTCTGCCGTTTTTCTTGAAATCCTGAAGTGATCGTTTAATAATTTATAAATCAAGTGATGTTTAATTTAGAAATCAAGTGATGTTTAATTTTTTTTTAATTATAATTTGACACATTCTCTTTATACAATTAGCAAATGTAATTTTTTTTTTTCAGTTAGACCCCTTAAATTTCTAATATCAGATAAGAAATTGTATTTAGAAGGGTAAAATATGTAATGACATAATTTAACGGCCAAATTTAACGGTCGTCCAAAAAATGGGCTCGCTTGCATTCTAACTAATGTATAGAGGCCTTATTGCAAGTTTTAAACTTTCGGTGGCCACATTGCAAGTTTTTGAAAAGTTGGGTGGCCAAATGAAGGGTTTTACCTTAAATTAACTACAAAAGCAAATTAAATTCATCATAGTGGGTTGCCTCCCACTTAGCGCACTTGTTTAACGTCTTTGGCTCGACCCAACTGCAAACCTAATCATCTGGTGGTGCATTGTCAGCGAGACGAATTAGTTCAATTGTTCGCTCGACCGACATCGGTTCAAGGTACGGTTTGAGTCTGTGACCATTAACTTTAAATACTTCATTGGTCCTTGGATTTCTTATATCAATTGCTCCATGAGGGTAAATTCGGACAATTGTGAAAGGACCAGACCATTTCGATTTTAGTTTTCCGGGGAATAACCTAAGTTTAGAATTAAAAAGTAAAACTTTTAATCCTGGACAAAACATTTTATTAGCTAGCCCCATATCATGGTATTTCTTGGTCTTTTCTTTATAAGTTCTAGCATTCTCATACGAATTAAGCTTATGTTCCTCTAGCTCATTTAATTGAACAGTCTTTCTTCACCGGCCAAAGTTAAATCTAAGTTTAATTCTTTGACAGCCCAATAGGCTCTATGTTCAATTTCAACTGGTAAATGACATGCTTTGTCATACACCATTCGGTACGGACTCATTCCTATCGGGGTCTTATAAGCAGTTCGATATGCCTATAAAGCATCATTAAGTTTAGATTGTCAATCTTTACGATTGGGTCTAACGGTCTTTTCTAACACTGCTTTTATTTGTCTATTGCTTACCTCTACTTGGCCAGATGTCTGAGGATGATAGAGTGTAGCTAACTTGTGAGTCACCCCATGTTTTCTAAGAGCATTATTTAATAATTTATTGGTAAAATGAGTTCCTTGATCACTGATTATGGCCTTCGGTACTCCATATCGGGCAAAAAGATCTTCTACGAATTTAACCACAGTTTTACCATCATTAGTTTTAGTACCTATGGCTTCTATCCATTTGGACACATAATCAACAACTACTAAAATATATTTACAATTGTTAGAGACTGGGAAGGGACCCATAAAATCGATGCCCCAAACATCAAAAATTTCAACAACCATGTTTGTATGCAAGGGCATTTCATTTCTTTTTCCTATACCACCAGTTCTCTAACACTTATCACAAGTTTTATAAAATATGTCACATTCTCTAAAAAAACTGTAGGCCAATATAAACCAGATTGCAAAATTTTTCTAGCAGTTTTATTTCCACTAAAATGACCGCCACAAGAGTATTCATGACAAAATTCCATAATACTTTGTTGGTCTTTTTCTGGAACACATCGTCTGATTAAAGAGTCATAACACATTTTATATAAATAAGGCTCTTCCCAAAAATAATTTTTTGCTTCAGTCAAAAATTTCTTTCTTTGATAAAAATCAAAATCAGGGTTTATGATATCAGACACATAATAGTTGATAAAATCAACATACCAAGGGTCTGAATCTTTGACTGCTAAAAGTTGTTCATCGGGGAAGTCTTCATTTACAGGAATTGTATTGTCAAGAAATTGATGTTCAAGTAGGGGTGAAAATTCTAATCTAAACAAATGGTCGGCTACGACATTTTCGGTTCTATTTTTATCCTTAATGGTAATGTCAAATTCTTGCAATAATAACATCCACCTAATGAGTCTAGGCTTAGCATCTTTCTTACTCAATAAATATTTTAAAGCCGCATGATCAGAAAATATTATGACTTTTGAACCTAGCAGATATGGTCTAAATTTTTCCAATGCATACACAACTGCTAAAAATTCTTTTTCTATTGTTGTATAATTAAGTTGTGCATCATTTAATGTTCTACTAGCATAATGGATTACATGTGGTTTTCTATCTACCCTTTGTCCTAACACGGCTCCGATTGCAAAATCCGAAGCATCACACATGATCTCGAAAGGGAGAGACCAATCGGGGCCGCTTAAAATTGGGGCAGTTGTTAATCTTTCTTTTAATAAATTAAATGCGTTTAAGCATTCTTGATCAAAAATGAATTCGGTATCTTTTGCCAACAGATTACATATAGGTTTACGGATTTTTGAAAAATCTTTTATAAATCTTCTATAAAAACCTGCATGTCCTAGAAAACTTCTAACACCTTTAACAGAAGTTGGGGGAGGTAGTTGTGATATGACTTCAATTTTTGCCTTATCGACTTCAATTCCTTTATTAGACACAACATGTCCTAAGACAATTCCATGTTTAACCATGAAGTAACTTTTCTCCCAACTTATGGTTAGATTTGTTTCACAACATCTTTTTAAGACTGATGTTAGATTTTCTAGGCAATAATCAAAAGAGTTTCCAAAAACTGAAAAATCATCCATGAATACTTCAACACATCTTTCCACTAAGTCTGAAAATATAGAAATCATGCATCTTTGAAAAGTAGTTGGGGCATTACAAAGTCCAAAGGGCATTCTCCTAAATGCAAAGGTACCAAAAGGACATGTAAAAGTGGTTTTCTCTTGGTTTTCGGGTGCTACTGGGATTTGGTTGTAACCAGAAAAACCATCAAGAAAACAATAATATTCATGACCATCTAGTCTTTCAAGGATTTGGTCAATAAATGACAAGGGGAAGTGGTCCTTCCTAGTTACCGCATTTAATTTCCTCAAATCAATGCACATTCTATAACCTGTGATTGTACGTGTAGGAACTAATTCATCCTTATCATTTTTAACTACTGTAATTCTTGATTTCTTACAAACTACCTGAACTGGACTAACCCATTTACTATCTGATATCGGGTAAATTTTACCCGCATCGAGAAGTTTAAGAACTTTTTTTCTCACCGCTTCTTCCATGTGAGGGTTAAGTCTTCTTTGTCTTTCTCTTGAAGGTTTACTACCTTCTTCTAAATGTATTTCATGCATACACATAGACGAACTAATACCTTTTAAATCTGTTAGGGGCCATCCTATGGCTTCTCTATGTATCCATAAAACTTTTAATAGGCTAGCTTCCTGTTCTTCGGTTAAATCTGCAGCTATTATAACATGTAAAGTTTTACCTTCCCCTAAAAATGCATATTTTAAGTGGGGTGGTAATGGCTTTAATTCTTCAACGGGAGGAGATTTAACAGATGAAATAAATTCAAAATTTTACGGTTTAATTATTTCTTCTTCTTTAACCTCCTCAATATTTTCTACTTTTTCATCATCTATTTCTATTTCTTCAAAAAGTGATTTTAAAATTTCCACTTCTTCTTCTTCATTATTTTCTTCCTCTACTTTTTCTATTTTATCATAATTAATTTCTGATTCCGATTCTTCCTTTTTATCTTTATTTTTAAGAGCTTCTGATTTCTCTCTCTCTTTTCTTTCTTCTTCTTATATTTCCCTCTCTAGCTCATCAATGTCAATTTTTATGGGAGGGATATGTCTATCATCATAAACTACAAATACATCTTTCTCATAATCATCATCCTCACAACTTCCTTCAAAAGTTTGAGTTGTTAATTTTTCGATTTCGTCTATGGAGAAACATGCATTCATGTCACTAGGTCTATTCATAGCATCGAAAACAGATATTTCAACGGTTTCACCTAGGACTGACATTGTGAGTTTACCATTCTTAACATTTATCATTGTATTGGCAGTGGCCATAATAGGTCTGCCTAACAGGATAGGAACTTCATTATTTGTGCAAATTTTCCTTTCCATCTCTAGGACCACAAAATCGACCGGAATGATTACTTTATCAACCTGAACTAGGATGTCCTCTACTATGCCCAAAGGATGTTTAACTGAACAATCAGCTAATTGTAAAGACATATTAGTTGGCTTTAGTTCTCCTAACCCCAATTGTTTATAGACCGCAAACGGCATCAAGTTAATACTTGCTCCTAGATCTAGCATGGCTTTCATCTTTTTAGAGCTACCCAATGAGACTTGGATATTAAAGCTACCAGGATCTTTCAACTTAGGGGGAGGTTCAGGTTGTAAAACAACACTTACGTTTTCAGAAACAATAATTTTTTCATTGTTTTCGAATTTGTGTTTCTTAGAGTGAAGATCTTTGAAAAACTTAACATAGGCTGGAATATTTTTAATAACGTTAAGCAAAGGAAGGTTAACATTCACTTTGGATAACATATTATAAATTTCCGAAAATTGTTTATCCATTCTG
This sequence comes from Codonopsis lanceolata, assembly GCA_013146195.2. Taxonomy (NCBI): domain Eukaryota; kingdom Viridiplantae; phylum Streptophyta; class Magnoliopsida; order Asterales; family Campanulaceae; genus Codonopsis; species Codonopsis lanceolata. The sequence goes on along the minus strand of CM028378.1, from coordinate 27,414,438 downwards.
TTTTTCATAAGTCTTCTAGGGAACAGAATTGAAGGAACATATGGTGGTGGTGCCACATAAGGTTCCTCTTCTTTTTGTTCTTTATCTTGTTCTATTTCTTTTTGACTTTCTTTATTTTGAACTTCTTTTTCTACTTCATGATTAGTTGTTTGATTATTTTCATTATTATCCTTTTCAACTTCTTTTTCAGAATTATCTACTTTATCAGGCACAATAGAAGATTGGACAGGATCACTTACCTCTTCTCCAATTACTCTACCACTTCGCAGAGTAGTGATAGATTTTGTTTGCTCGATTTGACTAGGGAACTTCCCTTCTTCTCTTTTCTCAATCTCGACTGTTGCAAATTTATTCTTTAAATTTTCAACTTCTTCAAGCAAATATTTTATAAGGACAGCTTGACCTTTACTTGCTCCATCTGATTTTGGAACTTCTTCTATTCGCAATTGACCTTGATTTGGGAATTGTTGAGGTTGAGGTTGGAATTGTTGAGGTTGTAAAGGTTTATTTCCTCCCCAAGAAAAATTAGGATGATTCCTCCAACCAGGATTATATGTGTTTGAGTAGGGATCATTCCTTGGTCTTTGAGGGTACATGTTCATGGCATTAGCCTGTTCAGAATACATAGCACTTGATGGACAAAAATTAGTAGCATGAGAATATAATCCACATAAAGCACATGCTTCTTGAATTGGCCAATTTTCATATTGAGCTTGTGTATTCATCTCTGGTTTTTCTTGAACTTGATATAAACTTCTACTTTTACCTCTTGCACTTTTCTGTTGAGAATTTATACTTAACATCTCAAATAATTCCTCTAGTGCATCTGGTGTCATTCTATTAATAGAACCACCGGCTGCACTATCAACCATAGTTTGTAAACCCGGCGAAAAAGCATGATAAAATTGAAGTACTAGCACATCTTGGGACAAATTATGATGAGGGCACATAATAAGCATATTTTTAAATCTATCCCAAGCCTCATGGAATGTTTCACCTGGTTCATTTTGAAAAGACATGATTTGTTTTCTATATTCTGTAAGAGATGCATGCTTATAATATTTACTCATAAACAAATCATAAAGTTGAGCCCAAGTATAAACACTACTAGGTGTGAGATTCATAAACCATTTATTTGCCAAATCTTTTAATGCACTTGGAAAGTATTTCATCTTTACTTGGTTTTCAGTTAACCCTCCTAACGGAAAAGTACTCATCATATACTCATAATCTCGTAGGAAACTTACAGGATCTTCGGTTGGCATTCCATGAAAAGGAAGGTATAGCATTAAAATAATGGCCTTTTAGTTCGAAATTCCTTACTGCTTCCGGTAAGACTAGACATGATGTTACTACATTTAGGGTGGGTCTACTGAAATCATTAATAGTTCTTTGATTTGCGACTATTTCCATATTTCTTCTAGCAGGTTCTTCTTCTCTTTGATTCGCATTAACCGGGCGAACCGGATTTTCAGGATTTTGATTAATATTGTCCATTGGAGGATCAACCAGAGGATCCTCTTGATTCAATTGTTCTTGATTATTAGGCTGGGTTGCTAGATTTTCAAGATCTTCTTGATTCTTTCTAATATTATTTATATCTTGATTTAGTTCTACCAGTTTAGGATTCAAAGATCTACGACCGTGCATAAAATAAATAAAGCAATTAAAAACAATTAACTACTAAAAATAAATAAAATCTTTTTGTATTTTTATTTTTATAAAAACTGAAATTTGAAATTAAAAATTACGCTACCAACAAACTAACTATGCAAACTAGCTTGTCCCCGGCAACGGTGCCAAAAACTTGATCGATGTCTTATTTTAATTATTTCCTTGCAAGTGGACAAGACTATTATAGAATAGTTTTGGGAAGCAATGGTCGAACCACAGAGACAAGAAGATCACAGATAGTACGATTATTAATAGCAAATTATTAACTAAGGGGGGGTTTTTATATTTATTTTATTCTAAACTAATTATTACTCTAGTGTTTAACTAATTAGCAGCAATCACAGTTTATGAAGATCTTATGGTGGATGAAAATCTAGGATTAGAGTTTCACTTGTATCTCCTCTATGCTTATTTTAATAAAGTATCATTCAATCTCTTGGGTTCGTTCACAAAATATAGATATAGCCTGTTGAATTACCGTTCAGTCTCCATCTTCAAATAATTCATCCATTCTATATCCTAGGCACAAGAACATATGATCTAACTGTCACTTAGGTCATACATGGAACCTGACCCTAACTTATCACTCTCGTGCATCGATAGGTTCAATTTATTGTGATGGTGAGCCAGTGTACGACATATGCACATTGATCATGCAGTTATCCGCACCTCTAGGCCTTTATTATTCACGATTACATTCATTTGTTCAAAATGAAATAATAGAGGGATTGATAAACACCACAATCAACAAGAATCAAATGAATAAAAATATAATTAAAGCATAGATTCGATACAAGTTACCTCCCCCCTCCTAGATTAATGGGTGATTAGTTCATCCTTGAAGATGAACAGCACATGGAGATGATAGAATACATGAATCGATCTTCAATCCTTGTAATTACAACAACTAATTATGTTATACACACTAAATCCTATTCTAAAGCTAAAGAAAACTACTTTCTGACCGTCCTAATGCCTTGGCTACCGGCCTCTATTTATACCATGGAGTTGTAGGGGGATTAGATCTCTTGGCCTGAAGTGAAAACCCAAAAAATCCCATTCTGACCACCTTGCGGTCGCAAGGCATAAGGCACCTTGCGTCCGCAAGGTCCTTGATAAATTCGAGGCTTGAATCCTTTGCACACTGCCTACCTTGCGGAGGCAAGGTAAAACACACCTTGCGGCCGCAAGGTGTCCAGTCCTGATTTCTGCTCTTTAATCTTCAATTTACACTTTGGTCCCTTCTTGGAATTTTCATCAAAAAACCTCATAATTTGTATACTTTCACCTAAAACCCTGAAACTCACAAAATCACTAAAAACATACATCAGTAGCCAAAAGCCTCGTGGAACCGCTCAATTTAAGTTATAAAAGTATATGAAATCGACGTATAAAATACATCGATCATTAACTCACTGTGAGTGAAGTTGATGGTCTGCTCGCCCATTCGTGTAACTGGTGGCACACTCATCACCTTTGACAGCGAGTAAATGTGTTTTCCAAGCTAAATTGAGGTAGGTTCCTCCTCAAGGATCATGTTCACTACCCCTTATATCTGAGAGACATTTCCCATGTTCCCTCCATTTTTCCTCGAGCTGGAGGATCACGTCGATTGTTGCCATTGTTATGACCCTGCTTAAACCTATCAAGACGTCCTTGATTGATTAAATGATGGATCTCTTTTTTCAAGATAATGCACTCTTTGGTGACATGACCCACATCGTTGTGATAAGCACAAAACTTGGTATTGTCTCGATATTGAGCCATGTCCATATTCATGGGGTACATAGAAAGGAGGTCATTCTATATCTGTATCATAATTTCCTCCCTTGAAGTGTTCAGGGGAGTAAAATATTGTTCTCTAAATTGTTGAGTCGAATCAGATGTCATGTTCCGATCTCAACGATAGTTATTTTTATTATCCTAACTAGAGGTTGTAGCTGCTACCGAGCTACTCTCTGTTTTCTCTTTTCCCTTGTCATTTCGATCAACCTCAGTCGAGCTGAATAACTAAGCACGAGCAATCATCTCACCCTGAGTTGCTAGCGGATGCATCACCAGCTCTTGCTTTAGGCCCCCACTTCGCATGTTTTTAAAGAAACACAGTGTGACCTCTCCTTCGGTCATGCCCGTGACTTGTTCAAACACCTTAGTAAATCTTTCCATGTAACTATGGGAAGATTCATCATGTCCTTGCACCACCTTATAGAGGTCAAATCGACTATTAGATAAGGAGCCTACAGAGTCGAATTCAACTAATTTTTTTCCCTTAGATCCTTCCAAGCAGTGATGGATCCTTTTGGGAATCTTCTCAACTAGCTTTGGGCCTTTCCCTGTATAGCCCATTTTGAGCATCTCACTATTGGTGACCAAGTCGACCTGGTGTAGTGTGGGTCCCAACGGGCACAATAATAAGCTAAAAGGGGGGGGGTAAAATAGCTTATTATACATTTAAAAACTTTTTAAGATAGTTCTTTGAAAAGTACTTACAATCTATTGAAAAGATTGAAGTAGCGGAAGTCTATCAAAGAAGCTGGTTCAGGTCTGCCGATAAGGACTACCGGTAGACCTTAACAGGTTACTTAAGATTTGTTGTAAAGGATAACGATAAATAAAGTAATAAGCAGTTCCGTAAGTAGACAGACAGAAAAGGAATTAACACAAGTATTTTGGGATGGTTCACAATATAAAGAGTGCTACGTCCACCACCAAGGCAGTCAACCTTGGATTTAAATAGTGCACTATGTTTTCCACTAGATTTATTACAAAGAATATTCCCAATGGATCGTGTACAAAATATTGACTTGTGTTTGAGGGTTAAGGAATTAAATATCTGTGTAAGCAGGATATTTAATTCGTGCAGAAGAATAGCTTTGAATGAAAACAACAAGAAGTACAAAAATAAATGTTGATGCACAGCTTCTTGTTGTTGACGATGACTTCTTGATCTGTTTAGGATCTCTTGAATGCACTGAGTATTAAGACTTTAGAGTTGTTGTAGATTTTCAGAGCAGTTCGTCAAAGGTTGTTTTTCAGTCTTTAATGGCAACATTTATAGCATGAGCATTCTGGAGATCCGTTCGAGAAGACGAAGACTTAACAACTCTATTAGGTCGAATGCATTAAATGCATGGGGCTGTCAATCAAGAATTTCGCCTTCACAGATATAGAGCAGGGAATGAGTACAAAGATCTTCTGGAAGATGTGCAATCTGGATGTCAGATCTGTGAGAGTTGTTGCAGATAGTAGGTGGCGATGCGCTTTTCACGCTTTCCGTTCGGTTGTGAAAAGTCTTCCTGCTTTTCGGAAAGCTACTTTCGGCGGGTCTGAGATGTCAGGGAATGTCTCAATTTAAATTCAAACTGATAAGGATAAATTTAAATTGATCCATTATGAATTGCTTGACTGGACACGTCATGATTGACCATGTTTACACAAGGTCTGCCGTTGTAAGCTTGAGCAGGTCTTCCGGTGAAACCTTAAAGAGGTCTTCCGCTGAACCTGTGAAGTCCTATAAAAGCTATACTAGGCATAGTTCTATACATAGTTGCCACGTTAATCGATACGCAGCCCAATTAACCACTGATGTATAAAACTAGTGTAATGTATGAGTAGATATAAATCTAATTACAATAAGTATCAACATGTAGACACCCCAATTTCGTACCCTTGATAGGTGACTCTGACATGTGATATCAAGAACTGTTTAAAATTAACAAATGTCAAGTTACAGGAGTCAAAAATGCGAAAGGCAAAGCAGGATGCACAAAACAGTAGAGTGCAAAGGGGTGAAAGTGTCAAAATTGAACATGGAATAGGACCTTGGCGCGGCCAAAAGGTTGGTTTGGTGCCGCACCAAGGCATGGTGTAGTCGGCGCCCACTAAGCTACAGTACCTCCGGAACTTAACGCATTGTGCAAGTGAAGAAGGCTGGTGTACAATGGATCGATGCTCGCTGAGGGAATTTGTAATTCCCGATCAGTCCCTTCTTCCACCTATAAATAGAGGTGTTGGGCTCCCCTTTGGGACACACGAAATCGATCGCAAAGAAACTCTGAAAAATCTCTGCGTCGTCTCAACGCCGAGATAGTAGCGAGAGAAGTGAGATAGGAGTGTGTAGCCCACCAAAGCATCCAAACCCCGTCCAAACTTCGCCAAAGCACAAATCCACCGGTTAAAAGTGATCCCTAGCCTTTTAGTTAGGTTTACACCCTACTTCTCCGGCCCAAAATCCATAAAGTAAGCCGTTACTCAGCCCGAGTAATGAGCTGAAAAACACACAAAATAAGTCGTTATTCCGCCTAACCAAAAAGGCCAAAACCTTTCGAAATAAGTCGTCATTCTGCCCGAGTGAACGAGCCAAAGTCATCCAGAATAAGCAGTCATTCTGCCCGAATCACAACAACAACAAAGACTCCCTCTCCCTGAAGGACAGAGCGAGCACACCGCGCTCTAAAAGGTAATAGCCTTTAAGGGCGCTATTTTTTCTTTAATTTTTCTTTAAAATCCGACCCAATGTAACCAATATAAGTTGTTGTGCTGCTCGGATTTAGTTAGAATAATTATGTAAAAAGAGCCGTTATAATGACCAAATATTTTTAAATATATTTGTAATTATTGTAAGGAAATGGCTGCAAGTCCGTAAATAATGTAGCCATGGATGTATTTGTTTTATTTTCCTGTCTTTTAATGCTTTGTTTATTTGCTAAATAAATATAACAATAAGCATACTTTAGCCAAAAACTATTTTTGAGACCGAAAGGGCGAGTTGAGTGCCTAGCACCTTCCCAACTCGTAACTTAGCCTCCGAACCCGTTTTCAATCTCTGGTTTTTCTTTTCTTTATTGGTTTTGCTTTATTTTGCCTTAAAATAAAGATGGCGACTCTAAAATTTTTGGATCCAGTGGGGCCTCGCAACACTCCTTCTTTGCACTTTTCCGCTTTTCCCTAAAAAAAGGAGAATGAGAATGGAAGGGTGATGCATTCCCATATCCTGGTATCCCCTAAACAAGGGATAACTTGATGCGGGAAACCCAAAGCTCCCATAGTGATCCGAAATGGGCCATAAGGCTATTTTTATAAAATCCATAGTGGGGGTGTCGCAACATCCTTTTTTACACTTTTCTGTTTTCCCCTAAAAAAGGGAAAATGGGAATGAAAGGGTGATGCATTCCCATATCCTGGTATCCCCTAAACAAGGGATAACTTGATGCGGGAAATCCAAAGTTCCCATATTGGATCAAAAATCCACTAAAGGCAACCGAGGCGCATTCCAACGCGTTATCTTAGACAGCACTCCTCTCGCACTTTTGATTTCGTCTTCCCTAAACAAGGGAGGGTGGAACGAGAGCAGTGGATGTCCCGCATTCGCGCGTACGCGCACCCCTATCCAAGGGCGCGCGGGTCGCAGGCGCACGTCCCGGGAACCCACACCTGGGCTTCAAATGATCGTAACCAATGTCTTGCGTGGGTCTTGCCCGAGTATTTATCATAATTCAGGAAGACAACCCCCTGAGCTGAAGGTGTATTCTCAATCCAATCTGTAAAAGGACTGCCATTCGCTCGTCAGATTGTCCCATCAGGGCGGCGACCAGCCTCCCATCCATCCATCCTTACCTGCACAATTGCAAGGACCTCAGCCATGGTTTGAGGTTGTGCTGGCGGGACTACTACGAGTTGAACTGCAGCTAGCTGTGGTGCAATCACTAGCATTGCCGTGAATGATAAGATAGCTCTTGGTGGTCGAGGAGCGACCGGATGTTCGACCCGTCGATCATGCTCCCGCCGGGGTGGTGACCTCTGGGATCGATGAGAGAGCGGGAATGAGAATGATAAGAGCGTTCGGGCTCATCTCTTCGGCTCTGCTTGCTGGCAGGCTGTGATTCAGCGACCACATTCATTCCACTTGGTTTGTACAACCAAAAAATTATTATGCAAATCTACTAGAAGATGAAAAAAATAAGGGATTATATCAAGGATTATGTAAAAAAAAATGAAAATCTCCTTTGTCGTTGAGGAAATTACATGTATAGAGATTCAAAAAATAATTGATAATGAAAATTAAAATCTATATTGCATTCTCAAAATTAGTCGACGAAAAACAAGCACGAGAAATCAAAATTTTCTAGCCCAGTGCCTATCCCGCCCATTCCTTTCCTCATGGACTTTGACCACACGAGTTCCTTGATTGTGGCTGCCACCACTTTAAGCTCGGTTTCGACATGGTGCTTGTTCATCTGAACAACTTCTGTCTCTTGATGTTGGCGAGCAACCTCTCTCCGCTGGTGCAGCAAGTTTCTCAATTCTTGAGAATTTGTACACTGTCAAAAGAAAGACACCTTAGAAGAAATGCAAGGTAGGGCCTCGATCGTGAAACCCCGCCGACATGAGAGTAAGTCTTAAGCTTGAAGAAAGTAAAATGAAAAAGTTTCAATGTGTGTAAGTGAGCGTACCTTTCAAATGAGACATTGTGAGGTATATATAGCCCTTTGGCAGTGATATCCGGGCTGAGTAGTTATTGTAGAGAAATCTTAGGCCTTTATGGCCATACATGCGAGTTGACCGCATAACTAACGGAATCATGACTAAAATCTCAGGCACGAGAGTTATCCATTAGTTGTGTTTAGGATGAGAATCTGTCTGTTCGGGTAGCCTTACTCTCTGCTCGGGCAAACTTGTGTAAGGATTCCTGATCGAGAGGGAATAACTACCAGCAGCCCGGGCAATCTTGCTCGGGTAACACTTTTCTTGATCTATGTGCGCCATATGATTCACGTGGAGGCTCACGTGTATGGCTCGTGACCAAGATTTGGGTCGAGCTCATTAGTGGACCCTGCTCCTTGCTCGTTGAGTATTTATGCTCGGTGCGAGGAACATTGCAGTCATGATTTATGTAATAGCCCGAATTGGGGAACAAAACACTTGTTCATTTTCGTTTGATTGTTGTGACTTGAGCTAGATGCGCTGATTTGCTGATGATAGTTGGATGGTTGAGCCGTCGGTTACGGGAAGCTAGGAGGTCTTTGTAGGGTGACGTCGGCTAGGTACAGTGCTATGATAGGTCGCGCCTTTCCGAGATGTGCATTAATGGCGGGTTTGATCGGGTGTATCGCAGCCGCCTAAAATCTTGGATTTGAAATTTTTAGGTCGATAATTTGCACGCCTTTCTTCATATTTTCCCCTATAAAAGGGGAAAACCTTCTCTTTTTTACTACCTTCTTGTCTCCAAACCTTCTCTGCATCAGACAGCGCGTTTTCTGACCTGCATTCAATTTTTCGGCAAACAACCTCTTTTTTTCTGCAAACTAGACTGCTTCCAGATTTCCCCTTCCGGTAAACTAATCCTAATTCAACCAACAAGTAAGTCCTCCTGCTTTTTTTATTTTCCTTTTTCTGGGTTGATGTCTAATGTTTTAGAATTTTTGGGTTCCTTCATGTTATGTTCTTCATGTTCATCTTTTCTGGGTAGAATTTGAGGGTTCTTCCTCTAGATCTAGGTAGTTCATAGGGAGATCGAGGAGAATTTTCAAGAAATCAAGATTTTTGTGGAGCTTTAATCAATATTTTCTTCGATCTCTTGTAAGGATGTCTTATTCACTTCGGTTATTTGTTGAGAGTTCTACCATGAACAAGAAGCGTATGATTATGACCATGGGGCGTATGAACCCTATGTCCAAGTAGATTATGAAAAAAACTGGCTCTGATGTGCATGTTCTTGAGGAAAGAAATACCCAGGAAGCGAGCAGCCGAGCTCCCTTGGAGAGAATTGTTAACGATGTGACCACCGAGTAGGACGCTGAAGAAGGTGAGGTGAGCTCGAGTGGTAATCAGAGTGAAAAAGAATTAGCTGGTTGGACTCGAGCAGGACGGAGAACTCGAAATGGGGAATAATTTGAATTTGTTTGCTCATTGGTAGTACATGGATTCCCTTGCAGAAGTGGGAAATTGGTTTAGCTCGATTGAGATTTTGAGCAAAATTACTGAGGAGTCCCTTATGAATCCGAGATGACCCCTGCTCAAATGAGGAATAAGACGAGGAGGGTGGCATTCTTCTATGATTTCTTTCGCGTCGAGATGCGCTTTCCCCTAGACCTTTTTATTTTTGAATTTTTTTATGGAAACCAATGCAGTTCCCTGGGACCTCCAACTGACCACAATGCTAATTTTGATTGTTTTTACTGCGACCTGCCGGCTAGTCGAATTTGAGCCAGAAATGACCATACTCCGCAAACTTTTCCAGTATACAAAGGATAGTCGATTAGGCCGGATCACTAGTCGCTCGAAGGCGGGAACTTTGAAGATGTTTACCGAATTCCCCTAAAAGGTTGACAAATGGGATAAAAGGATCATTGTAGTGGAGTCTCGGGTAGGATGGCCCTTCACCTTGACCCCTTACGAACTGAAGCCTCTGACCTACGACAAACATGCCACATTTATTGGGAAAGACATGTGCATAAACATGTTGAGAGATGCATTAGGGGTGACCGAGCAAGGTCAAAAGTGGTTGATAGATTGGAAATCAATCGTGCAGGATCCCAAGTTTTTGCGTTTGGCCGAGATGTATCATGCTCCCGTTGAGGGTGTTGAGCCCTTGGTTACCATTAGTCCCAAATCCGTTCATCCCTATTGGGGGAGTTGTCATGGCAACAAGTTTCCAAGTGAATACACTTCCTGTTCGCAGGGGGGAGATTGTACCGCTCCCCTTAATTTTAATGATGTTGGTATATGACTCGTTTTTCTATTCGCTTAGTTTGTAAACTTTTTTTTATCTCTAACTTGTTTTCTTTTCTGGCAGTGGTGAAGGATATCCTGCGTCAATGCAAAGCTGCCTTTAAAGATGGAAATATAGATCGGAATGCCGAGTTTCTAGGGCGCGACCAGCCAAGACCAGTCCAGCTCCATACATCTGTTTTTTTTTTAGAGAAGTAAGAAAAATTCTCAAACTTCTAGTTCAGGTCACAAGTCTCCTTCCTCCACACCAGTTCCGTCCAACGAGCAGGCCACCCGGAAACGTCCAGCTGAACAGAATGCCCGAGCGGGAGACCGGGCTACCCGATCCCAGGTAAATGACATTACACCCTAAGAAACTATTCAAGGGGAACCTACCATTCTGCCTTCTCCCACCCCTCTGTTACCTCCTGTCACCGGGCTACCTCCTCCTCCTCCCCAACACAAAGAACTATCGAGGAGCAGTACACCCAGCTGGTTGAGGGCTAACTTTATGATGCCTTTGACCCGAGATGGGGTTAAAGGTCTGGTTATCGAGATCTCTATTGTTTCTCCACTTGGGGGAATTAACCTTCATGAGCGAGGAAACATGAGTGCCGTGTGCAAGTAGGGAATCTTGAAGAGAATTGTGCACACGGAATGTCTGCACCGTGATGCCGAGACCCTCAATAGCACCTTGCTCGGGGAGGTCGGGCTATTTTATTAATTGTCTTAAAAATTAAGATGAAAAAATTAATATGGCAACGATCAAAACAAGTAAATAAAATTAATTTTCTAAACAATTAATATTTAAAAAATCAATAATTTACCCCATATCTTTCACAACTCAAGAACATCTTTCCTGGATTTTGATCGGTCCCTGATGTACGTATAATAGTCATCCTTCCACAATGATACGAATTGTGTTCATCGTGAAATAACAGATACAATGGAATGAATTGTTATGAAATAATAGAGAATGAGATGAAATTTGTTTTGGATGAAATGTGTATATAAATACCCAAAATTAGTCTTGGTCTATTCATTTTGCAAAAAAAATACAATGTACAAGGTTTGTTTTGCAACCCAAAACACGGGAAATGGATCCTTGTTCCCGCCTGTTTCCACGTGCCATGTTGGCAACCAACTCATCTTTTCGTTTGAAAACTAACACCTCTTTGACGGAATGTTTTAATTACAAAAATTAAAATAGGTGGATGTTTAATAGTATGAAAATCAATGTGTGGTTAATTTTCCAAAACGGGAAATAGGCTAGTATTTTTTTACAATTATCTTGATAAGTTTACTAAAAAAAGAACATACATCGAGGGACAAAATATTCAAAAAAAACAAAGCCCCTCTTTCACGGGTTGATTATGTAGTTCATAAATTTTAGATTATTTTTTAAAATTTATTTTAATTTGACTCTCACCACCTTTTAAACTTATTACTTTTTGTTTCAATTATTCAAAAACTACGAAAATAGCCACAAATGCTACAAATAGAGCAGATTCCTTTCTAAACCAAACTGAACCAATACTCATGGTTTGGTCCCGGTCCAAAATTTTAGTAAATTGGGTTGGTTTCAGTTTAAAACTTATAAGGGAGAAATTTGGGCCGGTCCCCTGTGAAGAAATTATAGCCGGAAAAATCTCTTATATTTGTTTTAAATCGCTAAAGTACACTAATCACAATGTAAAAATTGGGCATCGCAATGAATAATTGAAGTCTGTCCAAATTTGGGCATCGCAATGCAAAAATCATTGCCTAAATTTGGGCATCGTAATGCAAAACTATGTATTGCGATGCATAAAAAAGAGAACAACGAGTGGGAACCATCTAATTGGAATATGATTGACACCTCAATTCCATACCCCTGCGCTACGATGTCCAAAAAATATAATTTACAAATTAAATGGACTAACAGAAGTTACTTCTGTTATGTTTCAGGGTAACCAGGACTTAACAGAGAATGACCAATATTCAGAGGGGTGGAAAGTGCAAAAGAAAATTTGTAAAAATAGGAAGAGGGAGCCGCGCCCCCATGCCATGCGAGCCGCGACCACAGTACATGGAAGCTGCGCCCTCTTGTTTCTTCTTCATCTTCAGCGAGCAAGTCATACAGACGTTAGACTTCGATCTTCATCTTCAACCAGCAACTTTAGTTGCCTGTTTCGCCGGTTGCCCGTTGCTAAATTCTCCTATAAATAGAAAGGCTCCCCTCCCTCATTCCACACACCAAAAACTTCATCCTCTACTCTCCCTATCGAAGAGCTGCCGATCCTTCTCTCCTCCCTTGCCCGAGCAACTGAGCCTTCTCTCCTCCCTCGCCCAAACGAGCCTTCCTTGCTCCCAGTAAACCTCCTCTCCTCATCCAAGCGAGCCTTCTTTGCTCACTACAAGCCTCTACTCCTTACTCACTGCAAGCCTTCATCCTTGCCTCAACAAACAGATCAAAAAACCAAATACTACCGTTACATTGCCCAAATTTTGCAAAACAACAACAATAACAACAAAAGCAAAAAGACTTTTTTTTTTTTAATTTTTATTTAAGGAAGCAGGACGGCACCTGCGGGAGATATATTAAGAAAATAAATAGGAACAAACTTGAGGGGGACAACCAATCTTGCCCTTATAAATGGGAGGACAGAGGAGCCTAACCTTGAAAGAGAAATACAGATATAAAAAGAAAATACAAAGGAACAATCAACATCTATGAAAATTGTGATAACCATAAGAGTCCATCATTAAAGCCTTTTTCACCAAAACAGGAAGATCCAAGAAGGAAGAGAAAACCTTGTGACCACCTGTCTTGTGGGCCTCGGAAGCCAGCCGATCAGCCACAGAATTCTGATCTCTAAAAACATGGTGTAACTGAAATTTAGAGCACAACTGCCTACAATCTCGAAGAGCATAAGTATACTGCCAAGGAGCCGAGTGATGATGAGCAAGAACATCTATAGCAACCTGAGAGTCCGATTCAACAACAACCTGAGAAAGCCCCAAAGTACGACACAAAAGTAAACCATCCCGTAAGGCCAGGATCTCAGCCTTCATATTAGTACCAAACTGGAAGTGAGAAAAGAAAGCACCAATAAAATCCCCCTTATGATCCCTAATAACACCACCACCCGTGCACTGACCATTAATGGGAGAGCCATCCGTATTGAGCTTCACGAAACCAAAGTCGGGAGGATGCTAACGAAGCCATAAGCCCTTACGAAAAGAAGGAGACAATAAAGGAATTCCAAGTCTTTGTAACACGATAGAAGCCCGAGGAGCACAAAGAGCCTTAGGCTTATATATATATAACATGTCCCGGAGGTTGTGTAAGACTTTATGAAAAATCCTTTCAACACTCATAGGAACACCATCAAACAAAGCATCACAACGAGCTTTCCAAATTTCCCAACATGAGAACATAAAAATACCAAGTTGACAAGCTCCAAGTTGGATACGAAGAGAAACGCAAGACCAAATGTCGAATAAATGAGAAATATTTACGTACGTAGCAACTTTATTGAAAAGCGTTGCAAACCGAGACCAAATACTCGCAGCAATTTCAGAGAACACAAAAAGATGCACCAAGGACTCCTCATGATGATGAATATAACAACATATGCATTTAGACACTAAATGAATTCTCTTAGAGCGAAGATTAACATCAACAGAGAGAGCGTTATGAAAGAGCCGCCAAACGAAAACACTAACTTTTGTAGGAATCCACGGCTGCCAGATTTTACGAGCCCAAATTAACACTGGATGCTTCTCTCTATGATGTTTCCAAAAGGCTGAAGAACTGAACATACCACTCGGTGTGAGAGTACAGACAGGTCGATCAGGGTCGTCACTTAACCGAAGCTGCAGAATCTCCGGATGAAGAGAGACAGGAACTGATTGATACAAATCTTCAAGGATTGGGTAAGCAGACGGAACTGACAAATTTTGATCCATAGGAAGCGGGCCAACCAGCCGCCTACCACTCCAGTTTGAATCCCAGAAGGATATATCGCCTCTAGCAACAACCCAACGACTGCAATCCTGAATGAGACTCATCTGATTCATAATAGCCTTCCATGGTTGGGACCTGATAAGACACAAGGTGGCCGACTGATCAGTCCCATATTTATGGCGACAAAACTGAGCCCAAAGGGTCTACCCATGAAGTGCACTCCAAACAAATTTTGCATGCAAAGAGTCCATCACTTGCTGAAGAGAGCGAATACCCAAACCCCCATCTTCCAAGGGACGACAAACTAAATGCCAAGCCACCCAATGAGTTATGTGCTCCCCTTTGGCACTCCATAAAAATTCTGCAATAGCCCTTTTAATTCTCGCAATAACCAACTTAGGAATCGTAGTAGAAGCCAAGGAATAGATAGGGATATTGTAGAGAACAGACTTGACCAAAGTGATTTTAGCTCCGAAAGAAAGAAAATGAGACCGCCAGCCATTAATCTTTGTAATCACTCGAGAAATGAGATCTTCAAAATAGCAGCATTTCATTTGACCCTTAAATAAAGGAGTTCCAAGATAACACATAGGCCAAAACCTTTTAGAGCAACCAGACCACTTAACAAGCTACCGAACAGATCTGGAACTACAACGCTTGCTCACATAAAAACCACTCTTCTGCACATTAATCATCTAACCAAAAGATCCCTCATAAGCAGAGAAAATATTTCGCAAACCCAACACAGAAGACATAGAAGCATTGTAGAACACCAGCATATCATCTACGTACAAAAGATGAGACACCTGCATACCCCCATGACCATGATGATATGGAAGAACCTGACCCCTTTGGATAGCTCTATTAATATTAAAAGATAGAACCTCCTGAGCCAAAATAAAGAGAAGCGGAGACAGCGGGTCTCCTTGGCGCACACCTCTAGACGAGTGGAAAAAACCATAAGAATCCCCATTAACGCTAATAGAATACCAGATGTTGGATAAGAGACGATGGACCAAAGCACAGTTCTCATAATTAAAACTCATAGCCTTTAAAGTGTGTAAAAGGAAATCCCATTCAAATCTATCATAAGCTTTGGACATATCAAATTTGAAAACCACATTACCCCCCCCCCGAACTTTAGTATCAATACGGTAAACAAGCTCATGAGCAAGCAAAATATTTTCCTGGATATGACGATTCTTAACGAAACCAGATTGTTCCATAGACACTAGCTTGGGCAACAAATTCGAAAGACGGGAAGCAAAAATACGGGAAATAATTTTGCAAATAAAATTACACAGACTAATCGGACGAAGATCCCCCAAAACCTCAGGCCTGACAACTAAAAATAATAAAAGAACAAAATAATAATATAGAGACGAGAATGAAGCAATATTAAAAATAAAGCCCCGACCCTTTTATTGTGCTACCCGGAAATTTATTGCAAATATATATATATTTTTTTGAAAAAAATGCATATTTTTAAACATACCTGTAACAATTACTGAAACGAGACTGCTACAAGATGGAGGATCATATCCACAAATATAGACACGGTTGTATAGGAACGCAATATTCAAATTCTTAAATTAATATAACAAGCATACTTTAGCCAGAAACAAAGAAAAACAAAAAAAAAAAGTTTTTTTTAATGAGTCTAGCCCTCCATTTTTATTTAAAATAAAAACGATCTCCCCAGCAGAGTCGCCACTGTGGGTTTCCGGGACTGCGCCCGCTCCCCGCGCGCCCTTGGATAGGGGTATGCGTACGTGCGGAAGCGGGACACCACGCTTTCCATTCCACCCTCCCTTGTTTAGGGGAGGACGAAATTAAAAATGCGGAAAGGGTGTTGTCTAAAATAGCGCGTTGAATACGCCTCGGTAACTTCAGTGAATTTTTGCTCCAATATGAGAGCTTTGGGTTTTCTGTATCAAGTTATCATTTTTTTAGTGGATACCAGGATATAGGAATACATCACCCTTTCATTCTCATTCTCCCTTTTTTAGGGGAAAATGGAAAAGTGCAAGAAATGATGTTGCGAGGCCCCACTATGGATTTTATGAAAATTGTCTTATGACCTATTTCAGATCACTATGAGTGCTTTGGGTTTTCTATATCAAGTTATCCATTTTTTAGGGGATACCAGGATATAGGAATACATTACCCTTTCATTCTCATTCTCCCTTTTTTAGGGAAAACAAAAAAGTGCAAGAAAGGAGTGTTGCGATGCTCCACTGGATCCAAAATGTTTTATAGAGTCGCCATCTTTATTTTAAGGAAGAAATAAAGAAAACCCAGAGATTGCAAAAAAGGGTTCGGAGGCTAAGTTACGAGTTGGGAAGGTGCTAGGCACCCAACTCGCCCTTTCGGTCTCAAAAGTGGTTTTTGGCTAAAGTATGTTTTTTGTTATATTTATCTAGCTAATAAATAAAGCATTAAAAGACAGGAAATAAAAGCAAATACATCCATGGCTACATTATTTACGGACTTGCAGCCGTCTCCTTACAATAATTACAAATACATTTAAAAATATTTGACCATAATAACTGCTATTTTAAATAGTATTTCCTAACTAAATCCGGGCGACACAACGGCTTATATTTTTACATTGGGCCGGATTTGAAAATAACTTTTATAAATAAATGCCCTTAAAGGCTTTACCTTTTAGAGCGTGGTGTGCTCGCTCTGTCCTTCTCGAGAAAGGGAGTCTTTTTTATGTTGTTGTTGCTGCTGTTTGGGCAGGGTAACGACTTATTTTTGGTGGTTTTGGCCTTTTTACTTGGGCAAAGCAACTGCTCTTTCCAAGGTTTTTGGGATCGGGAAAATAGGGTGGATACCTAACTAAAGGGTTAGAGATCACTTTGACTGGTTGGATTTACTTTTGGCGGAGTTTTGGCAGGGTTTCGAGGCTTTATGGAAGGATCGCTCCCCATCTCACTTCGCTCTCTAATTTCTCAGCGTAACAACGACGCGGAGAAATTTTATCGGTGTCTTACGGTGTGTTGAAAGTGAGCCCCAAGCCTTCTATTTATAGGCTGGGAAGAGGACTCATCGGGGATTACAATTTCTCTCAGCGTGCTTGATTTCCTTGTACACCGCGCTTCAGAAATTGCACAATGCGTTAACTGGGAGTGAGACTGTAGCACCTTGGGCGCGGCCATAAGGCTCCTTGGGTGCCGCGCCAAGGACCCCTTTTGGCAGCGCCAACGCACTATTCTAGGTTCCAATTTTGACGCTTTAGCCCCTACATTTACTGTTTTGCGCATCCTTCTTTACCTTTTGCATTTTTAACTCATGTAACTTGACATTTGTTAAGTTTTCACAGGTCTTGATATCACATGCCAGAGTTACAAACCAGGGGTACGAAATTGGGGTGTCTACACCTTCACATCGAGTTTGAAGGGTCTCTCAAACATCCTTAGCAGAGTCATAATTAGCAATAACCCTAAACGTGTTGGCATCTAAGGCCTTGTATATGGCTGAAAGAGCTTTCAAATTAAATGAGGTTGTGGTTCTATCTTCAGTGGACCAATCTGCGTCACTGGAGATTTTAACATCACTATCATTATCAATGGTCCTAAGTGGAGTCCAACCATTCAGAATAGAAAGCCACGTTCTCTCACCAATTGATTTGATAAAGATACACATCTTAATTTTCCAAATTAAATAATTCACATTAGTCAAGGTATGAGAGCGAATAACATTCTCATACAGAGAATCCATCATGGCTAGCTACAACCAAAATCTTCTCTTAGTGACATCAAAATGAGACTCTGATACAAATTAAAAGTGCAATAGTAGCTAGGATTCCAAGAAAACTGTCAATGCAGTTTCTGATGCAGTTGCATCCAAAGGTACATTGACCAGATAACAAATCAAATAGACAACGGAAGTTTTTAATCTAATAAAACAAAGAAGCATATCAAACAATCTTCAAACAATGTTTATAGATCCAGCTTTATGGATGTGAGTGCCCCGTTTTTGATCGGATCCGCGCCACCGAAAGGCAGGGTGATTTCAAAACCTTTTTAAAGCGCATAAAATACGTTTGGTCTCAATTGTGGACTCAAAATATAGACAACATAGTCGCCATCTTTATTTTAAGGATAAATAAAAAAAACCAAAAATACCAGATTTGCAAAGGGTTCGAAGGCTAAGTTACGAGTTGGAAAAGGGTTAAGCACCCAACTCGCCCTTTTGGACTCAAAATAGGTTTTTTCAGCTAAATAGGCTCTTTTTATAAACTTAACAATTTAAATAAAGCATTTAGATACAAATAAAGCATTTAGATACATATATATATATATATATATATATATATATATATATATATATATATATGTATATACATATATATATATATATATATATATGTATATACATACATACATACATACATATATATATATATATATATATATATATATATATATATATATATATATATATATATATATATATATAATAAAAGAAATAAAGAAACTTACGTCAGCCTCATTTTAGAGTTGTAAATATATTTTATAAAAATTTGGCCATAATAAATTTTAGTGCTATTTATATAAATTTACTAACGACTTATTTCGTGATATATTAATATTTTAAATTACACTTTTTAAAGATAAAATAATAAATACTTTAGGGTACCTACCTCTTGAAGCGTGTGAGTTTTATCCCAGACCAAACTTCTTTTCTGGGTAGGCTTTAGGGTGTGCTCGCACTGTCCTTTAGGGAAAGGGAGTCTTTTTGCTTTTGCTGGATTTCGGACAGACTGCTCATTTTTGTTGTTTTCGCCTCGAGATCCGGGTGACACAACTGCTTGCTTGCTTGCTTTTTGCTGTCGTTGAGTTTGAAATCGGGCAGAGCAACTGCTTGCTTTGGTTAGATTTGACGTCTGGATTCGGGTAAGGCAAATGCTCTTTTTGAGATTTTGGAACCGATGAAATAGGGTGGAAACCTAGTTAGGTAGTTAGGGTTGACTTTGGCCAGAAAGTTTTAGTGTTTAGGGGAGGTTTTGGCAGCCTAGCGGAGCTTCGGGGTTGGATGGGAAACAACTGCGTAACTTTCACAGCGTTCTCTCCGTAAACTGTTTGTGAGTTCTCCTTCTTTTTCTCACTGTCGAAGCCTTCTATTTATAGGCTGAGGTTGGGTTTCCTTAACAGCGAAGGTAAACACATATATTTTCTTCCATGCTTTAACGGTTTGTACCATACGCTGAAGGAATTACACTAAAAGCTAACTGCAACAGTGAACAGTGCATTTATGGGCACTGCCTAGGGGCAATCTGAGCGCCGCCTGTGGGGGTTCTGGGCGATGCGCCCAAAGTGGCCTATGGTCACGCAATGCTTTGCTTTTTATTTTGTTTTTGCACTTTTGCCCCCTACAATTCATTGTTTGTTACTTCTTCTGTTCTTTTGCATTTTTACTCTGTAACTTGGCGTCCGTTAGTCCTTTTAACAGGTCTTGATATTTTATGGCATGTCATAAAATAGAGGTACGAAATTAGGGTGTCTACAATGGTTAAAAATGATTTCACTAAAAAGATTTTGAGTTTTACAAAAATTGTGAAACCTAACCAAATACAAAACCTTTAACAAGACTATGAAGTCTATAGAGGAAACCCACAAAAACACGAGTAAAACAAACGTGAGATTAAAAAAAATAAGTTTCCTAACAACTAGAAAAACAAATATTAAAACAATCAATGCAATTCGTGATGTTATTGCATTCACAACTACATCCAAATACTCCAAACAAAGCTCTCAGCCTTTTCTCTTTATCAGCGTGTATCTCTTGGTGTCTTATTTGCATAGCCTCTTCTTATATATATACTCGAATAGGAGACCTACACACACAAGAAAACCAACAACTCTAAGGAAATATAGAATAAATAAATAAATAGATTAGTTTTCTAATTTAGGTTAAAGATCTTACCAAAGATTTTGTCCAACTTAATTATGATAACACTTTATTATTATTTTAGAATCAAGAAAAAATACAATAATAAAATAAATAAAATAGAAAGTCAATATTTTACCCTTACACGTATGATTTCATAGATTCATGCATTTTTCATTTGTTAGCTACATCTCAATATTGTTCATAAAATTTTAAGCTTAGTAGTATTTTAAAGCCAAAGCCGGCAACTACTTAGTAGTGGCAAGGACATGAATAAATATATAAACTAAAACTACTATTGTTTCTAAGTTGACGTTAATAAATATAAATATCTCTCAAAGCAAACCATAATTGAATCAGCTGGTTGAAGTCTATAGATTAAATAGAATAAATAAATAAATAAAGAATCTCAAAGCTGAGAGTTGTCGGATAATCCATCCTTCTCTCGTACTGGTGAACCAAATAAGCTGCTGCAAACTCCGTCCTGCATAAATATTTTTAGTTGATAAAACTTAAAGATTAAAAAATATAATTAAAGATGAGTTATAAAATATATTATGACAGTAATACTTAGGGCTCGTTTGTTGTGACTTATGACTTATGACTTATAGCTGATAGTTTAAGTTGGTGGCTGAATGACTTTTGGCTGATTGTATGATAGACTGTTTGTTACAGCTGTTGAAAAGCTGCTTATGAGTCGTTATAATTATTTGTTAAAAAAAAAACTTGAAAATTAGTATTCATATTTTTATGTATATTTCATAAAAGGATGAAATGAGGACAATCAAATATTTATTAATGAATAGTTGTCTTCATGTTTAAAATAAACCAAAAAAGCTTAAAATTTTGGCTTTTTGGCTTTTGGTTTTTTAATGCATAAAGGGTGTTGTACCTTACTTATTGGCTTTTGGCTTATAAGCTGAAACAAACACTTTAAATATGACTTTTCAAAAGCCAAAAACCAAAAGTCACTCCAAATAAGCTGCAACAAACGAGCACTTATTATGCACTCTATCTTTTTCATTAATTATGTACTTATTATACTCACGTTCTCTCTCTAATATATGCAATAATGATAGTATTAAATAAATGGATATATTGAAAAAATGATAAAAATTTTGTACACTAAAAATGATAGTCATAAAATAAATAACATGGTAATAATCAATATAATAAGGGATATTAGACATGGTTATAATCTTACACAACTACCTCAAATAGGTATGAAATTAAAGGTATGCATGCTTGATAAGTCTAATTCTAAATAAATTTTATGGCATTTTATAATTCAATTTTAATTAGGAACATTAGTTGGAACATCATAAAATAAAAAGTAAGAACATTTACCCGAAACGAAGAAAATAATAATCAATATAATAAGGGATATTAGACATGGTTATAATCTTACACAACTACCTCAAATAGGTATGAAATTAAAGGTATGCATGCTTGATAAGTCTAATTCTCAATTTATAATGTGTTGATTCAATTTTATGGCAAATTAGGATAATTATGGAAGTTCGAGTTTTTGAATTATTTAATTTAATTTACATTAATTGTTTCTTGTTAATATATAGTTTATTTTGGGAAACAAAGTTTTGGCGGGACTATATTACGAAGAAAATAAAGCTTTAGACCTAACTTTGCATTAGTTGGAATTCTACATCAATCTCGATAATGGAGGTTCCTTCACATGTAAAGCTTCTTCAATCTTCATCTTCTTCAGATTTCTTACTTGCGTGTATTTTTATGCATTATTAAAGCGTATGTGGCAAGAGAGATAGAAATTATAGATGGCCAACTTTAAGTGTCATTCCTTCGTGTTGAGCTACGTACATATTTTCAATTCTTCTTCCACCAGACAAGTGAGATAAATTCCTTAGTCTTAGATGTAATACAAGTGAATGATAAGTGCGAATTGTTTTAAAGGTGGTCATCCTTCTTTTCACATTTCTTCTCCATTCCTTCTCCATTCTTTCTTCGTTCGACCTTTGTTACCCTGGTAAATTGTCATGGTCAATTTGTATTCATAGCTAATGAAAAACATGACATTAAGAAAAAAGGGAGAAATCATATGAGCCATGATTTTTATCTTTGTTGATGAGAAGGTGTAGTTTGAGTTTTTTAGTTTGGATTTTTTTTTCATTGGTTGTAATCATTATTGTTCATTTTTATGGGTTTAGATAGATTATTTTTTTTATTGTTTAAGTTTTGGTTCTAATATTTTTCTTGATTTTTGGTGTCTTTGGATTCCATTTTGAGTTAACTATTTCTGACTAATGTTTCAATAGTGTTTTTGCCATTTGATTCATTCTTGCCTTTTCTTTAGTCTATGATTTTAATTTTTAATTTACTTTTGTTTATGCTATGCATCCACATTCTTAGCTATTGTGACATTTTGAATCATATTTTCTTCTATTGATTAATGATTAATAACGGTCTGTAATTCCTATATATATACTGGCCAGTTCTATTGGTATGAATATAGATTAACGGTATCTATCAATTAATAATACCAATGATATATTCTATAATAATACATAAATCATTATAAACATTGAATAATTTAATGTGTAATTGATAAGTTAATATGACTTTTGATCTACTACTAATAATAACAAATATATAATACATACGGTCCTTCTAATAGACCACTTCCACTTACAAAATTCTACTACATTACTCATGTATCTTTTAATTGAGTAATCAAGTGAATATAATTAATTACTTGACCAAGTTTTTTTTTTCAATTTTGCTTCTTATTAAATGACATTGAGATACTATCTCATTAATTTAGACGTAAATTATTTTCTTTTGAGACAATTTAAATTCATTGGAGTAGCTAGGCAAAAGTTTTCAAACAAATTCATAGAATAATCAGGTTGTCTCAAGATTGAGACCAAAATAAGATGTACGAGAAGAAGATTACCTTATAATGCGTATTGTATCATCACATCTCAAAAAATGTACTTAATAGTTAACATGTCTTTCATTGGGAATGAAGAAATTTATTGATATGGCAAAAATGCAGCTTGGGCCGTCCGTGTGATGGATAGGATATCTAGACTTGATCTACTTCCTTGAACCTGATTAAGAATATGAAAACACCTTAGTGGAAGTGCAAGGCTTGGCCTCGCGAAACCACTCCAACGTGTGAGTAAGTGTCGTGTATGAGAGTGAAAAGAGAATTTGACAGAGGTTCTAGGCTCAAGAAAGAGTGTGTACCTTACGTGGTTTTTGGAGGGGTATTTATAGGCCCCTAATGACCTAGAATCCTGGTGGGATTCAGTTTCCATAGATGCCCAGTCAATTAAGGATGGAATCCCTAAATTGTAGGCATGATAGGCGGCTGGCTGCGTGAATGTAGGAGCAGATAAGGCAAATGTCCTGCTCGGATAAGGAAACCTTGGACTTGTCTTAGGGAGCAAGTTTCTGGAGTTTTCTGCTCGATGAGTGCCCGGGCGAGCAAGGCTCTGCCCGGCTACCTGGCGTAGACTGAGTTGAAGTGTAGATCCCGAGCGTGGCCCTTGGCCGGGCAGGCCAGGTCAGTACTCGACCAGGTTTGGACGGAATGAATCTGATTCTTTGCCCGATGTGAGTGTGGTCCCCGGACATGGCCCCTGGTCGGACAGGCAATGCCTGTGTCCAGCCAGGTTTAAACAGAAGTTGTTGCTCATTGCTCAATACCTTGGTTGCTTTGTCCGCTAGGCTGGCAGGTCCCACACTAATTATGCTCGTGACTGGCACGTGATGATAGCTCGTGCTTTACTCGTGACCCGCCTTGGGCCAGGCACATCAGTGGCCCCTAGCTCTTTCTCTGGCGAGTATTCATGCTCGGAGTGAGGACCGTACATGTCGGATGGTGTTTCTCTGGCCACGGGCTCCAACACTTGTGAATTTTTAAGAAAACGATGATAGGTTTAGAAGGCGGGTTCATGGAAGATTCTGGATCCTTAGTAGAATACAGCAGGAGCGTGCTGAGGAAGCTTGCCGTTGATGAGTACCGAGGAGAGTAGGCGAAAAGACGCGTGAGCCGTCAAGGGCTGGTGTGATTTGATAGGGTGTGGCTTTCGAAGCGCTGCATTTAATGCGAGTGTGCTGAGGATGACACCAGCCGTCCTGTGGAGCGCCGTTTGGGCATCCGTTTTCCCCCCAAAAATCCTGAAATCCTGCCTATAAAAGACATGCCCCCTCTCCCTCTAAACCTTTTACCATTTCTGAACTTTTAGAGAAAGAATTCTTCAAATCTTCCGGCATTCTTACTACTGCCTTGAGGTGATTCCCATATTCCGGTGGCCTTTCGTTCTGATTCCAAGTGTTCACCTGTTTCCGGTGCTTCAAGTTTTACAAGGGTTCAATTCCCGATTGCTCACAGAAGACGCTCCAAACCATTTCTGACAGTAAGTTTCTTGCCCTCTCTTTTCTGGTTTGTTCCTCGTTTTTCTCGTGTTTGATGAAGGTTTCGGGTTTTCCCTCATCTTTAACGCTTTGGGTAGGAGCCTCAAGATTAGAATTGGCCGCAGTGTAGAGATCGAGGAAAAGACCAAGTGGTCTTGCTCGCTAGGCGGTATGGCCCCTTGGTGTACCTAGACTTAGGAATTTTTCCTTTTTGCTTTATCGATTATCCCAGCGTTGACTTTCCTTCCTCGATCTCTTTTGTAGATGTCGATGTTTCGGAAAATGACCGTGAAACAACCGGTATGGCGGGAAAAATGATTCTCACGAGCAACGGTAACTCCCCCATCGATTATCTTGTTGGAAGAGGAGAGGAATCAATGGTTGGACAGACTGATCCTGGGCGCGTGGCCCCTCCAATAGTTGATGTGGTTGATTCCTCCAGCGGGGAAGGCCACTCTGGAGAGGAGAGTGTTACTGGCGGGCTGGGCTCACGAGCGATGGGCGGCTAAAGAAGATATGGTCGCTCAAAGTAGCGAGAAAGGGCCGATGCCTCGAGCTCGATATGAAACAGATGACGTGTCCCTTGCCCACCACCCGAAAAGACTCGCCGCCTCGAGTGAGGCCACACTTGATGAGGTTGTTGATGGAGACGAGGAGCCCGACCGCGTGAATGCCGACGGAGTCGGCGATGTCGCCATCGGCCACGTTGGACACAGCCGATAAGGTGATAGCCCGGCTTACGCCCCAGGATCAACACCGCTTATTATAGGGCAAGACGGACGCGTTCGATTGTGTGTCGAGCTTACCCGCGAACAAGGGAATGAGCTCCCCTGCTTCGCCGATTTCTACCTGGGTCGGTTACACCTTCCGCTAGAGCCCTTTTTAGTGGATTTTTAGCTTCGAGACCAGGTCATGCCTTGTGATTTGATGTTGAACATTGTCCGAGCGATCACGGCCTTCACGGTTGCCGCTTGCTAGGCCGAGAGTCGACATGTATTTATTTCGTAGTTATTTACGTTTGCCTCGAGCAGTATATTTAATTAGCGAGGTCCAACCTGCCTTTCGAGGCTCTTATCCGACGCCCCGGAAAGGTTGAGGCCCGGAATGGGGAGGTCTTATTTATTGAATCCGGGTGGATGGCCATTTGTGCCTACGACAACCGGGGAAATGAAGATCCCTGCTGTCTCTAAGAAAGACTCGCCTCGTGGGAGATTTCCGCCTCGGCCAAGGTTGGCCCTGGGGTTGTTGAGAAAATGAAACACGTCGGCCAACAATTTCTGCTCGACTAGAAAGAGCTGGTGTGTAATCCATACAACCTACGCCCGACGTGATGCGAGCCGAAGTTCTGAGGTGGAGCCCTATTAATTCATGCATTACGGTAGACCCCATCCGCAGACGGTGATCGCCACAAGCGATGTAAGTCAGCGAAGCGCGTAAAGTGTCAACGATTGCCCCGACGCGAATGTCTAATTCCCAACCCTACTTGAGGACTAGAATGGTTGCTCGTTAATTGCGAACATGCTTCAATTTTTGTTTTGATCAATCTTTAGTTTGTAGCAAGATCTTGATCGTGGTCTTTTTGTTTTTCG
>CM028378.1:27320370-27388121 GCA_013146195.2 Codonopsis lanceolata | reverse complement strand
AAGACTTTCATTTTTTTTGATCATTAACTAATAACAATATCAATTAATAATAGAATTGATAAAGAGTATTTATATCATAGTTGTTACAAAATACCTATTGTTATGCTCCCATTAAAATTAATATTAATAATTACATTAACAATTCTCTAATAACAATACCTAATACATAGTTGGTGAAAGTCATATGGTTGTCTCCTCACCCCAATTTGATAAATCTTGAATGTGAAACATCCACTTAGGCAAACTCTTGGATTTAAAAGAGACTTTCATTTTTTGATCATTAACTAATAACAATATCAATTAATAATAGAATTGATAAAGTATTTATATCATAGTTGTTACAAAATACATATTGTTATGCTCCCATTAAAATTAGTATTAATAATTACACATTAACAATTCTCTAATAACAATACCTATACATAGTTGGTGAAGAGTCATATGGTTGTGTCTCCTCACCCCATTTTGATAAATCTTGAATGTGAAACATCCACTTAGGCAAACTCTTGGATTTAAAAAGACTTTTCATTTTTGATCATTAACTAATAACAATATCAATTAATAATAGAATTGATAAAGAGTATTTATATCATAGTTGTTACAAAATACCTATTGTTATGCTCCCATTAAAATTAGTATTAATAATTACACATTAACAATTCTCCTAATAACAATACCTATACATAAAAATAGAAGTCTAATTACTAAAGAACTCCTCCTAATGCACTAAGTAAACAAGTTGAATAAACTCTTCTAACTCTACCATGTGGCTCCATGAAATAAAGTATAATTACTTTATTGAAGGTTAGTTTTATTGAAGCTAAAATAATTCGGTGTAAGCTTAAAGTAAAATTAAGGACTCCAAAAGACGATGGCTCAAAGTAAAATTTTAGGAGTACAGGCAAAACGTTTTCACTAGTTCATAGAATAATCAGGTTGTCTCAAGATTGAGACCAAAATAAGATGTACGAGAAGAAGATTACCTTATAATGCGTATTGTATCATCACATCTCAAAAAATGTACTTAATAGTTAACATGTCTTTCATTGGGAATGAAGAAATTTAATGATGTGGCAAAAATGCAGCTTGGGCCGTCCGTGTGATGGATAGGATATCTAGACTTGATCTACTTCCTTGAACCTGATTAAGAATATGAAAACACCTTAGTGGAAGTGCAAGGCTTGGCCTCGCTGAAACCACTCCAACGTGTGAGTAAGTGTCGGTGTATGAGAGTGAAAGAGAATTTGTGAGGTTCTAGGCTCAAGAAAGAGTGTGTACCTTACGTGGTTTTTGGAGGGGGTATTTATAGGCCCCTAATGACCTAGAATCTGGTGGGATTCGGTTTCCATAGATGCCAGGTCAATTAAGGATGGAATCCCTAAATTGTAGGCATGATAGGCGGTACTGCTGTGAATGTAGGAGCGAGATAAGGCAAATGTCTGCTTTCGGATAAGGAAACCTTGGACTTGTCTTAGGGAGCAAGCTTCTGGAGTTTCCTGCTCGATGAGTGCCCGGGCGAGCAAGGCTCTGCCGGCCACTGGCGTGGGCGAGGTTGAAGTGTAGATCCGGCGTGGCCCTTGGCGGAAGGCAGTCGATACTCGACCAGGTTTGGACGGAATGAATCTGATTCTTTGCCCGATGTGAGTGTGGTCCCCGGACATGGCCCAGTCAGTCGGACCCGATACGTGTCCGGCCAGTTTAAAGAGTTGTTGCTCGTTGCTCAATACCTTGGTTGCTTTGTCCGCTAAGTGGCAGTCCCACACTAATTATGCTCGTGACTGGCACGTGATGATAGCTCGTGCTTTACTCGTGACCCGCCTTGGGCCAGGCACATCAGTGGCCCCTAGCTCTTTCTCTGGCGAGTATTCATGCTCGGAGTGAGGAGCGTACATGTCGAATGGTGTTTCTCTGGCCACGGGCTCCAACACTTGTGAATTTTTAAGAAAACGATGATAGGTTTAGAAGGCGGGTTCATGGAAGATTCTGGATCCTTAGTAGAATACAGCAGGAGCGTGCTGAGGAAGCTTGCCGTTGATGAGTCCGAGAGAGTAGGCTTAAAAGGCGTGAGCCGTCGAGTGTGATTTGATAGGGTGTGGCTTTAAGCGCCATTTAATGCGAGTGTGTCCGAGGATGACACCACCGGCCGTCTGTGGAAGCGCCGTTTGGGCATCCGTTTTCCCAAAATCACGAAATCACCGCCTATAAAAGACCTGCCCCCTCTCCCTCTAAACCTTTTACCATTTCTGAACTTTTAGAGAAAGAATTCTTCAAATCTTCCGGCATTCTTACTACTGCCTTGAGGTGATTCCCATATTCTGGTGGCCTTTCGTTCTGATTCCAAGTGTTCACCTGTTTCCGGTGCTTCAAGTTTTACAAGGGTTCAATTCCCCGATTGCTCACAGAAGACGCTCCAAACCATTTCTGACAGTAAGTTTCTTGCCCTCTCTTTTCTGGTTTGTTCCTCGTTTTTCTGTGTTTGATGAAGGTTTCTGGGGTTTCTCCCCTCATCTTTATACGTTTCTGGGTAGGAGCCTCAAGATTAGAATTGGCCCTTAGGTAGAGATCGAGGAAAAGACCAAGTGGTCTTGCTCGCTAGGCGGGTATGGCCCCTTGGTGTACCTAGACTTAGGAATTTTTCCTTTTTGCTTTATCGATTATCCGGGCAAAACGTTGACTTTCCTTCCTCGATCTCTTTTGTAGATGTCTGATGTTTCAGAAAATGACCGTGAAACCTTCAGCTATGGCGGGAAAAATGATTCTCTGAGCAACGAGAGAACTCCCCCTATCGATTATGCGCTGGAAGAGGGAGAGGAATCAATGGTTGGACAGACTGATCCTGGGCGCGTGGCCCCTCCAATAGTTGATGTGGTTGATTCCTCCAGCGGGGAAGGCCACTCTGGAGAGGAGAGTGTTACTGGCGGGCTGGGCTCTGAACAGTGGGCAGCTAATGCCGAAGATATGGTCAGGCAAATACGGCCGAGCAAGGAGAGGCGGTTGGGGATGCCTCAGAGCCTGATGAAACAGATGACGTGTCCCTTGCCCACCACCTGAAAAAGACTCACCGCTCTCAAGTGGAGGCCACACTTGATGAGGTTGTTGATGGAGATGAGGAGCCCGACTGGTGTGAATGCCGATGAGAGTCGATATGCTGCTCACTGGGCCACGTTGGACACAGCGGATAAGGTGATAGCCTGGCTTACGTCCCTTGGGATCAACACCGCTTATTATAGGGCAAGCAAGATGGACGTGCCCGTTGGTGTCGAGCTTACCCGCGAACAAGGGAATGAGCTCCCGTTCTTCGCCGATTTCTTCCGGGTCGGGTTACACCTTCCGCTAGAGCCC
This sequence comes from Codonopsis lanceolata, assembly GCA_013146195.2. NCBI lineage: Eukaryota > Viridiplantae > Streptophyta > Magnoliopsida > Asterales > Campanulaceae > Codonopsis > Codonopsis lanceolata. The sequence goes on along the minus strand of CM028378.1, from coordinate 27,384,779 downwards.
TTTTTAGTGGATTTTTAGCTTGAGACCAAGGTCATGCCTTGTGATTTGATGTTGAACATTGTCCGAGCGATCAACGGCCTTCACGGTTGCCTGTCGCTTGCTAGGATTCGAGCCGGACATGTATTTACTCTGCAAGCTATTTACGTTTGCCTCGAGCACAGGCATACGAATTAGGGTGAGGTCCAACTCCAGCTTTCTGAGGCTCTTATCCGAAGTCCCTGGAAAGGTTGAGGCCTGGAATAGGAGGGTCTTATTTATTGAATCCCGGGTTGGATGGCCATTTGTGCCTACGACAACCGGGGAAATGAAGATCCCCAAGGTGGGAGATTTCCGCCTCGCTAAGAAGTTGTCTTCACGTCGGCCAGAAAGACATTGTAATCCATACAACCTATGGTTGTCCTCGGGGTTGTTGAAAATGAGAAGCACGTGATGCGAGAGCCGTCGGCCAACAATTTCGTTCCCCGGATGGAGCCCCTATTAATTCATGCACATGAGAGACCCCATCCGTACTGGGGTGACTGCCACAAGCAGATGTTTAAGCGCGAGTGCGTAAAGTGTCAACGATTGGGCCCCGACGCGAATTGTCGACCAGCATACGAGGACTAGAATGGTTGCTCGTTAATTGCGAACATGCTTCAATTTTTGTTTTGATCAATCTTTAGTTTGTAGCAGTACTGATCGTGTCTTGTCTTGTTTCGGGGATGAAGAATTTGGCGGTGCTGAAGAGTAGGAAGAAGCAGACTGATCAACGGACAGTCGATTTGAAGGCCAATGCCCCCGTGGCCTTGCCCAAGGTCCTATTTTTTCCGCCAGCAAAGAAAGCCTCGGCCTTGGGCAAGGTCTCGAGTCCGGTTAAGAAGGCAATGGCACCCAAAGTCGTTGTCCCTGTGCAGAAAGAGGTTGATGTGGTCGTTCCTGATAAGGCCGCCAAGGCCCCTGCTGCCAACATCTCTGTGGTCCATACTGCCAAGGACTCCAAAGCTATGGGAAAAAGAAAAAAGAGCCCCTCTCCTCCACTTGCCCGAACTGTTGTCGCGACTTTCTAAGCCCCCACTCAGGTGTTTGCCCCCACTCGGGGTAGCTACTACCCGGAGGCGGCTTCAAAATGTCATCTACCACTAGCGCGGCACGGGCGCTTGTGAAGGAAATCTCTGGGGATGCCCCCATGCTGGGGGGACCTAGATCTGCATGTCCGCGAGAGTCCGGGAGGTCTGGTGGGCAAAGGCATCATTGAAAGGGCCATGCATGATGGCCTAGCACAAGATCGAGATACTGATGGCCACGTCTTGGTCGGAAACGTAGGCCTATGCCTGAGCAAGGTAAAATAAGCTGCAGCTTGACATCTCTCTTCCTCTTCATCCACTCTTTATTCTTTTTCACACATTAACTGTTTTGCTCTTTGTTTGCAAATTGCCTTTACTTGTACCAACTTATATGATCGGTACAATGAAGAGAAGAAGACTCGGAAAAAGGTGGGGGCGGACTACAAGGCTCTTGTGGGCCTGCTGAAGGAGAAAGTCGAGCAGGTGGCTACCCTGGCTGACCAGCTGGAGACAAATGATGCTGCTACGAAGCAAAAAAGAAGCTGAGTTGTTTGAACGCAACTTGCTGCTGGCTGCCCAAAACAGCACTTTGGTCACTGAAAAGACTGAGCTGGTTGGCCAGATGAAGAAAAATCAGGCCGATCTGGAGAAGGGGAAGGATTCTTTGGCCGTGGTTACCAAGCAGAGGGACTCGCTGCAGGTGGAGCGGGATGCCTTGAAGATGCAGGCCATCAAGGATGCAAGCTTGGTGACTGACCTGATAGCGAAGCTGTCCGCTGCCAGGGAAACGGCGGTGGAGGATTTCAAGAGCTCCTCGGCCTTTGAAGATTCTGTGGATGCGACCATTGTGCCTTACTTTGCGCATGGCACTAATCATATCCTGAGGATGCTCGCAGGCCATGGCGGGGTGGGGATAAACATAATGGCTGAATGGGTTGTGCTCGACCCGTACGCCGACGCTGCCCGCCAGTTTCATCATCCGGTTCCTTATACCAAGGACGAACTGGAGCCCTTGCTAAGGGCGACGCAGAGGCTGGGCGTATGCCTTGGATCCCGCCTACCCCCTTGGATAATGTCTGCTCGCTAAATGATGACTGTATTTTATACGCAGTTATTGGGTATTATTCCGGCTTAAATTATGCTATTTCTCGAGGTTTTTGTTGTCTAATAAGTGTTTTAGTGTTGTTTTATAGTTTCAGAGACTTTTGGAATAATTGTGCAAAATATAGGCACTTTTTGCGGAATTGAAGAACTTCAGGGACCAAACTGCAAAATCTGGAAACTTGAAGTCCAAAAAGCTGAAAATCAGATTTTTTCCACAAAAATCAGCCGCCACTTATTGTGCTCCAATTGTCTTGGGAATTGTGAAATCATATTTTAATTCTTTTTTGAGTTTTAATTATATGTATCTCTTTTTTCTCTTTGTTGTATGATTAATTAGGTATAAATAGATCCCTTTAGTTAGGAAAAAAAGGAAAGAGGTTATGTATTATTTTTCTTTGTCTATGAAGAAATATTATTCAAGAATGAGTCAAGGTTTTGTATTTTCAATTATGGAGAATTAACTCCATAATCTATGAGGTGTGAGGTAACTTGTATCGAATTTATATTTTAATTCATATTTATGTTCATTCAATTCTTGTTGATTATGGTGATTATCAATCCCTATATTATTTCGCTTTCAACAAATGAATGTAATCGCAAATAATAAATGCCTAGAGGTGCGGATAACTGCATGACCAATGTGCATATGTCGTATACTGGCTCACCATCACAATAAATTGGACCTATCGATGCACGAGAATGATAAGTTAGGGTCAGGTTCATACATGACCTAGGTGACAGATAGATCATATGTTCTTGTGCTTAGGATATAGAATGGATGAATGTTGCGGGGATGGAGGCTGAACCAATAGTTCAACAGACTATATCTATCTTTTGTGAACGAACCCAAGAGATTGAATGATAATTATTTTGAATTAACATAGAGGAGATACAAGTGAATCCTAATTCCTAGACGATTTACAAATCTTTGATTTATCTCATATTTATATGCTTTGTTAGTTAGATTATTTTATTGCTTTCTAGTTAATTTAATTTATAAAACCAAAAAACCCCATTAGTTATTAATTACTTTATTTTAATAGATTAGTTAAATTTACTATAATCAAATCCAAATCTCTGTGGTTCGACCCTTGCTTCCAATACTATTCTATAATAGTCTTGTCCACTTGTAAGGAAAAATTTAAAATAAGACATCGATCAAGTTTTTGGCGCCGTTGCCGGGGATTTGTTATTTTGATTTTGTTAATTTAGCTTTTCTTTTGTTATTTTCGTTTTTTTATTAAAAAAAATTTCAAAAAATAATAAAAAAAATTCCGAAAATTTCAATATATATATATATATATATATATATATATATATATATATATATATTTTTTAAAAAAAAAATCTTTAAAAAAATGACGTACAATAATTATCATTGGGGTATGAAAAATTACGCACCTATGAGAGTCACAAATGAATATACCTACCGAAATGCTAAAATAAATCAATCATCTTTTCCTAATAGCTATGAACGTGATTATTCAATCATCCATCTTTTCCGCCCTATCATAATAACTATAATGAGCCACCCTATTATAATCTGCCCTTTTATAATGAACCTCCTCCTTATTCGTCCTATTATAATGAGCCTCCTTCTTATTGTCATCAATCATCTTTCTCCTCGCATAATTATTATAATGAACCACCTTCTTATTGTCATCAACCCTCTTTTTCTTCGCCCAGTGATTCCAGTGTGTCAGAAGATATTGCATATATGGAAGAACTAATTAAAACTCGCAAAACCCAATATGTAATCCAGAAAGCTTCAATTGTTAATGAACCTTATTCTTATTCGTCTTACCTTAAAAAGCAAGAACTAGAACAAAACTCTAAGTTTTTGGCAAAATTCGAAAAGGGGTTAAATGAGCTAAAGAAACAATATTAAGTAAATGACCCAACACCTTTAGATGAAGAAGTTCCAAAGTTAGAAGGAGCAAGCAAAGGTCAAGCTGCTCTTATTAAATATGTGTTAGAAGAAATAGAAAATTTAAAGGATCGACTTGCAAAAGTTAACGAAGAAAGAGAAGAGGTAAGCAATCCTATTCAACATTCTGATATGCTTAATAAAGTAGATAATTCTGATAAAGAAGTTGAAAAAGATAAAAGTGAAAATAATCAAGAAAAAGATGAAAAAGTAGAACTAGAAATGCGAGAGAAGGAGTTGATTCCTAAAGATGATGAGATACTCATGGAAGTCTCTAAGGGGGAATGTAATATAGAAATGGATAAAGGAAAAAACAAATATTGAGGAAAAAGAATTGGAAGTAATAGATGAGCCGACTGAAAAAGATGATGAGTTGATTTTAGAATCCCAAGATTTTCCACAAAATGACGTACCACCTCATTGTTCTCAAGAACCCGAAACAATTTCGGAGACTTTCACTGTAATTTAATCTCCAATTGATTCTCCGCTAGATACTTATGTGGAGTTAGGGACGCCTTCTTCATATTTTCTTGAAGAGAATCAAGAACATATTTTAGAGATACATGAGGATGAGCAATGTTATGATGAACAAGTGGAGGAAATTCCGGATAAGATTACATTGGAAGATTTAGGTGTGAAATTACCCGTCCCCAAATCAATTAGATGGCCATCGTATAAAGAAAATTTTGCCAAGGAAGTATTTGGCTTCAATGGACTAAAATTAAGACATTACATGAGTAGTGGATTTTATGGACAAAAAATGTGTGCATTCCTAAGCGATCCGGCGACACCTTCTTAGCGAAAAGGAATGATTTAAGTCAAGCTAACGACTATAACTTAGAACAATTTCTAACCATTATCTCTCTGTATTTATCGTGTTGCTTTTTGAGTCACTCGTTAGAGTCTCCCTGAGTTTATGGGTTTATAGGGGAGTGTTAATAGCGTCACCCTCACAAAAAGATTTTATTTTTATGTATTTATATGCATTAATGTTTAATAATTTTATTTTAGTTTTTGTAAATTTTTTTGTTTTAATTTAAACAGGTTAAAGACTGTTCAAAAAAATTTAATTTACGAATTCAACAAAAATTAATAAAGCAATTTACAATTAAAACAAAAAATAATAAAAGTTCAAAGGTTTAAGTGAAATTACCTTGCGGTCGCAAGCCCCTTTGACCTTGCAACCGCAAGATAGAGAGAAAGTTGGTGTGGGAAGCCAGGGAAGGGAGTACATTATTAAATAAACATTAAAAAAATAAAAGAAAAAAAAAGAAAGCCAGGAAAAGACGGCGGCTGCAGGGACCTCTTCTCTCTCTCTCTTCCGCCCAAACAACCCCAAATCGCCATATCTCCCTATCTATCTCACCCACTCCCGCCGGCCTTCATCTCCGGCGAAACTACATCTCCTTCTCCGGCGACGTCATCTCGTCCACCTTCCCTTCACCCAACCGCCGTTCCTGCTTTCGATTCCGGCTACCCTCTCGCTCCTTCTTTCTCCTGAACCACGCCACCTCCAAACCAAAGATCGCCATCTCCCTCATCTTCAAATCTGTCGTCCCCAATCGCCATCACCGTCTCCTTATCTGGCGAATCTGCTGCTGGAATCTTCATCCACAACCACCCACAACCGTAATCTCCCCCTTTCTTTCTCAATCACCGACGCTGACCCAACCCCAGAAACCTCTCGGTGAGTAATTTTTCCTCATATTTCGGCCTATATAAAACCCGACATCCCTCGCCTATGCGCTTTTCCAGCCTAGCGTCTTCCAGTTAAACTCAGTCGTCCCTTCCAGTTGATTTATAAACACCCTCGCCAAACCTGCCATCTCCTTTGCCAAGCAACCCAGTTGTACCTCTCATCTCCACACCCGCCATGTTTGGCCGAGCACCACAACCAATCCCATCTCCACACCCGCCATGTTGAGTAGTATGCAATTGTGAGAATTTTCCCAGTTAATTTGCCACCTATGTTACCTGGAAATCCTCGTGTTTGCATGTTCAAGTATTAATTGGTATATTTGCTGATGATCTGCATATTGCTATTATGATTTCAGTTGCTGAAAATTATCACGTGGAAAGTAACATTGTAAGAAATTGATTTTCATTAAAAAAAAAAAATTTGCATTAGTGTTTTCTTGAGAATGTTGTTCCAATCAAATTAAATTTTCAACTTTTAGAAATTGATGTTGGGAGATCGATTGCACAATTATTTTGTTGGAGAAATTGTTGTTGTGATCGGAGTATGTGCAATTTCTGATTGTCAAATATGTCCATCGGTTATCTAGAAGTGAACTCAAATTGGTTAAGTATAGTGCAAACTTGTTTAGGCAGAAATTCTGAATAATTTGATTATTGAGGAAATGGGTGATAATTGGTATGGTATAATTGTGGGGTGGGGACAATATGTTTGGTTTGTTTCCTATTGTCTATATTTGATTCGAGGACAATGTGAAATTTAAGTTTGGGAGTGTGAATTGACATGTGCTTTAATGATATTTTTTTGAGAAGAGCCGTTTTACCTGTATTAGTTAATTTAGTTTTTATTTTTTCCTGTATTAGTTAATTTAGTTTTTATTTTTTTTTGTTAGTTTTAGTAGTTAGTTTATTTTTAATAAAAAACAATAGAAAATTTGAAATTTTTCCGAGTCTTTAATTTTGGTGTGGTTACTTCTGCCAATGATAACATGTTTGTTAATAGCGATGCATGTATACTTGTCTGCAAGCCTTAGCTTGGTCTAGTTGATGGAACTTTATATCTCTAAAAAATTTTAGCACAAAAATACCATGACTTGATTTATTAAAGAATTTAGATAGTTTTATTGAGTTTATAGTACATATTTCATTCCATTGAACCTTGCTATTTTTGTGGTCATAAACATTTTAAACAACCGTCATTACATGATTGTTGCATTATATTTGCGACTTAGGTTTTTTTTATAACTTTTTTTTTCTCCTAAAGGGGGCATGGGAAGGGATCGAACCTGAGACCTCACACTTTGTGAAGCCCCATGTCTACCACTGGGCCACCCCCTTAGGGGCTGCGACTTAGGGTTGATTGCATGCTAAGTTAGATTTGTTAGACTTCTTTTGCTAATATGTCTCAAGCACACTTTCGAACCGTGAGTGCATTTAAGTCTTGATTTTCCCTACCTCTTTTCTAGCGAATGCTTATGTGAAATACTTGTGGAGCTCGTTTTTAAAACTATGAGTTACGGAATGATTTGAAACTTTGTTGAATTTATGTGAAAACGAAGCATGAGCCTTGTGGCAGTTAGGATATGATTTAGGTCATCTTTGGAACGTTTGACCCTTTTTATCTCACCATCCCTATTATATATTAATCTCTAGTGTTCTCTTTGAGCTTTATTAAAAAGAATGGCGTGTGTTAAGCACACATCGACCCACATTCGACATCGTTTCTATCACACACATTAACTTAACCCTAAAGCCTATACATTTTTGCCTACCCTTTGAGAGAGTAGGATTGGGTTGGGAATGTTGTCTATATGGTGATTGATGCAGTTCAAAAATAGCACCAATGAGTTCTTGTATTGAGAAAAAAAATATAACAAAAAAAAAAAGAAAAAAATATATATATGAAAAAGAAAAGAAAGAAGAATGAAAAGGGTGCGAAAATCAAAAGTGCACATGTCCTTCAAAAGAAAAAAAAAAGAATAGAAAAAAAAACAAAGAAAATAATCATTGAGAAGAAAATCTTTATGATGATGATGATACCTTCTTCAACCCAAAAGTCCAAGTTTGGGGGTTGTTGAAGGGAAGTGAGTGCTTTGTATGGGAAAAATGGAAATATTCTTACTCTCTCATTTTGAAATTTGTTACCCTTTTATTGTTACCCCTCACCTTGGCCTTACATTACAAGCTTAATAAAGTTCTATTGATCTAGTTGCTACATTTGTTTGTGTTAGTTGACATGGTTTGGAAGCATAGTTGATTTGACCCTTGTTTTGAATTATATACACATCTTCATATAGCTCACACTATTTGCATAATCTCAGCTATTATAAGTAATTGAGATTTGAGAGCATTGTATTTCATACATAGTTAGTGCATGAGATGGATGTATAAGCACTTGAATTCTAGTACGATCTTTCTTCGTGTTGTTAACTGGGTATTGATGGTATGTACATGTTTTGTGATGCACATGTTTTTATTGAAATATTTTGGGAATGAATGTTGTGCTTAGCTTGATAAAACCTTCTAAGTTTGGAGATAGTCAATTAATGGTTCACACACACACACATGGAGATGTACAAGTGATATTGATGATGATTGAGTGAAAGCCTAGACTTGTGGCTATGTGTTGTTATTTATCATTCCTTGAGGCATTATGTGGTACCATGCTGATGTTTTAACTTGTGAAAAGAAAAAAATATATTTTATTTGTTTTAATTTAGTTTAGTTTAGTTTTTTATTTTACTCGAGGACGAGCAAAAGTTTAAGTTTGGGGGTATTTGATGACTGTATTTTATACGCAGTTATTGTGTATTATTCCGGCTTAAATAATGCTATTTCTCGAGGTTTTTGTTGTCTAATAAGTGTTTTAGTGTTGTTTTATAGTTTCAGAGACTTTTGGAATAATTGTGCAAAATATAGGCACTTTTTGCGGAATTGAAGAACTTCAGGGACCAAACTGCAAAAGCTGGAAACTTGAAGTCCAAAAAGCTGAAAATCAGATTTTTTCCACAAAAATCAGCCGCCACTTATTGTGTTCCAATTGTGTTGGGAATTGTGAAATCATATTTTAATTCTTTTTTGTGTTTTAATTATAATGTATCTCTTTTTTCTCTTTGTTGTAAGATTAATTAGGTATAAATAGATCCATTTAGTTAGGAAAAAAAGGAAAGAAGTTCTGTATTATTTTTCTTTGTCTATGAAGAAAGATTATTCAAGAATGATTCAAGGTTTTGTATTTTCAATTATGGAGAATTAACTCCATAATCTAGGAGGTGGGAGGTAACTTGTATCGAATTTATGTTTTAATTCATATTTATGTTCATTCAATTCTTTTTGATTGTGGTGATTATCAATCCATATATTATTTCGCTTTGAACAAATGAATGTAATCGCAAATAATAAAGGCCTAGAGGTGCGGATAACTGCATGACCAATGTGCATATGTCGTACACTGGCTCACCATCACAATAAATTGGACATATCGATGCACGAGAGTGATAAGTTAGGGTCAGGTTCATACATGACCTAGGTGACAGATAGATCATATGTTCTTGTGCTTAGGATATAGAATTGATGAATGTTGCGGGGATGGAGGCTGAACCAATAGTTCAACAGACTATATCTATCTTTTGTGAACGAACCCAAGAGATTGAATGATAATTATTTTGAATTAACATAGAGGAGATACTAGTGAATCCTAATTCCTAGACGATTTACAAATCTTTGATTTATCTCATATTTATATGCTTTGTTAGTTAGATTATTTTATTGCTTTCTAGTTAATTTAATTTATAAAAACCAAAAAACCTCATTAGTTATTAATTGCTTTATTTTAATAGATTAGTTAAATTTACTATAATCAAATCCAAATCTCTGTGGTTCGACCCTTGCTTCCAATACTATTCTATAATAGTCTTGTCCACTTGCAAGGAAAATTTAAAATAAAACATCGATCACTAAACCAGACCTTGGAGTCTGAGGATGAGACGCTGAAAGAGAGCGAGCAGATGGAAGCAGAAGCCGCGCCCAAGGTTGTCGAAGATGAAGCTGCTCGGAAAGAGCTAAACCTTCAGTGTGAGATGCAATACCGGGCCAGCACTAAGGATCTTCCTCCCCCTCCAGAACAGGCTTAGTTTAGGGGTGTCATTTTTTGTTCGGCCTGCGTGCCACCATTTTTGACTCGTGACTGTAATTCCTTCCCTTTATGAATAGAAAACTATTTTTTTTATAATTGCTCCTTTATTTGAATTTTCCTGCACTTTGTTTAGCACTAGAATATATGTGTATGAACTGATCATAACAGGCATAATACAAACAGAACTAATTTGGCATGCAAAACTCATGCAATTATTACTTAAAAATAATAAGGCTAATTAAGCAAGCATATTATTTAAGTTGGAAGGTGCGCGGGCAGATGTTCCTACCTGGATTAAGTGCTTGGATCTGGCCAAGGCTTTTGGGCGGGCAGGACATACGTGCCTGCCCGGGCTAAGTGCTTGGTTATGGCCAAGGCTTTGAGCGAACATGCCCCTTCGCCCTGGAGCGAGCATCCTGAAGACTTCCTAGTGGGCAGGGTCCTACTCTGAGCGACAACCAGCAACCGGGCACGGCCATGTCCAACATTTGTATGTCAAAATGGTTGTTAGTATATCAACTGGGTATAGAGATATACGACTAACAGTGTTGCTCGGTCACTATAGGAATCCGAGGTAGTTAGCCGCTACCTTATGGGCATGGCCCATATCACCTGGTGGGCATCCCAATACGTGAATCGAGCATGGCCTAATCTTGTTCACGGAGAGGATAAGATATGTTCACAAATACTCGGGTATAGCAGAAGGTTGACCGGGTACGGCCCTGTCTGCTCGGCTAGCGAGCAGATTTAGCCAAACAATCCGAAAGTAATTGATAAATGAAGAGAAAATCAGTTGAACTAACAATCATAAATAACTTGTCTTTTATTGATAGAATGATGGTAACCTTCAACAAGGTTGAGGGTCATAAATAACTTGTCTTTTATTGTTTATTGAGAACTGGCTCAACAAGGCCGGTGATAGTATTTCTTCAGTGATCTCGCATGCTGTGATGTTTCAAGTCATTGCCTTTCCCCGGTTCCATAAGGTGTAGGTGCCTTCCCGGTTCCATAGTGTAGGTGCCAAGAACTCAAGAGTTCCCTATACCAAGAGTTCTTCCCAGAGAACTTTCCACATTCTTCCCGATGACCCGTTACCTCAACCTTCCTGAGTACCCAGTCCCCGACCATAAATGCTCTTCCTCGGACTCTTTTGTCATGGTGAGCCTTTGCTCGCTGCTTGTAATTGACCATCCTTAGTCAAGATCTAGCCTCTTTCTTCGAAAGCGTATCAAGGTCTATTGCTCCTGCAAGTTGATTATTCCTCGCTCACCGTAGAAACTCAGCTAGGCAAGGTCATTTCTACGGGGATCATTGCTTCAGATCCGTAGGTGCGCAAACGAGTTTCCGATTGGGCCTCGATGCTTTCCGACCGCCCACAAGGCCGATTGTAACTCTTCTGCCCATTTTCCACCGCCTCAGTTTCGAGCGTGTAAGACTTGCTTATTCTCCAAATTTCGCCTTGGCCGTTGCCTCAGGATAAGCAATGAATGATTGCCAATGTTTGACACCCAAACATGCACACTCAGCTAGGAACTTGTCCGAGAATTGGGTACCATGATCGGAGATGATTGCCCATGGGAGGCCGAATCTGCACCATATTTGGTCTTAGATGAACTTGATGATGTTTGCCTCATAAATCTTGGCTAGTGGCTTTGCTTCGATCCATTTTGTGAAATAGTCGATGGTGACAACTGCTATTTGTATTTGTACTGTGCTAAGGGAAAAGGACCGATCAAGTCGATTCCCCATATGTCGAATCGGCCAAAGCCGCTACGATTGAGTCTGCATGGTGACTAACCCGGTATATCCGCTGCATCGTTGGCATTTGTCACACTCACGAACATACTTCTCCGCATCTCCTGGTAATCCTATAGTACCTCGCGAAAAGCCTCTCTAGCATTCTCCTTCGTGGACTTCGTATAAAACACCCTCAGTTAATTCGGGGGAACACAATGAAGCATAGGTCTGACCTTAGATCGCTTGTATAGAATTCCCCCGACTACCAAGTATCTGCACGCTTGACTCCTAACCGTGGTGGCTTTGACTTTATCCGTTGGGAGGACACCTTGATCGATGTAGTCCTTGTAGTCATCAATCCAGCTTCTAACCGCTGGCTCAATGTCCATTATTACTGGTCTATCGATGGCCGGAGTTTCCAAGTGCTCAATCATGACTGATAGATTCAGTAATGCCAGGTTCGCTTCGGCGATCTTGGACAAGTAGTCTGCTCGTATGTAGTTTGCTCGGTCAATTCTGATGATCTCTCAAAACTTAAATTTCTTCAAAATTTCTTTAACAAGCTCGCAGTATTTGATCAGAGAAGGGAGATGCACCATATATTCCCCCTGGACTTGGTTCACTACTAGTTGTGAGTCCGAGTACACTGTGACCGCTTCGACGCCCATGTCGGCTGCGAGTTCAAGACCAGCAACCATCGCTTCGTATTCGGCTATGTTGTTAGAGACAGGGAACTTGAATCGGAGAGTCAATTCGAACTCGGTGATCTAGTCGGGAGCTATGAAAAGGATGCCAGCTCCGCTCCCGACTTTGTTCCCTGCACCGTCTACATAAAGGTCCCCATAGTAGGCCATCCAAGGCTGAGGAAATAGTCCGTGCTCGGGTTCTGTTAGTTGTTGAGCTTCAGATTCTTCTTGCTGGGTGAAGCTTGTTTCCACCAAAAAGCCGGCCAAGGCTTGGGCTTTAATTGTCCGCCTAGGCAGGCAGTCGATGTGGAATTCAGTTAGCTCGATCGACCAGTTGAGAAGCCTTCCCGATGAATCGAGCTTGTGGAGGACTTTGCACAGTGGAGCGTCTGTGTAGACTACAATTACATGTGCAGAAAAATAAGCCCTTAGTTTCCGAGCAGCTATGACAAGCGAGTAGGCTAATTTTTCTACATTAAAATAACGACCCTCAACAGGACTAAGGGCATTTGATACATAGTACACATGTTTTTGAATTCCTACCTCCTCCCTAACTAAAACAGCGGCAACAACTTGGTCTGTAGCCGCTAAGTACACATATAAGGGCTCCCCGGGTAGGGGACTGCTAAGGAGGGGCGGTTTACCAAGATATTCCCAGAGCTGCTCAAGGGATTTGGCACATTCTTCATTTCATTCGAACCCTTTGTTTCCGCGCAAGACCTTGAAGAATGGAAGGCACTTCTCCGCTGATCGGGAGATGAAGCGAGCAAGGGCAATGATTCTTCCGTTTAGTTGTTGAATGTTCTTAATACAGTAAGGCTGCTCCATCTCAAGCAAAGCCTGGATCTTCTTCGGATTTGCCTTTATCCCGTGCTGGTTAACCATAAATCCTAGAAATTTCCCTACTCGGACCCCGAACGCGCACTTGCTCGGATTCAGCTTCATGTTGTGTTTGTGCAGATTGGCAAACGTTTTTGCTAGGTCTATAGTGTGGTCGTGACCTTTGGTTTTGATGACCATGTCATTGATGTAAGCCTCCATGTTTCTGCCGAGCTTGGAGCCAAAGATCTTGTTGATTATGCGCTGATAGGTGGCCCATGCATTCTTCAGCCCGAAGGGCATCATATTGTAGTAGTAAAGACCCCCGGCTGCTCGGAAAGCTATTTTCGATTTGTCTTGCTCGTTCATCATAACTTGGTGGTACCCTGAGTACGCATCCAAGACGCTTAGCATTTCGAACCCTGTTATGGCATCTACGCGCACATCGATACGGGGCAGCGGGTAGCAATCTTTCGGGCAGGCCTTGTTAAGGCTTATGAAGTCGGCGCACATGCGCCATTTGTAGTTGGCCTTTCTGGCCATCACCACATTTGCCAGCCATGTCGGATACTAGATTTCCTCGATGATGTTAGCCTTCAAGAGTTTCTCGACCTCTGTTTTGATCGCTGCGCTCTTCTCTGGAGAGTACTGCCTTGGTCGTTGCTGAATAGGCCAAAATTTTGGATCCACGTTCAGGTCGTGGCGAGCAACATTTTCGCTGATTCCCTGCATGTCCTCGACCATCCATGCGAAGATATCCAAACTGTTTTTGAGTAGCTCGATCAATTTGTCCCGAGTCCCAGAAGGCATGGCCTTCCCGATCTTGATCTTCTGCTCGGGGTAAGCCGGGTTTATGATAATTTCTTCCAACTTATCATGTGGCTGAAATTCAGGTTCATCCCGGACTTGCAGAGTATCCATCTCAATTTCTTGTGTCTCGGGATGCCGGGCCTTACGTCTAGAGACTGTTGATTACAAGGTAACTTCAATTTAACATAAGTACTATTTATAAATTTTTGTGTTGAGCTACGTACATATTTTCAATTCTTCTTCCACCAGACAAGTGAGATAAATTCCTTAGTCTTAGATGTAATACAAGTGAATGATAAGTGCGAATTGTTTTAAAGGTGGTCATCCTTGTTTTCACATTTCTTCTCCATTCTTTCTTCGTTCGACCTCTGTTACCTGGTAAATTGTCATGGTCAATTTGCATTCATAGCTAATGAAAAACATATGACATTAAGAAAAAAGGGAGAAATCATATGAGCCATGATTTTTATTTTCGTTGATGAGAAGGTATAGTTTGAGTTTTTTAGTTTGGATTTTTTTTCATTGGTTGTAATCATTATTGTTCATTTTTATGGGTTTAGATAGATTTTTTTTTTTATTGTTTTAAGTTTTGGTTCTAATATTTTTCTTGATTTTTGGTGTCTTTGGATTCGATTTTGGGTTTACTATTTCTGACTAATGTTTCAATTTTGTTTTTGCCATTTGATTCATTCTTTCCTTTTCTTTAGTCGATGATTTTAATTTTTAATTTACTTTTGTTTATGCTATGCATCCACATTCTTAGCTATTGTGACATTTTGAATCATATTTTCTTCTATTGATTAATGATTAATAACGATCTGTAATTCCTATATATATACTGGCCAGTTCTATTGGTATGAATATAGATTAACGGTATCTATCAATTAATAATACCAATGATCTATTCTATAATAATACATGAATCATTGTAAACATTGAATAATTTAATGCGTAATTGATAAGTTAATACTATGACTTTTGATCTACTACTAATAATAACAAATATATAATACATACGCTCCTTTCTAATAGACCACTTCCACTTACAAAATTCTACTACATTACTCATGTATCTTTTAATTGAGTAATCAAGTGAATATAATTAATTACTTGACCAAGTTTTTTTTCAATTTTGCTTCTTATTAAATGACATTGAGATACTATCTCATTAATTTAGACGTAAATTATTTTCTTTTGAGACAATTTAAATTCATTGGAGTAGCTAGGCAAAAGTTTTCAACCAAATTCATAAAATAATCAGGCTAACTCAAGATTGAGACCAAAATTAGATGTACGAGAAGAAGATTATCTTACAATGCGTATTGTATCATCACATCTCAAAAAATGTACTTAATAAAGAAATTTACAAATGACATTTTCTTACAATAAAAGGAGTGATGTTTGTTTTATATTTGATGAGATAATGCAATCAAACTTACTAGTTGACTATCTTTCTTTTAATAGTTTTGATTCGATTTTAACAATACCTAATTTTTGTTAATATTGATCAATAACCAGCTATATTTAGTAATAATAATAATTTTTTAATTAAAAAAAATATTCCTAAAATGTATCAATTAAATTCAAAGGCAAATTATAGCAATTACTACTAATTAGCGAAGCAATGAATTAAAGGATTGATTTAATCTTACGAGGTTCTTATAAAAATTGAGAAAGTCAATTTCAGCCGTATAGTATAGTAATAGCAATAGCATTGATCTTTATGGCATGCGGTCCTTCCCTTACAACAGTGATTATAGTAAAGTTTATGGTAGATACGTAACTATAAAAGTAACAATCATTTATTCATATTTGGACTGGGGGAGGGGGAGTTAAAGATAAAAAATATATCATTAATAAAGAGTCGTGTGAAAGTTTTGATCTCCCGCCTCCCATGATATATCATTAATTCATTCTTCAATTGAGAAGCCGGTGCGTATTTTTATTTTTTATTTTTATTTTTAAGTGTAACTAGAAATAAGAAATTATAGTCAATTGAAAAGTCGAGGGTTCGTAGTGAGGGCATGTGTAGTGGAGGGAGTAAAAGTTTTTTGCAATAGGTACAAAGTTTTAACCGGTTGGTGAAAAAGTTTTTAATAATTTGTAAAGATTTATATCAATAAAGTGGAGGGTAAAAGGTTTATATTTAGTTATGGATACATGCTATAAAGCTTTTTAAAGATATATATGAATGTAGAAAATATGTTTAAAATGAAAAAGTTTATTAATTGATGTCTGACATGCTGAATAAACCTTTTAAAAACTTTATGAGTGTGGAGGCTCAGTGCTGACCCGGGTTTTAATAATGGTAAATGTCATTTAATTTGTTTTTTCTTGACCGCCATTTTCCCTCAAGTTCAATTAACTGGATAAGTACAGTGGTTTTTTATTTTTTTTTAACCTCTATACATAGCCGACATCAAAAAAATTAATTCAAAAATTCAAAGAGAAAACGAATAAATGATGATAGCCTGCGGAGATGCATACATCCGCATCCTTAATTAATTAATGTAGATCAAAGATGCAGTTTCTCTGTCTAATTTTTATATACTCCCTCTGCTTTACACACGAAACAAGTCTTCTTCTTTTTTTTTCTTTTTTTTTTATTTATGTTTTCCTCTTAAGAGGGGCGTGGGAAGGGATCGAACCTGATACCTCACACATTGTGAAGTCACATCTTTACCACTGAGCTACCCCCTTAGGGGCCACGAAACAAGTCTAATTTGTACAAATAATTATTTTTTGTAAGATTATAAAAACAGCTATCGATAAGTGTAAGAAATTAAATCACTTACTATTAATACACAGAATGGAAAGATCCTGGACCCAACAGTTTTTTTTTTTTTTTTGTGTGTGTGGAAAGAATGGTAGTAAAATCTCCCCTTCTTTATAAAAAAAAAAAAAGAAAAAGTGTTTACCAATTTAAATTCGTTGGTATTTTAGACCAAACCCAAAAATAATTTCAACCTACTTTAGGGAAAAAATTCAACTCTTAACTCGAGTTCAAATTTCATATACCACAAAAATGTACCACCAAACTCTATGATCCATGAATGATTCATGCTCAAACGTGTTTGATGGTACACGAATAATACACTTTTGTGGTACCGAAGATCTAGACTCTGTTAATGTATTCCAAATAGTCTTATTTAAATTTTTCTTAGTTAATTAACTTTTTTTAATTTTGATCAAAGATTTGTAATTAAAAGTTACTTATATTTACGAAAATGAGATGTTTTTTTTACTACAATTTTTGATTATCCGCTACATTACCAATTATTACATAAATTAAACACATATTTGGACAAAACTACCCCGTGATTACTTACACATATTAAGTTGTCCTTCATTGCTACTTTCCTAATTACCTATCTATATATTTTTCAAAAATATCAAATGATATTTGTATTAGAGAATGAATAATTGTATTTATTATTTAGTGGTTACTACCGTATCTAGTTTCTTTGTAGCGATTCTCTAATAATTTGTTACCGTCCACATGAATAACATAATTATTTTTTTAAATGTTTAATCTATAAAATTCATGGCTAGAGTGATGTTACATAATAAAAAATTAACATTATACGTAGTAAATATTTTTTGTCTACCGAATTTTGAAAAAACATGTGAACGTTGCATATTGAAAGAAAATAATTTACAATTAGATTCAATTAAATGATGTTTTATTAAAAATAATTTATGAAGTGATTAACCAATTATCAATCCAATACCTACCATATTGTTATTATTAAATTTTATTTTATAAAAAATAATGTTTAAATTAATATTTTATTAACAATTTTGGTAGATAAATACTTTAATAAATTAATTATTTTATAGTGAAACATGAAATGAGGCACAAGCAAAATAAAAATACAAAAAATATCATGTTAGTTAATGTGTTAAGAATTAAAACGTAATATGGAAATATGATATAATTTGCTCAATATCAAATGACAAATAATTCATAATAAAAAAATGTAGTGAAAATAACATCTATATATTCCTTCAATAACTGAAATCTCATAACTAAAATCAAATAAATGTATGTTAAAGAGTAATTTAATATTCTTCTAGCTATAGATTGACTTTATAATTGAGCTTGAAATTTGGTACTAGAAAAATTAAAAAGCTTAATTTCAAAGGTAAATCCAACACAAGATTTTGTTAAATTAAAAAAATTGATTCAATATTACGTAAGGCAATATTTTTCCACCACACGTAACTACGTAAGGCGTTGAATTTGAGTGGAAGTGGGCGAGTTTTTAGTTTTGTCGATATACTGTGACAAATTAAAAAACTCTTTGGATTGTGGATCGCAGCTTTATGCGTTGACTAAGGGTAAGGTGTATGAGTTTTTTTTTGGAGTAATGGTACTCCCTACGTCCTTTAATAATCGTTCTGTTTGACCCGGCGCACAGTTTAAGAAAAAACAATTGACTTAGATTATTTATATTGGTTTAATGTGTAGTTTCCTTTAAAGCCTATGTGTATGTGGCCCATAATTAAAGTAGAGTGAAAAAGTAAGGGTAAAATGGTAAAAATGATGTTCTAAAAAGATAAGTTTCAAAGTAGACAATTATTTTAAGACGGATGAAAAAGAAAAGGAGGACGATAATTTAGGGACGGAGGGAGTATTATCTATATCTATTATGTTTATGGGGCTTTGTAACGCATCAGTTTGGCCTCTCCTATATAGAGTTGCCCAGTTAACAACCCCCACTTCCCACCACCTACCTAGCTTCCTTCTTTATATAGCCCTTTCATGTCTTTCAATTCTTGATACACCCACCCTTCCATTCCATTTCATTTCATTTCATATATACACATCTCTCTTACTTGTTTTCATGTCCTCCTCAACCCATTTACTTGAATAAATACATAATTCATAAGAGAATATGAGCAATACATCAAGGCCAAGGATGAGGTCTTTGTTCAATTTAGCGTACGACAGAGGTTGAATAACCTAAAATCCGTCTCCTTCAATTATTTTTCGCTCAATCAAAATATGAAGAATTTTCTAGTCAAGACATGGGAGAGGTGTCGATCCATTCCAAGGGCAAGGAAAGAAAAAGCTTCCTTGTCCAAGAGCAAATCATGGCACGCCGGGTTTTCTATGAAGAAACAAGGAAAGCCCAAAGCACCAGAGGGTTGCTTCTCGGTCTACGTTGGACCCGAGAAACAAAGGTTTGCAATCAAGGCCAAGTATGCAAACCACCCTTTGTTCGAGATGTTGCTTGAAGATGCCGAATCAGAATATGGGTACAATAGTGATGGCCCGATTTTCCTACCTTGCCAGGTTGACCTTTTTTACAAAGTGTTGGCGGAGATGGAGACTAGTGGTAATGAGACTTACCATGATGGGTGTGGGTTTGCTTGCAGTCCTTTCCATCCGACCCGGCGTTTGGGAAACTCTGATATGGCTAAGGGCTGTGCTTCTTATGGGTACCTCACCCCGCCCAGGCTGCTTAAGATGAATTAATCTTAATTACCCTTTGACTCAGCTAACTAATTAATATCTGTGTGTGTGTGTGTGTGGCCGGGCGTGTAATTCAATCTTATTGTATAGTATTTTGTATATCAAACTATTTTATCAAGCATCAAAATGTTGTGTTCTTTCCGTAAACACAAGTAATTGCTAGAAATATATCTCTCATAAAAGTCTCTATAAATATTTAATGTTTTTGAAGCACCACATTTGATTTGATTTGATTTGATTTTAAAGATGATAAAAAAAAAAAAAAAAGATATTATGTATACACAAAGGATTATAATTTAGAGTAGATTTCCCAATCTTTGAATTTACACTTAGATTATGGTAATCTAAAAAATGTTTCTCGCTTACGATATGTAATTTCAGGGTAAGATTTATCTGTTAGAGTGTTATGCTTCAGAAGATTTAAAATTATGATATGTAATTTGATTAAGCTTCATTATTACACCTCCTACATTTCTTAATCATTTTACCACTATTCTTATGAAAAATTCCTTACATAAATCAGACATCCTAACTTGGTCAAAAATCAAAATTAATAAATTAAAGGATGATCAATTTTCTTCCCCAGCAGTAGAGATGTTAAAAGGGCCGAAGGGCCGGAAACCGTAGAGTCGACCCTATTAATCGAAAACTGGAAAGGGTTAGGGTCGGAAAGGCACGCCCCGTTTATTAAACGGTCTGACCCTATAGGGCCGCGTGTAAAAATGGGGGGCCACCAAGTTTACGGGCTGACCCGCAGGCTGAGATTTTTTTGGGGGGGAAACAGACTAGCCAGTACAGTAGCCGGATTAAAATAAGGACGGAGACTTTGATCTTCACTTTTTCACCCAAAAAGCCAAAAGGAAGGAACCGGCGACGGCGATTCAGGAAGTCGTCTTCGATCTTCGATCTTCAGTTCTTCACTCTTCACAGCTTCACTGGAGGCCGTCGTCTTCACAGCTTCACTGGCCGTCGTCTACTCGTCTTCACAGATTCAGTTCTCGCTGTCAATCGTCATCTCATCTTCAAGATTCAACTGGTAAGTTTTTAATTAAACCCTAATTTAGAAATTATTAATTAGTGTAGAGTCCTAGTGGATCTAGAGTTGTACACTAGCTATGCCCAACTCTTGAGTGGTTTAGAGGAAATGTTTACCATCCGTAATGTATTGAACGAGAGGAAACTGATGGATCCGGTAAACCGAATGGAATATGTACTACCCACATATGAGGATAAAGATGGTGATTGGATGTTGGTCGGAGATGTTCCTTGGAAGTAAGTTTATAATAACTAATTATATTCTTGCTAATTTCATGTGTTTTAAATAATAAATAATAATTTAAATAACCTTGTTTAATTTTCTTCTTTTGAATCAGTATGTTCGTTGAAACCTGCAAACGATTGCGGTTGATGAAAAGCTCAGAGGCAATTGGATTAGGTATTTTTTCCACTACCTATATATTATATATAGGCTATACTGATTTTTATTTTTATTTTTATTTTTATTTTTATTTTTATGGCATTGAATCCGATTTCAGTTTTCGTTGATTTTTATTGTACCAAATGCTGATATGTCGTTGTTGGGTAAACTGTGCAGCTCCAAGAACGCCTTCCAAGTGCTCATCAAGCTCAAGTTGATCAAGTAAACAAATACTTGCATGTATTGACGAAAAATTTTGTCCATGATTTTTAGTTCTAGAGATGTTTGTATTAGTACTTTTTAATTAGTACACTAGTAGTCTAGTACTTGAAGACTTGAAGTTGTTAATTGTTTTGTGTTAAATTTTGTGACTTAAGTAGTTAAGTAACTTAAGTTGTATGACTTTATTTTATTTTGGATCGAATATTCGTATTATTGTTAATCGTCTAATAGGGCTGACCCTATTAAACCGAGACCTACAAGGTTAGGGTCAGGGTCACGATTTGAGCGACCCGTTTAACCAGCGGCCCTATAGAGTCACGACCCTATAGGGCTGACCCTGTATGGTTAGGACCGACCCAATTTAACATCTCTACCCAACAGGCCTACACCAAGTGGCCAATGTAAGAGCATTCACATTGGTTCCTCTCTCTTAATAATTATTCTTTATAATGGTTTTAATTCTTCATTCATTCTTTAAATGGGTCACACTACCAAATCATCCACTTTATTTACACTACTCTTTATTTTTTTACTTTGTAAATAAATTAATTAATATGTATATTGTTTTGTAAATAGATTAATTAATTTATAATTTTTATTAATATATTGCATATTCAAATATGCAATAATAAATTAATTAATCTGTTTATAATGTTAATTGTACTATTAAATATTACAAATATATATATATATATAATGACAATGGTAGATTTCTCCCTCCAAAATCTCACTTTTGAATTATTGATTTTTGAGTTATCATTTCACTCTTTCTCTCGCCTGTCTCCTACCTATTTTCTCTCTCATCACCGTCATCTCCTCTCTTTTAATTATGTTTAAACATTTTTTTCTCTTTAAACATAAAAAATAGTAACTAAAACAAAAATAATAGTTTCGGAATCAAGAAAACAAAAATATAAGAAGTTAGTAAAATAAAAATAATTTATGGAACAAGCCACTATAAAAATAAAAGTTGCCAAATCAACAAAACAAAAATAATTTAATGCGGAGGTTAATAAAATAAAATTATTTACGGAACAAAAGTTTAAAACAAATTGTTAAAAATATATATGTAAAAAAACGTTAGTAAAATAAAAAAAATTTGATTGGACGAAAATAACAGTTACAAAGTCAATAAAAACAAAAATAATTTAAACTGAGGTTACTAAAATAATAAAAATAATTTACGGAACAAAAGTTTAAAACAAATTCTTAAAAATAGCTATGTAAAACAAAAATACATTAGTTAAATAAAAATATTTGATGGAACAAAACTAATAGTTACGGAGTCAATCAAACAAAAAAAATTTAAACTGAGGTTAGTAAAATTATAAAAATAATTTACGGAATAAAACTTTAAAGCAAATTCTTAAAAATAGTTATGTGAAACAAAAATACGTTAGTAAAATAAAAATATTTGTTGGAACAAAAATAATAGTTACGGAGTCAGTAAAACAAAACAATTTAAATTGAGGTTAGCAAAATAATAATAAAAAATTACATAACAAAAGTTTTCCGTAAAACTAATTCTTAAAAATAAAACAAAAATAATAGTTATGAAGTCAACAAAACAAAAAATATAATGGAAGTTCTTAAAATCAAAATAATTTACAAAACAAAAATAATAGTTGATGTATCCAAAAAAGCATCATACCGGGGGTGCCGAAGGTAGCGTTAGACGTGGGTCGCTGGAGTTGCCGTCCGGCGGTCATCTTGTCGTCGGTGGTGGATGTCTGGCTATATTATCTGTAAAATAAACACCGTGAGTCGGCGGGAAGGGTCCCCGCCAAAAACCCTCCGACGTGTTCATCAGTACACTGAGTATGAAAGAGAGAGCGCATAACCCCCAAGTGCGTGTGTGATTCTAAATTAGAAGAAGAGAGAGCCCCACACTCTATGAACTACAAGGGGTTATTTATACCTGAGAGAATGGATTTAGTTCGTTATGCATGGATCCGGCCCAATCCTTCGGACATTATGCAAAATACAGTAGGTCATTAAACGAAGCACAAACGTTATTGAGGCGGATCCAAAATATGCACATCAGTAGCCCCCTACTCATTATTCTTCAAGATTCATCTCGGAGGTAAGGAGTACTATTCGCTTGTGATTCCCTTTAATTTCTCGGGATGGCCGGGGCTTAATCACTTTCACATTGACGAACAAGATAACAGAAATGTTGGAATGAGTCACGACTTTAGTCGTTTTTTATCGTCATTGTATATTTTAATTAACCAGTATGCTTTATAACTTGATTGTATCTTTATATAGCGAGCAGAGCGCCACTTGGACCAAGGTCAAGTCTCAGTACTCGACTATGCGAGCAAAACTACCTTTGAAAAGCTAGCAAGCAGAAGCGTAGGTAGGCGCGGTGTACAACTCAAACGCGAGTAAACTCGAGTGGGAGCCTTTTGGCAAGCAGAGACATATCATGCTCGTCAGAAAGATGAACACTTGGTCTCAGATACCTCTTACTCGTGAAAAAAAGAATAATCGAGATAACAAGCTCGAACACCAACCTTTTTTCACGAGCAGAGATACCTCTTACTCGTGAAAAAAAGAATAATCGAGATAACGAGCTCGAACACTAGAGCTGTCAAATAGGGCAAAAGCCCGCGGGCATGCCCGCCCCGCCACTTATTAGGGGTGGGTTGGGCTGGTGTATTTAAGACCCGTTAGGATGCGAGCTTTTCGGGCTTTGCCCGTGCGGGTGAACATAAATAAAATAAAATAAACATAGCTCAAAAGAGATTTCTTTGATATTCAAGATCGGTGCGTGAAAGGTGCCTGTTTCACTGAGCAAGTTCAAAGACGTGACATTACAGTTGCTTGGCTTGATTGAAGGATAAAAGTTCATTTGACCTTTACCTCATTCCTCGTACTTGATAACCTGAGGCCTTGACACTAGAATAATTAATTGAACTTTGTTTGAAAAGCACAACACTTTTTAAGTATGAGATCCGCCAAATCACCTTTATACTTGTTATAATATCTCGAGTTCTCAATTATACAATAAATTGTCACCTTAAAATATAAAAGTTTTCTACACGAGTATGCTTCTGTATGCTTCTGTATCTCCATTGAAAGAGAATTCAATTTAGATTTGGCATCTTATGATCAGAATGAGTTTGAATTACTCTATCAACAGTTCAACACTCTATGCTTACATACATGAAATGTTGGATGAGTGTGGAAAGCTTGCCTACTGACGTTCAGACCAAATCCCATTTGTTCACCCATTTTTTGCGGGCTTGCCCGTTTTGCCCACGGGCTTTCGCGGGGCGGGTTGGGCTAGGGGTTTCTAGGACCGTTACATTTGAGGGCTTTCCCGCCCCGCCCCGTTTTGCAGCGGGATTTTCGGGCCCGCGGGCAAATCCGTCCCGCAAGCCCGTTTTGACAGCTCTATCGAACACCAACCCTTTTTCACGAGCAGAAATACCTCCTACTCGTGAAAAAGAGAATAATCGAGATAACGGGATATAACATCAACCCTTTTTCACGAGCAGAGATACCTCATACTCGTGAAAAATAGAATAATCAAGATAACGGGCTCGAACAACAACCTTTTTTCACGAGCAGAGATACCTCATACTCATGAAAAAAAGAATAATCGAGATAACGAGCTCGAACACCAACCATTTTTCACGAGCATAGATACCTCTTACTCGTGAAAAAAAGAATAATCGAGATAACAAGCTTGAACACCAACCCTTTTTCACGAGCAGATATACCTCTTACTCGTGAAAAAGAAAATAATCGAGAAAACAGACTCGAACACCAACCATTTTTCACGAGCAGAGATACCTCCTACTCGTGAAAAAGAGAATAATCGAGATAACAGGCTCGGACACCAACCCTTTTTCACGAGCAGAGATACCTCTTACTCGTGAAAAAAAGAATAATCAAGAAAACAAGCTCGAACACCAACCTTTTTTCACGAGTAAAGATACCTCTTACTCGTGAAAAAGAATATAATCGAGATAACTGAGTGGAAGTAGAGAGCGTATGCGTACATAGAGTAAAATCTGATAGTGTGGCTCGGGCACAAAGTACAGAGTAGCTTCCGGGAAAGAGCGTATCATGTTTGATCTTCCTTGGTGTAGCCCCCACTTCTCGAATGCGAGGGTTTATCTTGAAGTTGAGAAGTATCGCTAATCAGTACTGTTGGCTCTCGGGCAGAAGCCGACATATGGTATGCTCATTCTAATCGCTCAGATCTCCGAGTAGTTACTGCTTGTTAAGGCTCGTAGTGTGCTCGAGCACGGTAGAGCTGTTGGGGAAAGCCTAGGCTCTGTTAACATGGATTTCATACCTGAAACCTTATGTGCATCATTTGCAAATCAAGCAAATTTCTCCATTTAATAAAATTGGAGTTTGTTTTGTACATTTAACTTATGCGAGCAAGAAAGTAATCACGTTTCTACACAACACGACCAAAAATGACGTAATATCATTATTTAATTTGATTCATAAACAAATAAATCATGTTATTTCGTGCACAATGCCAATTAAGTCAATAATTCAAGGTACATTAAACGTATTTAATGCAATTTGTATATGACATGAATGCTCCTCATAATGTCATATATTGCATGTCATAATTGGTTATTTAATCACATTCAACTTACTTTATGTCAAATAGTAAATGTCATGAGTAATTATCTCAAAATTAAATAATCAATTATGTATCTCTCACCCCATAATTATGATAATCAATAATTGGTGGCTTAAACACGTTCTCTTTTTGTTATAAACCCGTACAAGTTGCAGTAGTCTTGAGCAATCAAACGATTTTTCATTTTAACTTAACTTTAATTAGTTAGGCGTATAATAGCTACCCGACAAGCAGAGTAACGCAAGTAAAATTCATAGAAAACTGAGAGAAAAAGGAAAGAGAACACCTGAGAATTGTGGGAAGTGGGAACCAATCTGAACCAACCCCAAAAAGGATGAACAGACCATCCCACACCTTCTGCGAACCAGGCCGGTTACTCCCCAAAACTGTTACGCCCTTTAATGCGTTGTAACCGACGCATGATGGAGGGATTACGTGGGGCGTGTCTCCAGTGTGTGACTGGCGCGTGAGGGGCCAACTGCTACCACAGTCGTTGGTAACGCATGTGAGTACCATTGGTTCCTTCGACGGCTTTTCTCACATTGCTAACAATTTTCAGTTATAAGCGAGGCTCCACAAACTACACAATGAGCAGAGGAGAAGGCGGAGGAGAAGACATTGTCGCCATCTTCTATTAATTTTCAAGAAAGAAGACCACGAAATTGAAATTTTGTTTGTTATCCCTTTTAGCTCCTAATTTGTTGTTGAAACTTCAAATTCATCCATGCTCCGCTGCAATATTATGATATGGGTTTGCACAGAATGAAAGATGTTGAGATGTTCTTCCACCCACCACAACCCCACATGGCGACGCGTGTGAGGTCGAACGATGGTAGTTGTGGTATCGCTGGCATCGCTCTAGTGAGACGAAACCATCTGTGATGCCGGTTTTGGTTTGCTGCTCCATGATCTTCAAAAGTGAGATAAATCCTTCTACGATGTCAGCGACTTTCCTCAAATGATCATCTCCGTTTTGTCATAATTCCTTCCTTAAGCTTTGTCTCGATTTTCGTTCCCCTTCAACCACTCAATTTTTTCCATTATTTCGGCTCCCGGTAACGGAACCAACTAAAGTATTCAAAAAATCATCATACTGGGGGTGCCGAAGGTAGCGTTAGACGTGGGTCGCCGGAATTGCCGTCTGGCGGTCATCTTGTCGTCGGTGGTGGATATCTGGCTATATTATCTGTAAAATAAACATCATGAGTTGGCGGGAAGAGTCTCCGCCAAAAACCCTCTGGCGTGTTCATCAGTACACTGAGTATAAAGAAAGTGCGGAGCCCCCAAGTGCGTGTGTGATTCTAAATCAGAAGCAGAGAGAGCCCCCCACTCTATGAACTACGGGGGGTTATTTATACCTGAGGGAATGGATTTAGCTCGTTGTGCATGCGTTCGGCCCAATCCTTCAGACATCATGCAAAATACAGTAGGCCATTAAACGAGACTCAAACGCTATTGAGGTGGATCCAAAATATGCACATCAATAGTTAACGGTAAAAATAATTTCATTATTTTGATTTTAGCTTATTTTTCTTCTCGGAAATTTCTTTATTCATAAACTACAAATATAATTTAATAAAAGTAATCATTCAAAAGAAAGAACTTATTTGAGTTCAGATTCTATTTGCAGGGCAGAAAAAATTCAAATTTGTTCGAAGATATTCATTATACAGAGTTTTTGAATAGTATAAAGTGTTTGGGGTTATCAGCCATGAATTGACACTTAAAATTAGTATTCCAGTAATGCTATTGAGAAACATTAATCAAGTTGTGCAATAGAACAAAACTAATCATCATAAATCTTGGGGATCACATTGTTGAAACATTTTTTTTTAAAGGAAGCAATGTTGGAGAAATGTTTTTATCTCAAGATTGTCATTAACTCTATCTGATATAACTTATAAGATTGTCTTTTAAGTTCCTGAGAAGACAATTTTTATTGCTAATATAATATACAATGACAATTAACAAGTGTCAAATTCAATAATTGTACGTAGGTCTCTTTTTAAAAAAATCAGTATTTAGCCATGGACGGTTATATGTTGTAGTTTCTAAAGTAACAAATTATTTTGGTTTGAAAATATTGATATGCGGTGAAGATGAAAAACCAACTACTAAGACAACCAATTTTGTGTATAAGGAATTTTTAATGATTAGTGATATACTTATGTGTAATTGTTAATAAACCGATCTTCCTTATTTTGTTTATGTACGATTTAATTGACGTGCGTTTAACGCACGGGTTAAAAAACTAATAAATTTTAAAACAAAGGTATTAATTTATAATTTTTTATTAAAATATTACATATTAAAATTACATGAAAACGATAACATTTAAAGTCAAAAACAGTAAACATTGAATTTTAAAAAAATGATTTTGGAGAATGGCTGACAGCTAGGCCCACCGTCAGAAGCTCATTCACGCCTCTCAGTCGCGAATGTGCCGCACACATTGTCTTAAAGACCGCGATGTCTTCTACTCTCTCTCCACGCGATTGGATCTCTCTGTTGATGGAACAGATTATTAATCGGGAATTCTCCCATTGAATTCTTCTCCAAGAATTACCCATGCACATTGCATCTTTTGTATTAAAAGTGTCACTTTTGATCCTAAAAGTGTTACTTTGCATTTTAATGTATATTATTACTTTTTTTACTTAGAATGTGTCATTTTTGCTTTTAAACGTGACACTTTTGATCATAAAATGACATTTTGCTTTAGAAATGAAGTTAATTAAAGTTTTAAGTTGACTTAAGATTAAAATGCAAAGTCTCTACTCAAAGGGACGTTGGAAATAAACTTTGAAAAGAGGGAGGACACCCACACATGATTTGGAACATGGAGGAGCAATTAATGAAAATATTCATTAATGCGTTGGCAAACTTTTTGATTTTACTCCAGTGCCCCTGTTTTTCTAGAATTTGCTGTCGAAATCTTCTTCCCCTCAAACCTTGCAATTTCATCCTCTGTCAGGTCCTTTATCCCTCTGTTAGCCTCATTTGCCTTGGGATAGTTGACGGACCTTAACAGACTTTGATGAAACGTTAAGTAACACATTTAAAGACAAACGTGACATATTTTAAGGTCAAAAGTGATATAATCAAGGGCAAAAAAATTATAATTTTCATTCAAATGCAAAGTGGCACTTATAGGACCAAAAATGACACTTTTAATACTAAAAATGATACATTTAATACTAAAAAGTGACACTTATAATATTAGAAAGTGACACTTTAACGCAAAATGTGATAATTTTCATTTATAAGGCAAAGTGACACTTTTTCAAAGCAAAAATGACACATTTAAGACCAAAAGTTAGACATTTAAAGCCAGGAGTGACTTTTTTAGGGGAAAAAAAAATTTATTAAAGATACAAAGTGACACTTATGTGTCAAAAGTGACACTTAAGTGTTAATACTAAAAAATGACAATCTTCATATAGAAATGCGAGGGATACTGCTGTAATTTCTAAAAATTAGGGATAATATTGAGATTTTTAAATTTTAACATATTTAATATAAATAGATTTTACACAAGTTTTGATCATAATCAAACGGGTGTTTGTGAGCTTAAGTGGTTTGTCTTCTCTTCAACCAATTGGGAAGGCAATTGCAACTCATACGTCCTCTGAGTGAGGTTATGAATAAAACGAGGCATTGCAACTCATATATATATATATATATATATAAGATTAATTTTATTTCAAATCAATTATCATATTTAATAAAAATAATTTAATTTGTTAATACTTTATTTTATTTCATTACAATAAGTAAAATTTTCACTGTAGTACTATTACTTATTAATTATGCTCTCCGTTTTAAAATGAGTGTCGTTTTAGCAATTTGTGCATAAATTAAGAAAACTTATAAAAAAAATGATATACCATTATTTAAGTTCATTTAATGTAGTCAAGTTGCACTAGTATTTTCCCTTTCCCCTTAACAATCTACTCTCTAACATCATTTAATTTAAAAGTAATAAATAAGTGTAATTTTGACAAAATATGAATTAATGTTTCTTGAAATCCTATAATGACACTTATTTTGGAACAAAAAAACTTTGCTAAAACGATATTTATTTTGAAACAAATGGAGTATTATCTAAAATTTTCAATCATTCATTCCTCATAAAACGGTCTGCTTTCTCAACATGGTAAAGATAAATAAAAGTTTTTTAACCTTAAGAGTTAAAAAGCATCAACATTGTCACCGTAAATTGGATCTTACATGGTCATAAGTAATAAACACTCTCAATCATATGTGACAATTTTCTATTTTCATGTATATTCAATTGAAGCGGATCTCTCCAATGCAAATACTGATTAAATCTTATGTAGCGTGAATCTCACCACTAAAATGTTTTTTTTTAAGAACAATCAATAGAAAAAGTTTTTAAAAAGAAAAATGTTAAATATGTTGTATTCACACCCTCAAATAAAATATGAAATTTGATATTAGGGATAAGTGTACCATTAGTCCCCGAACTTTGGCCAAGCACATCATTAGTCCCCAAACTTTCAAAAGTTTCACCACTGACCTAAGTAGGCCTTTTTGGCTCATCGGAGGTCCCTAGCCCCTCACGCCGTTTCTTTGTCTTCGTTAATGAACAAATGTGCCGCTCACGTGAGGGCATTTCTGTCCACTTCCAATCCCTCTTTCCTTTTCCACTTTTCTTGTTTGTTTGACTTTTGTAAATTCTCTCAGACTCTCACGCTCAAATTCCAGCCCAGCGACCTTCCTCTGCTCCATCTCAGGCCAAACCTCCCCCCCTCATCTTCTATCGCCTTCGCCATCCCTACCAACCTCTGTTCGCAGTCCAATAATCACCATCGTCTCCGATCAATCTCCGCCCCTGTTCCAATTTCGACTAAAGAATAACAGGCAACACCGGCGGTGGGCTCAAGAAGCGGCAGTGAGTTGGAAGCAACAGTCGCCTCTCATCCGCCATCGCCGTGATTTACTCTTCCCGCCCCGACAGACCCCTAACAGAAGTCTCCCACAAACCATTGCCTCTACACCGTACCTCCTGTCACTCAACCCTCTCATTTGCGACCGGTGGTTTCAATGACCCCGCCACCGTGACGTTATCCTCTGTCTGTACCTCGAACACTCCTCCCTTTCGATCCCGACGACTCAAAGTCCATTTCCGCCGGTCGAGGCTGTAAACTCAGTCGCTTCCTTGGCTCGCGACAAAGATAGATGCAAGCAAATGATTGTTGAAGAAGACGGAATCACCCCTCTACTCAAATTGGTCTCGTCTAACACCATCACGTCATTTCCCTTACCAATAACCGCCTCACTGTTCCAATCCCGTCCGCTATTGTTCCTCCCTCCCTGAGTCTTCTCCGTCAAACCTAGAAGGGTTTCTTCTTACGTGAATATAGATAAAGAAACACCCCTTAAAACACACTTAATTTCAGAGCTATACCTGGTTCACCAAATTGAAGAGTTTAGATTGACTCGGTTTCTCCTCCTACCGGCCTTAAGAAGACGAAGTCAATTTTGCATGTGGAAAAGACATAAATGCCCTCACGTGAGGTGCACATTTGTTCATTAACGGAGAAAATAAACGGCGTGAGGGGCTAGGGACCACTGATGAGCCAAAACGGCCTACTTTGGTCAGTGGTGAAACTTTTGAAAGTTTGGGGACTAATGATGTGTCTAGCCAAAGTTCAGGGACTAATGGTACACTTATCCCTTGATATTATTATCCATAATGTGAACAAACTTAGTTGGCACGTCGTATCCACACCTTTCTTCCACATTTGCATTGAAGAGATTTTTTCTTTCAAAAAATATACATCTTATTTAACATTTTATTTTTTTTCCATTCACATTAACATTGGTGATGCTGTAAAATAAGAATTAGGGTAAGATTACTTTGTATTTGATGAAATTTGTTATGTAGCATAAAATTTTACTAAATGGCAAAAACATATAAAAACACAATTTTTACGGATTTTTTTGTAAGACGAATTTATTTGATCCGACTCACTGTGTTACGGTCTCACACCGAAGACCTATTATAAGGTAATATGAGTTTTGAAGGAATCATAAAGTTTGCTCTGTATTTGATTATCAACCTTTTAGAATACATAATGGAAAGCATAGATTTCATCCATTCCACTGTTTTAGTTTTACACTTTACTTCTTCAAGCGAAAAATAAGGTTGCCGACGTGCCGTATCGGGTCGACTCTTTGGTCTTAAAGATTTTAAGGATGATAGATTATGGCTCTTTTATGCTATTGTCCAATTTGAGATATATAGGATAATTTAGCTTTTGCGGCCTTTCGCCTTCGTAATTTTTAATTTTTAATTTTTATTGAAAAGGGAGCGAATAACTTAAAGAATACTATCGGAGTATAACACTCTAAACCATTATGTACATCAACTTTGTTAATATTTGTACATTCCCACCGGCCAGGGTTTTTTTATTTTTTATTTTTGTTGAAAGTTTTGTTTTCTTTTTGTATATCGTTTCTAGTTTATTTTTGGTATTTATAAATTGGGCCTGACTGAGAGTTACAGTTTGACTTACATGTATTTTTTGTTTTTTTTTTTATTAAAGGGTTTTTTATTTTTATTTTTTGTTAAAAACATGAACAGATGGGCTAAAGCCCATGTATAGCTATGCCTGCCCATCACCCGTCAAAGCTCGTCCACCAATGCCCATGGGCTAATCTATAGTATTAGACTTTTAAATCAAATGTCCGCTGTCTAATGGGAATGCCCACAGACTTAGGCCCCGTGCACACCCCTACTCTAAACCATCATTTACATCAATTTTGTTAATATTTGTATCATTTTCCTATTAAAAAAAAATAACGGGAATGTGGTACACAGCACATTTATTATGTATTGGCAAGATAAAGCAAACAATAAAACACTTTAATACTTTTCTGCCTTTTTTTTGGTTCTATAGATGAATCATTTTTCAAAAAGGAAAAACGAAAATTCATTAATAAGAGAAATAAATTGCGCTTTCTTCACATAACTTGTTGATATAAATTCACAAAGTCTTAGTACGTCTTAAATTGGAACCATTAGCGTATAGTGAATTACATATATTTATAAATTTTAAATTAAAATAAGAAAATAACGCCTTGAAATGAAATCAATAACAACATATATCACCAAGTACGGAAAATGCATGGGACGAAACTTGGACTATAATCGTGAATGTTTTAAATGCGCACAAGTTCTTGAAATGTCTTCATGGCAGAAGCAGGCAGTCCCAGTAGCACATTGATACTTTTCCTTCCTTTCCCATGAGACAGAAACAGAATGACTTCTTTCTCTGGCAATGCCACAGGCCCTGATAAATATGGCTCCCCCCACCCGAAATCAGCTGTGTGAAATGACAATTTTGACCATGTAGTGATCAAGAGGGTTGCAGCCAGAGAAGGCCTGGCTCTGGTCACTTCAAAATAGTCAATAGCCGATCGCATATAACTGTCAGTAACTAACTTAACCGCCTCATGAACTAACTTAACTGAATAGGACAATGGGTTCTCCACTTGATCACCAGCTAGACATATTGAGTTTGTCAACACAATGCCATTCCCGGAATAGCCTACTGGCAATGGTGGATTGAATCTGGACCGTCCATCGACAGCAAAGAGAAGCTTAGTTTCCTGGTCAGGCTTCATCTTTAAGGCCTTGGTTCTGGCTCTCCACACAAAGCCTGAGAGAGCTTCAAAGGTAGTGCAGCTTGGTAATTTCCCATCTTCCATGGCTTTCATTTTGAGCTTGTCGAGATCATCTGGAGTGAAACAGAATGAACGGTATGACATTTCCTCGTTGTAGAGATCGAGGGTGTTTGATACATCTTTGATTTCAGCGAATTCGTGGTGGGTGAAGTCGATGCTTGGTGGGATCCTGGCCTTGAGAATGGTTCTGTCTAGGAAGGGTGGGACTGTTAGGGGGAGGCCTCTGGCAGTTTCACTCCAGGAGTTGACAAATTGCATTGCAGCAATCCCATCAAACATACAATGGTTGATGCAAAGCCCAACCACAAATCCTCCACATTTGAATTTTGTTACCTGCACGTAGTAATATAGTTTAGCACCTCAATATCAAAAAATGTTTATCTTCGACAAGAGCAGTGAAGAAATTATAATCAGATGTACGGGAAAAGCAATGGGTAATATTATATATATTATATATTTTTGAAGCAATGGTACGATTTTGAGAAAAGCACTAACCTGAGCAACAAGAGGAGGAATCTCAAGAATGTTTTTGGCCCCAGGAGTGTCATAAACCAGCTTGCCAAGAGTGACAGGATCAGGTTTTGTATTATCACCAATATCACCAATAGTACAATTAGCCTCAGCCTCAACAAAAACAGCTCCTTCCCCTGTGCAATCCACAATCAGCTTCCCCTCAGAGCTGATGGTCAATCTCCCGGCAGCCGGGTAGTAATGAACAAGAACCTTGGCCAATGCATCCTTAATCACTCCAACAGCATTCTCATTGCCAATCTCCTCATCAGGCTTGTAGCAGTAAATCGTTCGAACTATGACCGCGATATTCTGATCAAGATTTGACAAATAGTGCAGACCCTTGGTTGTTTCCTCTGCAGGTGGGACTAGAGTTGGTGCCCCTTGCTTTACAGTGAGCTCAACCATGTTTTTGTTGCCAGCATTCTCCATTATAACAAACAAAAACTCACCTACTTAACTTACCAAAAACCTGTTTTAGGAACAAAATGAAATTAGTATGAGTTTGGTGCATGCAAATACATGTTACATGATTTAATTTTAACAAGAAAATAATAATAATGAGAGGAGAGAGAAATTGAACTGAAATTTTGAGTGTACCTGATCAAGAATTGCAGTGTGCCCTGGGTTAGCAGTGAATGGTTTAAAGCCAAAAATATTATATTTCATTGGGAAAAAGGTTGAGGGGTTATATAGAGGAAATGGGGAAAGAAAAATTGACAATCATTAATATTTGGTTAACAAAACTGAACAAAAACATAATGAAAGTGACATGTAGTGATGATAGTTTTAACTTGTTTAAGTAAGGCTAATTAAATTGGAGGGAGAGGGGTTTAGGCTTTTGGAAAGAGTTTTCTTTTCGTTTCTGCTAATGTCATAGGGAGGGGGTGGGTAGGCGGGCTACTTGCCATTGAACCAAATAAATATTTGAAACAGTCAAAAGCGTGAGGAGAGCAGAGAGAGGGAGTGGGTCTGGTTGGTAGGGTTGGCCTCCAAATTTTACCTATTACTCCATTTACAAAAGTTTTTTTTTTTTAAGGATATGGAGAAAACAGAGATGAAAATGATGATTGTTAGAATCCTCATCCTCGATGACATGACAGGAACTATAACTGATAACTCAGACTTAGAGCATTGCAGATAATGGATAATTAGAGCAGACATATATGATATATGCAATAGCCCCAACTAGAAGTCTAGAATACAATATAAACATTGTCTGGCAGGCTGGCAAATACTACTCTTTTCCAAAGATTAATAAAAGTAACTTGTGAAACCAAGAAAATAACTAAATTATCCCCCGTGTGAACTATATTTTAGATTAGAAATGATAGATGACAATGATGAATTAGTAAATCTATAAATGAAAATATTGAACATTAATTTTTAATAGAAGAAAATAACTAAATTAGTATGTGTGTGTGTGTGCGCGC
Source organism: Codonopsis lanceolata (assembly GCA_013146195.2). NCBI lineage: Eukaryota > Viridiplantae > Streptophyta > Magnoliopsida > Asterales > Campanulaceae > Codonopsis > Codonopsis lanceolata. Next base: position 27,349,437 of record CM028378.1, on the reverse strand, counting down.
CCGCCCGCACTGTGTATTATGTTGAACTTGTGCAAGTGATTTACAATAATAAAACAGAATGATGGTGCCGTGCAGGCACTGCAGTTGTCCGAAGGAAAGACAGAAATGGGTGGTTTGTTCATGAAATTGTAAGATTTTTGTATTGCCGCCTAATAACGGTGTCTCTTGAGTTTTGATTAGAGATGTTAAAAGGACCGAGGACCGTGGGAACAGTCTTGTTAAACTGTAACATGGTTAGAATCGAGAAAAGGTAACCTTATTCAATTCACTAACCTTGTAGGTCACAACCCTATAAGTCTAGGGTCAACCCAATTAACATATATAACTAGAGATGTTAAAAAAATTGAGGACCACAAAGTGTTAAACCGAAAACGGAAAAAAGTTAGGATAAAAAAAAGATGACCCTATTAAATTTAGGACTAATATGACTAGCCCTATTGGGTCACAAAACTATAGGTAGAGCTATCAAAATCGAGCCCGATCCAGCCCACCCGACTTTTCAAGGACCTGGGCCTCAATTTAGAAGGCCTAAAAAAGTCGGACCTCTTTGACCCTGCTCGCGTTTGGCCCGACCTTTAAAAGCCCGAAAAGTCCGGCCCGATCATAAAGTTAAAAACTTAAACTTAATTACAAAATTAAAAACTAAAACATAAATCTAAAAAGAAAAAACTATCAAACATACATTTAAACTATTTTTTTCTTTTTTTTCTTTTGGTTAGATAAATGTATGACATAGTATGATCTATTTCCAAATCATTGTTCTCTTTTTGGTTGAAACTCATATTCTAAATTGATGGAAGTGAAACTTACAAAGAGGAAATAGAGTTGATTTTCCAAGTTCCAATTTAGTTTGGTATGGTTGTGGTTAGTAATTTTATCGAAACTGATCTATTTAATTGAGTATCTCTATCTGATATTAGCTAATAAAAAGCCTCAATAGTATAAACTTGATAAAATAAAATAAAATTTAAATGCTAGATTGTGTCAGGTGACTCAAAAAATGAACATTTGCTAGTTAGTATGGTTATGCAAACTAGAACCCGAAAAACTTTGTCTATCCTCAGAAAACGCATATTAAAAAATTTGGGACAGTATGATGAACTTCAATTTGGTTATAACTTTTTTTGAAAAAAATACCCTTCAAGTAGAATATTTTTTTTTTCTTTGGTCTGTAACATTATAGTTTTTCTAGTTTCTGTTTCGTTTAATTGTTGAAGTTACTACATTTGTTGATATTTGCTTTGGTTGCACTTTTCCTTTGTAATTGTGTGAGTTAAACTAGTAAGTATGTGTGTTTTGAACTTTTGATGTGTTATATAACTTTTATTAACTAATTTGTGAGTTTTTTTAATTAAAAAATATTTATTTTTTTGGCCCAGAGGCCTGAAGTGCGCATAGGTCAGGCTTGAGTTCTATGAGGCCCACCACTATTTCGATTCGGCCCGGCACTGTGGACTTGGGCCGGGCCGGGCCGCTTAACAGCTCTAATTATAGGTATGACCCTATAAGGGTCGTCCTTCTTAACATCTATTATACTTTAAGCATAGAATAAGATATCAATTCTTAGTGTAGTTGGTGAGGACAATTCTACACATCATTCAACTTTTGATACTATTGAATTATCCAATTTTTGATAATGTTGAATTTTCAAGTCTCTACATCACTTGATTTGAAACTTTTCATTTTCTAGTCATTTGTTAAAAATCTATATTATAAAAGAGCTCAGTCAATTGGTAAAAACTAATTATGTGCCTGGATTGATTTTTAAGCAAAGACAACTACCAACCAGAATTAACTCTTATATATCTCAAACGTGTATGACTGTTATTTCCATGGATTCCCTCCCTTTGTTATTACATTTTGTTAATTACCGGTAAAAATTTATTTTCATATTTTGTTAATTACATGTAAATGTTAATGTTATTTAAATTAATTGGTTAAAGTTAATTACGGGTAAAAAATTATTTTTACATTTTATTAATTACCGGTAAAAGTTAATGTTATTTAAATTAATTGGTTAAAGTTAATTACGGAAAAAAATTTATTTTTACATTTTGTTAATTACCGATAAAAGTTAATTATGTCGATGGTTGGTAAAAGTTAATTAGTGGTAAAAGTTAATTATATTTTTTTTTATTTTAATTAATCTATATTTTTTAATAATTTATTAACCACATGTTTTCGTTCTTCAAATAGATGTAGCTTGATTTTTTGAAATTAAAATATTATTTTAAGACAAATAAATAAGAAAAGTACGACAATTTTTTAAGGATAGATTGGAGGGATAACCTTCTTTTTTTTCTTAAATAGCAATATTTGATGAATGATATTGCTTACAAAAGTAATTTTTAACCTTTTATTCAACTTTTGAATGATCATATTGTTTTAACTTATTAACGAGATGTGTTAATTTTAAATTGGTTATTTTGTAGGTTTGAGTTTTCTTTGTCGAATATATTCAAAAAGACTTTGGGCTGGGGTACTTGAATGTCTCCCTAACCAGAAAAATTTAAGACTCCTTTTGATACATGATGAGTTATAAATTTTGTAGCTATTAAAATGTTCCTTTTTGCAGTATACATTGATCCAACTTTTACAAAATTCAAACATGTATTGTTTTATTCAAATACTAACACCGTCTCATATTGATGTCGTGTCATAGGCACGGACACAAAATCTAGTAATAATCAATAATAGTTAATATGATATTGTGATATTAATCATTTACTATTAATTTCTTATATTGTTAATAATAGTAAAAATCTTATATAAAAAGACTTATTACCAATATCATTTATTAACCAATGAGTGATAATATTATTATATTGGCATTGGTCGAATACTTTACTTTAATGACTCACTTCTAACACCATACTTTAAGCCTTGATATCTTATTCAGCTAAGTTCGATTTAGACAAATAAATATATCATTTCGATTCTCTTACCGAGTAGAACATATTTGCATAATTACTTTTGTCAACCAATAAATGAAACGTAAAAAAATTCGTGCCTCAAGTTGCACAAATTTTTTTTACTAAAAACACTAATTTTTTTAACAAGTTTTAAATTTGAAGTCTTGATATCTTATTCATTCAAAACTCGATTTAGACAAATAAATATATCATTTCAATACTCTTACCGAGTAGAACACATTTACACAATTATATTCGCCAACAAACAAAGGCCCTTCTTCCCGGTGGGGAGAGATATATTCCACTAATTCAGGTTCTTTGCCTCTGAAGAATCTTTTGAAGCGAGTATCGCATGACCTAGATCTAAGACTCTTTCCCTCTTCAAGATTACGATGATGAAAACCAGATGATGGTAGTTCTCTTAGCCCACCAGGCCATGCCTTGCATGCAAGGAGAACTTCACTCTCTATCCCATCTATGAAATGAAAGTCAATTTCTTCTTTCTCGCCCACATTCCTCTCTACAAGATATTTCACTCCGTCCATTTGAAAAGACCCTAGTTGGTACCCGGAGAGCGAGCGGGAAATCTTTACCCCGGCCCTGTAGGAGCAGGATAGGAGGCAAATGAACACGTAAAAAATTTGTACATCAAGTTACACAAAAAAAAATAAAAAATCACTAATTATACTAATTTTTCAACAATTATTATACTTTAAACATTGATATTTTATTCATCCAAAACTGGATTTGAACACATAAATATATATCATTTCAACGCTCTCACCAAGTAGAACATACTTGCACAACTACATTTGCCAACAAACAAATGACACGTAAAGAACTTCATGCATCAAATTACACAATTTATTTCACTAATAACATTAATTTTTCATTAAATTATCTCTACTATAATTACCAATAAAAATAATGTAACAAACATTACTGAAAATTTGATATTTGATTAAAAAGTAATTCTATAAATGATTTTTTATGATTAACATGAAAATTATTTTATATAAAGATTTTTATAGCCAATATGCATTTATAAATAATATTAATTGTAACTTATATTAAATAATATCGTAAATTTATTTCATTATTTTCTCTGTAACTCCAATATTATCAAAACCGAGCCATAACCCAAAAGAAAATAAAAAGAAAGCATTATTTCTATTTTACATATAAATTTGTTTGCTTTATTTGTTAGTACTTTTTAAAACATAATTCTTACTTTATATATATGATTCATCAATGTATGATGAAACATTTAAATCAATAGAAGTAGGTAATTGTTGATATATAATTTATATTGCACACACTAATAAAATAAAATAAAAAGTATTACTAACCTTACCACTAGTGTTACCACTAATACTACAACTTGCTTTTAAAAAAAAATAGTTAACTTTTCAACTTCATCTTTTACAAAACAAGTTATAACACTAATGGTAACATTAATAATAAGTCTAGCATTTTTGTAAAATAAAATAGTAGCCTAGAAAAGGATATGTACAGAAGGAGGAGCAGTCAGGAAGCCAACTATGAATTAGCAAACGTTGAAAGTATTACCCAATCAATAGCATCCAACCAATTTGTGAGAAGGCAAAACACGACAGTAACTGTAATATCCAACTGAAAAGATATCAGATATGTAGCGTCAAGCCACCAGGTTTGATACAATCCAAACTTGTTGCTCATACTCCCCCAACTACATTAACATCCACAATACCTCGTCAACTTTTTAACATGTTCCAAACTACAAAAATTTGTAAATATTCTAACAAACTATGAGAAATTTGCAATTAAACAACAAATACCTATCAAGATCAACAATGGTGAGGAGCTCAGTATTCAGTAATAATATCTAAGGATATAATCCCTATAGAGAGCTAAAGTCTATGGTACAAACACAAGTAACACACCCCAGTTAAGGGCTTTCAGCTAGAGATGTCCTGAAACATTAAGGCAACTGTTGTATATCCTGCACAGAAATCCCTGTACACTGATTACCTGCCACAATGACTGCATTACACCTCATGCATCAAAAAGGTCTGCAAGGGCTTTCATTAAATCTATAGAACCTAAGCATCATTGTCTTCATCCTCATCTTCCTTCACATTATCATCCCCATCTTCCGGCCCACCTCCTTCACTCTCATCTTCCTCTTTCCCACTTTCCTCATCAGACATGCTATTAATAACATCAGTAATTATACCCTTCACCTCTGCCTTTCTGTGCATTAGATCCACACCAAAGTGGGTACCTGTAATAAGTTTATAAACATCTTGAGCAACTTCCAAGAGAAGCTGAACAACAATGCAAAGAAATAACGTGACAAGTATGTTTAAAAGAAGTGATGCCTACCAAGCTGCCTCAGGATATCAGATAAAGTTGCCTACACCATAAGTGCAACAACCATCAGTAACATCAACATAAAAGCTTCATATATAAGATAAGTAAGGTGGATAAGGCACCACTTACAGTGTTGAAATCCACTTCCTTCAAAATAGTTGCAACTACTTCATGCATCTCCTCACTGGTGGGTTCAGCTCTCGCCTTCTTATTACTCTTCCCTTTGCCTATCCTCACAGATAAAGAAACCATTTGTCAACAAGAATGAGTAATCGAAAATTAAGAATCACATAATAGCAGACAGTGAACAGTAACAAACTTTTAGGTAACAACCCTAATCTTCATAAGCCCATGGAACTAAAAGCTTGAATGCAAAAAACCTTGTTTCAAACTCTAGTTTCTGCTTCGGCAAAAAAACAAATGACTTTCACTGAGATTTTAGTAAACAAAGCTCATAAGCCAATGAAACAAAATGCCTACAAGATCCGAACATGAAATATGACTCAAATATGTTTCAATAATCACCAGGAAGCCAAACAAATACTAAAAGCCATAACAAGCCCAAAAGTTTCATATCTTAAACAATGAAAAGCTTGTGTTAAAAACATCAAACACGAGAAGAAATGTGTGCACCTTGATCCTTTGCAGAAACTTTTTCAGAAGACTTGCTTGACTGTTTCTTGGCAGAGCTTTTGTCCTTGGCAGAGTTATCTTGGTCCTTTTTGCTTTCCTTTTCAACCTTAACTTTTTTTGTTGATTCTTTAGATTTAGGAGTTGAGCCAGAAGCACCAACATCATCAGCTCCTTTCTTTGAAGCTAAACTCTTTTTAGTAGATTTCACAGACTTTGGAGGAGTGTCTTTTTTTACTGATTTAGATCTATCCCCACTTTTGCCTCCAGATTCTCTCTTGGCACTCTTTTGAGATGATTTTTTTGCACTTGGCAACTTTTTTGGGGGTTCATCTTCATCTTCATCATCCTCTTCCAGTTCCTCATCTTCTGACTTGACCTCTTCCTGATCACTGTCTGCTTTTGTAACTGCATCATTGTCATCATTCTCAGGAGAATCATCTTCGTTATCTGATGCTTCAACATCCTCGTCCATTTTGTCTTCTTCCTCGATCTTGGATGAAAGCTTAGGCTTCTTCTCACCAGAGTAGGAGTTCTTTTGTTTCTAAATTCAAAAATAGGAACAAGATAAATAATATAAAACAATGAAAATATAGGTTGCCACAAGTAAAAATTGTTGTAATATTGAAATTAAAAGTGCAACAGAATGCAAAGTTCATAATAATCAAAGTCAAGGTCCTCAAAGACATGTACCTGTAGAATAAACTTGCAGAAATGTAACCCTCATATTAGTTCCAAGAGAATATAAGCCTAAAAGACCAGTTCACATACAATACAAAAATGACAGAAGCACATAACAATTCACATCTCTTCCTTCGTGTAGGAACTAAATCCAGTAGTTACTGGCTAGGCCACTCATGAGAAAACCCTTGACATGTCTCATAAGCATGTCTATTTGGGGAGAACAGCATAGGTGGTTAGGTTGGTCATGTGAGGGGGAGCAAGCAAGGGCATCTTGGCACATTCTGTCACATTACCCTCACAACCCCGTGGACATCACACTATTAGCCACTTATGACAGAAGGAATGCTAAAGACCAAGGATAAGCATCGCTTATTCAACAGACAAGAGGCAACATTTCATTGGGTTGCTTTCATAGAATTCAAAGCTGTGCACATGGGCCATACCTATATACATCCTGCTTAGTGCTTTTTCGCTTACAACCACAGATGCCATCACTGCAGATTTCCTCAAATCAGGAACAAACTAAGGAGTAACAAGCTGGCTTTGGTTTTAAAAACAAAAGTAGATCTAGCATGCAAGTTTGTGTGATATAGTTTTTATGTACAAATGTTTTACACACCTTTACTTATAAGCAGATTTATATAATTATACACAATTTAATATGCAAAGATAATCAAAGACAAATCAAATATTTCAAAATCATAGGCATACAAATTATACAAGACAAGACTCAAACAGGTGGTGACTACCAAGAGTAAAGTGCATATAGATAAAACGGCATGTACAAACACACACAAGGATATAGATATGCAGAAAATTAATTGAAAATATACATGTAAATTTCAAATAATAAGAAATGCAGGGTGTATAAACGTTACAAACAAGATTAAAGAAGCCCAATCTACATGTTGATTATGTGCAAATGTTCGGCAATTATGTAGAAAAATACAAGCCTAACCATGAGACCCATTGTATGCCCTATTGACGAAAAAATGATTGAACCAACACATTGAGTATTCATGATCCAGTGTAGTACCTGGGAGGAAACATGAAGCTGTATACAGCATAAGACAATACATAACAAAAAGCCAAAAGCTTACGCATATGGCTTTTTCAGATTAGATTATGAGATATATATGGTCGTACTACTTGTCTACACGTGTTACATCTATGTTATGAGGACTCTGAAGCTACTTCTCCAGAAGTTGGATCTGCGAAAACCATGAATTTGGATACTTTGACTGAGACAAAAATAATGAATACAGGTACTTGGACACATCCAATGGCTATATACGTTGGACTCCATGTACATATTTAAGTTATAAATGATGCATATGATATTGAAATTGGTGTAAGAGCAGTATATTAAGATTTTGGGTGTCTATGTAAGAGTAGTTGACATTGTAATAACAGCATATTTAGAATGACTTGACAGAAAATTATGAGCTAGAGTGTCCAGATTACACCTTGAAGAGTCCAGCAAAGATCTTACACCAATGTTCACGCACATCATGTCGACACAAGTATGGCAAATGAAATGAAGAGTCCTTGATATACCAAGGTTAATAGAATTGAATATGGAATTGTATGAAGCTTTACTTTTTGGTTATGAGCCAGTCTGCAGGTACAAGGATCTGGTGTAATCATAGTTCAAAGAACGCATTTCAGTGACATATCACAAGTTTGGTTGAGATTTTTTTACTTGGGATCATATTGGAATTTCAGGTGATACACAACATAAAGTACACATCGTAGTGATCCAAAGGGGTGGGAGAAATGACAAGGGCACTCAGGCAAAACAAGGGGCTAAATTACCTAGAAAAAAAATGTACACACTGTAGAGAAACAATAAATAATATGATAGAGGCGGGTAAGTGAAAAACTAACTTTGAGCATAGTTGTCAAAAATAAGATTCTCAATATAAGTAGTATGATCCAATTTGATTCACCCCAGCCCCCAAACAATTGAGAATCACTGAACAACTGTAAACTGTATGAATCGTCCATTAATCTTGAATTTAGCAAATTAAAGTTTGGGAAATCAGATTCAGTCAGAAATCCAGTAAACCCCAATTGCTAAAAAGCCAGTTTGCCTTCTACTTGTTTTTCTTATGTAAATCTTCATCCATCAACCCTTTATAAACCAGCTTCTATTGTTATTTTATGCCGCACCCCCCCCGGGCCCCTATGTCCCAGTCTTATGTCTTTTTAAGTTGTTTATGCATCCCCAGGGCTTTTCCTCCACCAGAGAAAAATCTCTTCTCACTGTATATTTCATAACATTGGTGCTAGCTCTAATAGCTGTTTGGCAAGAGAGCAAGCAAATGGATTCATTTGTTCAAAAAGTACTCTACTAACTTAATATTCAATGTGGTTCTTAGTAGTCACTAGTACACCACTTACCAATTACTAGGTTAGATATTGGACGTCTAATGTTCCAAACACTTCTGTTACATCAAAACTGAGGCACAACAATATAGTTTATGCTCCAACAAATCTACTAGTTGTGGATATTGATTGTCATTTTATACAATTTGTACCAATCATGCAATTGATTTAAAATTCAAATTTGCAACCTCCAATTGACAGTTAGGTTTTCAGTTTGACAACTATGGATTCACAAGTATAATATAACACAAATACCTTATGCAATGTGAACATGCACATGACTTTTTCCCCTAACTACACAGCTACAGGAAGGTGCTCTTTTCTCTTTTTTCATTCTATTTATGGCCCTTTGCCCAAAGAAGTTCATGCTATGAATCAATGTCTCAAAATTGTCATCTTTTTAAAGATAGGTAAAAGCAAAACTTAATCTTAGAGCATTAATTTTTAAGTAAGACAAAGTAGATGTACTAAGCATTAGCGACTCTGGACCAACTCTGTAGACCTAGTGAACTCAACCTCCAAATACAACCACCAAAAAAAATACACACATACAAAACAAGTAAAAATTAGCATGGGGAGCAGATTGCCAATGTTATATGGGTGGGGAGAGAGATAAAGAAAAGTAGAAAGACAAAGGGGGACAAACAGTCTACAAAAAAATCTACCAGAAGCTGAATTCATGCAAAAGCTACTAATCACAAGATTACATGAAGATCTAATTCAAATGCAGATCATCCAGTACAACTGTGGATCAAGGAAGTATGATCAAGCCAATGTAGAAAGAAAACAGAAGTAGGCAAAGGAATTCAAGCTTCTGAGCATAAATAGCATTTCACTGGTCTTTTCCATCAGACACAAGTGGCCTATTCAAGGCCAGCCCACCTAGAATCAACATCGTTTCTTATATAAGTTGCCTTGCCTTTCATTTGCCCTTCAGTAAGCCAGATACTGAACCTAGGCGTTTGGTGAGTTGGCCAATTTTTATTTTTTATTTTGATAAGTAGTGGGCCAATATCTTGAACCTTGATTACAATAAAAACACTCACTACTACACCAACACTATCGGTAGTCATGCTAGCCACACTAGCATTACAATGTGAATGGTTTGTTATCCTCATGACTTACTGAAATAATATGAGTTCAAGTCAAGCCACAAACACAGGTTTACATTTGTTTGCAATCATTAGAACTTTAGTGTGTGGGGCCCAATTTGAACATTTTGTCACATCCTTGTTAGTCATAAGTAAGAGTACTAAAGAATGCTCAAACAAATCAGTATGATTGATGTGAAAATAATAACAAAAAAATACACCATAAAGATAAGCATTTTTGTTTGAAAGGAACTGATGAACACAAAACTTAGGTGGGGATCCTGCAGCTACCTCTGAACTAGTGGTCGTTCTGCTCGGTGTGGCCTTTGATTTTCGCTTTTTGCCTTTCTGTATTTAAGATTAATAGCAAGCATTTTAGATAATACTCTGACTGATAACTTAGAGACAATCCAAAACAAAAGAATGTAAAAGAACCAAAGAAAACATAATTACTTAAGAGTTTTTATAAGACTTCAAAACAAATCTGGGGGAACAGATAATCTTGAGCAGAGAGAGAAAGAGACCTTTACTTTATCAGCAAGCAAGGAGTCAGTAGTCACATGTGGAGATTCTAAAAACTCCAAAAGTTTTGCTGTTAGGTCATCCTGAAAACATAAACGTAGTAAGACATTGCACAGAAGATTGTAAGCTTTGGCATGTGTGTTGAATTTGGGATGATGCTTTCATAATACTTGCCTTCTTAAGAGTGGTTCTGGTTATTGGAATATTAAGGATATCACAAAAATCCACCAACTTCTCTTTAATACACTTGTCAAGCTTTTCCTTGACTTTTGCTCTCTGCTTTTCCTGCTGAAGAAACACTAATCATCTCAGCATTCTCATTCCTCCTTCATTTACAAATCAGGACCTGACTCTATCTTGAATCTATCTTCAACATCAGGGTTTGATATTCACGGATGGTCTATGTTCATCTTAGTGTTAAAAAGGAGCAACAATACCAATTACCAAGAACAATATCACCAACAATACTCAGAGAGTAAATGAAACATTAGTTCTCTAAGATGTGGTAAAATTTACCTCATTTTCTACCCACACATAGCCAGAAAACAGGCCTATATTCTTCTTCAAAGTGTGTGCCTGCAAAAATAAATATCTAATTCAACACATACCCATGGCTTCCTACAGAATTTCTGTATGATCCAAGGAAATAATAAAATACATCATAGATGAAAACCCAAAGATGAGATTGATCAACTAAAACCAGGAAACTAGACACACTGCCCTATGGAAACTGAAAAGAAAGAATGAATCTCACCTTTGCCCTCTTCCCAAAAAGAATGTTGTGAAGTATCTGCAGGTTTTCATCAGGTTTCTTCTTGGACAACTTATAAGCCACTGAAACAATTTCACATGTCAGGCTAGAACTAGATGGGCAAATATGTTCATAAGAAAAAGTTCGGTAAAAATACACATATGCTGATGTGTTATATGCAGGATGACCGTAACTGGAAAGTTTTGACTCTGCCCTAGGACATTAGCTACTTTAGCTTCCCAGCAGTAAAATCATGGAATGCAATAAGCATAATACCACCAGGGCCCAAGCAACATAGTATGAAAACCTTTTTAGAAGATTGAACTCCCTTGTTCTTATGTCACGCATGACCAATGGTCAGGAGTAATGTAGATAGGGATATTTGGGGGAGGTCTACGAACAAAATTTTCTCTGTCAAATTGCTCTTTCTCAGCTCCGGGAATGTGGTATGGGGATCTTCCCCTGGGAAAGATATATGAATCTAGAAAAGGATGGAAACCAAAATCACTAAGAACCCAGACCCTCCCAACATATTTGTTGCTACAATCCTACCATATGCTTAGGTTCTTTCAGATAAGTAAAGTGTCTCGGGAACACACAAAACGTATGCTCATAAATAATAACAACAAAGAACAATCATTTCGTATATTGAACATACATGTAATAGATTATATAACAACTTCATATAAGCTAACAGAGAATGGACAACTTCAGTATCAGAAATAGTATTCGTGGCAATGACCCCCACCTAAAAAGAAAACAGGGAAGAAAAGTCCACCATTGCATGGGTCCAGGGAAAATCTACCATATGCAGCATACAACAAAGTCATTGCATCTATGTATCAGACCTTATCTCTTCACTACATTAAAAAATAAATAGCAAATATCAAGTTGGATAACAGAAGAAAAAGTAAAATTAGTTGAATGTGCATATGATTGAATGCATAATTGATAAATCCATCAAATGATACTGCTTTTTCAAATGTGTACTGCAATGCCTTAGAAATCAAGTGTGAATGAACATGGGGTGGAAAATATTTATCCCATTACAATGACCAGAAACTCTAATCAAACTGTTTTTGCCTACTGGTGTCATCACCTGCCACCATGATCAGAATTCTAATCTACTGTAACTAAACATTATGCACAGTTTTCATACAAATCTCAGCCACCATAGTAGTATCAACCAAGAAACAGTTCATAGCCTTTGCTGAAGCTTCATCAATGTTACCTACCATATAAAAGGTCTGTTTATATATTGAACTTAAATAAAGATATGAAATTGGAAAGGGGAGGGAGGAAAGATTATTTATTACTAATAAAATAGAATACCACTTATAATTTACAGTAGCACCAAATAAATCCAGGATAATTCCTGATGACACTAATCAAGTTCAAGTATGTCAGGATAATTCAAGCCGATCTACAACAGTAGTAAACACTATGTGACGAAAACTATACCATTAGGGATATCCTTGAGTTGTGTGCCGCTACCCTGCAGTCCCAAAAGCCACAAATCAAAATTAACAACATAACATTCCCAAACAAAAGTCGGAATAATCACTGAAGAAAAAATATGCACAATCTTTCTTTTCCAAGAGGATTACCTTCTCAATTGATAGAGGTTTGCTGGCAGAAACTCTCCCAACTGATTCAGTATACCGCTCCACTGTCTTCCTCTCTCTACTAGGCCTCTCATTCGGAGTTACAGGCTCTTTCGAGCTCGAACCACTCTTTCTTGACTTCGGAGTATCAGTCGTTGACTTTTTTGAGCTTCCATTTCGCCCTTTCTTACCTTTCTTACTTTCCTCTGCTTCTTCTCCATCCTTACCCTCGTCTCCTCTTTCATCTTCTTCCTCCTCCTCTTCCTCCTCCTCCTCCTCCTGTGGCTGAGCTCCTTCTTTCTCTTCAAGTTCGACCTTCTCCTCGTCACGTTTCTCTTCTACGTCGTCCTTTTCCACTTCTTCTGCTTCCGCTTCCGCTTCCGCCACCTCATCTTTGTCTTTCTGGACTTTCTGCTCCTCTTTCACTTCAGTTTTCGCAGGTACATCCTGTTTGTCTCCGTCTAGGGTTTCCATTTCGGTCGCCATGGAAATGCAAAATCAAGAACAGACACAACAGATTTTGAATTGTTTGATTCGTGTGCAAACCTTTATGATGAACGAAACGGTGGGTCTGGCGAAACCCTAGAAATAGGTGGGAATGATCGGAGGGACTTTCTGTGGGTTAGCCGTGAGAAATTTGCGATGGAGGAGTTTGTTAGAGATACGGGAGAAAAGGGGGTTTTCAGTTTCTCTAACGGCGTTTGGGGTTAAGGGGTGGGAGTGTCGGAGAGTGTAAAAAAGAGAGAGGGAGAAGTGGGAGGGATTTAGGACGAAATCGGAATCCAAATTTGGGGCAAATCTGGGTAAGGGCGGGCTGATTTGGTGGGTTTTGAAATTTTTGTGTCAAAATTATTAGCGGGCGTTTGTGTCAATCTTCCCGGGTATCCAAAATTTTGGCTCTCCTTAGTCCTTTCCTTTCCCATGTTTTACGTTTTCCGTTTTTCGTTAGGATCCAGTTTCATTTTCACACAACTCACTCATGTATTTTGGGAGAAAGAGTTCGTTTTATATAAAATACATTAAAACGATTTTTTTTAAGTTTTTATCATTTTTTTAATATAGTTTTTCTTACAAGATATTAATACCCTTTCATTTGAAAATCAATTATATGAAAGACATGTTTGATTTGATTGTTGATATGCGATAATAATTTAAAAGTGATGACTTATTACTAATAGTTATGGCTAAAACTAATGTATTATTGTTTTTTTATTTAACTTTTTGACAGTACTGATTAGTAGAAATTTGAAAAAATGTTGAATTAAAATATAAAGACTATAATAGTCTTATCACAAAATGTAATTTCCATTATTATTATTATAACTATTATTATTATTATTATTACTTTTACTTGTATTATTATTATTAATATTACTTTTAATTTTATTATTATTATTAATTATTAATATTACTTTTACTTTTATTATTATTATTAATATTACTTTTACTTTTATTATTATTTTTATTATTAATAATGCCATTATTAATTATCATTATTATTATAACTTTTAATATTGTTTTAATATTGTTTTTATTATTCTTATTATTATTAATAATATTACTATTATCATTATTCATATTTATTATTCCTTTTATTATTATTATTACTACTTCATTATTATTATTATTTTAATAATTATTATCATTAATTTAATTATTACTACTATTACTTTAAATTGTTTTTATTATTATAATTGTTTCTACTACTATCACTTTTTTAATTATTATTAATTTAATTATTTTAATTTAAATATTATTAATATTATTATCATTATCATTATTCATATTATTATTATTATTATTACTACTACTATTATCAAGGATAATTTTGGGGTATGGAAAATTTTAAAAAAGAACAAGACTTATGTTTTTTGGAAAGTAGAAACAAACAGAATACTTAGTGCATACAACTTATGCCTTATATTTGTTTACATTTTGATAAGTCAAAACAGACGCTTCAAAAACAATTTATGATAAGTCATAAGTTATAGGTTACAAGCATATTTACATAAGTTAAATCAAACTGGCTTAAATATATATTCTTAGCTTTACTTTGATTTATTACCTTGTCAGCTTTCAATATTTAATTGTGTAAATACTAAGCGCATTAATATATACTAATAAATAAGCACATCCAAATGTGTGCGAATCTTTTATTTTATTTAGCGTTTTTCTCATTTCATGATTTGTTATGTTTCGAAAAATGTTTAAAGTTAATAGTTTAAGGTAATCAAATAGTACTATAGTGGAGATAGTTTAATCATTAACCATATAATTTAAAATTGAGAATATTATTGGCGGTATTAAAAAGTGTGTAATTAGGACTTTATTTTGAGTTCTCCCCCTTTATAAAAGAGTAGTACGAGTGATACTCATGTGCAATGCACAAGAATCACAATCATCAATTGTTTTTCTCAATTTATTCAACAATAAGTATAAAATGAAATAATTGAATTTGTATGTTGACAAGAGATACCTCTATTTTTTATGTACAAAAAAAAAAAAAAAAAAAAAAGATGTGCATTGTATTTTGTTTTAAAAAAGGGAACTCAACATATGTCCATTGGAACGCCATTTACATATACAGGGATTAGACCGGGGGAAAAAAACATAAAGTTGTCACATAGTGGATTTTGTTTTACTAATAGTATAGATAGATAAAATTGTTTCCACTGTTCTAAAAAAATAAGTGTCTATCTATACCTTTTATTAACATTAATTATAAATTTTACTTTTAGGTTAATTTAATGCTTCCTCTGTCTCAGTTAAATGTTCATACTTTTTATTTTTTGATGTCTCAACTAATATTTCTAAATACTTTTTGGTGTACAAATTTATATCATTTTTTTTCATATACCCCTTATTTAATACTACCAACATTACACGTCTTAGATAAGTCAAATAACTAACGAGAGAAAGAGAGTATAGTGAGTACATAATTAATGAGAGAAATAAAAAAATACTACGGAGTATTATCATCATAACACATTTCACAACCCATCATTTAATATGTTTCTTAATACTTGTGTTTTGTCCACTAGAACCATTTATCCGGGACGGAAGGAGTAGCACATAGCTCATTTTGTCGTGACTGATGGATGATTGACCAATGGTTTATGGCTAAATGGCTTTTGCATAATATCCTAAAGAGGTGTGATATTACAAGCTTGAACTTGGCATATTATTACAAGTTTTAGTTTTAGTGTCGTTATATTAAATCTACCTAGATCTCTACACCACTAGATTAAACATGTTATTTTTTAAGTAATGACATGGATATTTCAAAGCATCACCAATTTAATCATCCAACGACTCTAACACTAAAGTTCGTAAAAATACCACAAGCTATACCTTGTAATACCACAAGCTTTATCTTGTAATATCATTTGTCTATCCTGAATAGTGTTTGTTTTGATTGTTTGTTAAAAAATTGAAAATGGTTGATTCAAAATAAAATGAACAAAATGCCCGATATTTAAGTTGATTTACATGCATGTCAAAACTATCGAATAACTAATCACCCACCTGGCCCAAAAAGCCCAAACATTGGTCATGTGCCCAACACACCGTCTCCATCGTCACGAGCAAATCATATGCACTCATCGGAGCCCGAACTCAACTCATAAGCGAGCAGGGACATATCTCTTACCGCCCAGGCACAACAAGCAGGCAACCTCTTGCCTGAAGGTAGGGGGCCAAAATATAATGAGCAGGCAAAGAGGTCTATGCGAACACGCCCATCCCGTTTAGTTACTTGGTAACGGCCGTCTTAAATGTTGGGAGTTAATGCCAGGAAACTCGCCCCCACGTTCCGGACGTGACCCTGAATGTTTCCACCTTCCACGCCCTTTCTTTCAATGTTCAGCTCCCAGTCTTGAAGGCTGGCCCTATATATAAATATTCCTTCTTCAAAAGAAGGATGTAAGCTCATTTTTATAGGTTGAAACTCTGTCAAATTGTTATTTCAATTGTGTGTTTAGGTATATGCCATCAATGCCCAGGCAGTATTCAGCATGAGATCGCCGGGCATCAAGCCAAACTCCTTAAGAAACCAAAGGAAAAAGGGATCTAAAGGCAGACGCAATCCTACCCGAAAAAAATTAGCAAAAAATACCAACTTCCCGTCGTGCTCGCGGGGATACACCCCATCCACTAAAGCTGCCTTCTCTACCCGATAATCTTGGGGGTCCACACCCAAGGAGATGAACCAAGCAGTGAGCTTGTTCGGGGTATTTAGGGAGGCCCAGTGTATAGTATATTGGGACTCGTCAGCATCTGACATCCAATCGGGCACGGGAGCCAAAGTGGTAGACTTCTCTCTGGCTTGAGCGAGCTTTTTCATTCTTCACATCAATGGGACATTGGAGCTTGCCTCCCTGGAGCTGGTGGCCTCATCTATGGCACCCTAGACATTCATTGTTTGCATTCATGCATTCATATTGTTTGTGAGCATGTTTACTTAGTCTATATATGTTTTATAATCATTTATAAGTCATTCATAATGCTCTTAACATGCTTAGGATCTTGTTTGCATGCATGTTGAATCGTCGGTTGAATTGCTTGTTTAGTTCTCCTTCTTTCCCTCCTTCGTTTGGATTGTTCGGGTGTTGTTTGAGGATGTTTATGATGAGTTTTAGACTCATTTTTTATGGGGTTTGAAGCCTCATTAGTTTGGCTATGTGTTTGGGGGTCTTCTAGGTTGCATTTTGAACCTTTTGGGGTCTATCGGGCTTGCGGCCGCAAGGTGGAATGGCCTTGCCTCCGCAAGGTAACCAGAAAATGGAGTGATGAGCCTTCAGAGAGCATGCGGTCGCATGCTATGAGGGACCATGCGACCGCATGGTCCCCCGAGCCTGGTTTACTCTATTTTGCTGCTTTGTGATTTTTACACTTAAACCCCTATCCAAAACCCTTTCTAAACCCCCACCTAAACCTCCCTAACCCTTATTACTTATACACTAACATTAGTAACTTGTTTTAAGAGTGGATTAGTGAGTGCTTTAGTGATTAAAACAAGCCCCAAATCAGATTTTAAGCAACCACATCAAGGTGGCACTTATCCCACTAAGTTTCTAACCCTTTAAACACCACAATCTGATTGTTTGACCTCACTTTCCCTCCCTCACTCTCCAAAAACGGGATTCATCTCCCTCGAGGTTCTTCCCTGGCTTCTTGAAGCTTTTCCTTTGGTCTTCCATGGTCCTTCCTCCCATTGCTCAAGCCACCTCCATAGAAGTGAAGACCGTGAAGAGTAGAGCATTTCCTACCGAATAGTTTTCTCATTTGCTTTCTTGGGTGTAAAATACATGTAAGTTACTTCTCTTCTTATTTGTTTTAGTTCTCATTGACTCTAAGGAAAACAAAGCTTATGATTTTTTAGGTCAATGAGTACGCATATATGCTTCATATGCCTTCATCTTGTGATTTGAAATATAAACTTGTTAGAAGCATGTGTATGATGATTTTATGGTTATTAAAGATTGTAATACTCTTTCATCTTGTATATTTAGGATTATGAACATGTTAGAAACATTATTTATATATGTTGCTTGAAGTGGTGCCATATGAGAGTACCCTAATTATAGCCTACATGATATGTTGGTATGTTGTTATGTGTTCTATCCTCTAAATTGGACTCTATGATGAATATGAACTACATTGTAATGCCTTGGAGAATTTATAACCTAGTTGAACTTAGTAATGGCCTAGATTGTTTTATGAAGCACATAGCTTCAAATCCCCAAAAATTGGGAATGTGTAGTAAAGACTCAACGGAGTCGACTTTAGGGAAGATTTGAACATGTTGAACACTACTTTCAATCCCTACGAAGTTTGGACACCATTTGATTGGGTTTACTCAAATATAAGTTTAGCCTAATTGTTTGCAATCAAGTTGTTATGAATGATTGGTTTTGAGCAATTAATTTCCTGGACATGATTTATGGTAGAGATTAATAACCTACTTGGTCGGATGAGTTCGCTCTTGCCGAATCCGATCCTTATTTGTTTATGACGAGTAAATATCTACTTGTGCATCACATTGAGTCCAGCTGGCATTATTTGGTTTGTTTTATACGTCGCAATTGTGAGATTCGTGCTCGCTATGGATCGCCGCACGGGACCACACACACACGGGCCGCAGTGGGGAAGTAGCCCCTATGTCGTATCAATACGTGTCGCATTGGCTTGCTAATTAAATCGAGGTGGTTCTCGATATAAGTCGATGAATTCACAAAACATCGATGGCACGAACCAGTTAACACAGTTTATTGCAGGAGCTACGTAGCGGCCGGGCCTATATCATATCCTACTTGTATGGTTTTTTTCCCGCACTTACGTGAATAATGTGCTAAGTGCTATATGATGAAAATGTATCATAACTGAGATTAATTGTGATGATATGAAATGAACATGCTTTTAGTAACTTACTAAGTCTTTATGACTTACCCTATTTGTTTGTTTTGTTTTTCTTAGATCCGAGCTAAGGAGACGGTTCTTGCTACATTCGCCGTACCCGCGTTTGGTTACTTGTGAGCTCAAGGTTGCTCTTTTGGGATTTTGTAGTTAGACTTTTATTTTTGAAAGGATGATGGGAAGCAATTCACTTATACTTGACTTAGGTTTTGTTGTTGTTGTATAATTTGCATATTCTAGACTTATAATCTTTTATATGCCGACTTATATGCCGAGCTTGTTTATATGATATGGTTCACTACAGCTTATTCCGCTTAATACTCTTTTATAGTATTGTTGTTGTTGTCTCTGACATGTTGTGGCCGTTGGGGTTTGATCGATGTTTTATTTAATCTTTTTCCTTGCAAGTGGACAAGACTATTATAGAATAGTATTGGAAGCAAGGGTCGAACCCACAAAGACAAGTGATCACGAACAGTGCACTTTATCGATAGCAATTTATTAATCTAAAGGGGTTTTTATATTTATTTTATTCTAAACTACTATTTATATTTAGCTGTTTAACTAATTAGCAGTAATTACAGATATGAAAATCTTATGGTGGGTGGCAATCTAGGATTCTGGGTTTCACTTGTATCTCCTTTATGTTCAATTCATAATAATTATCATTCAATTTCTTGGGTTCGTTCACTAAAGATAGATATAGTCTGTTGAACTATTGGTTCAGCCTCCATCCCCGCAACATTCATCCATTCTATATCCTAAGCACAGGAACTTTCAATCTAGCTGTCACCTAGATTTATGATCTATCTGTCACCTAGATCATGTATGAACCTGGTCCTAACTTATCACTCTCGTGCATCGATAGGTCCAATTTATTGTGATGGTGAGCCGATTATGCGACATATGCACATTGGTCATGCAGTTATCCGCACCTCTAGGCCTTTATTATTTGCGATTACATTCATTTGTTCAAAGCAAAATAATATAGGGATTGATAAACACCACAATCAACAAGAATTGAATGAACATATATATGAATCAAAACATAAATTCGATACAAGTTACCTCCCACCTCCTAGATTATGGATGATTTAGTTCATCATAGACAATGAACAACACATGGAGATGAACGGAAACATGATTTGATCTTCAATACTTGTAATTACACAATCTAACTATGTTATACAATCTAAAAACTATCTAAAATCTACCTAAGCTTCCAGCCGTTTTTCTCTATCGGCTCTTGGCATCCGACTTCAATATATACCGGGAGTTGTAATCCAATCGAATCTCGTGTGAAAATACGAAAAATCGCATCGCATTCGACCACCTTGCGGTCGCAAGGTGTTGAGTACAAGTACAAGGTCTCCTCGGCCTTGATTTCTTTCTTAAATGTCGCCCACCTTGCGGTCGCAAGGTCTGAGGTACCTTGCGTCCGCAAGGTCTCCAGATTTGGCTTCCTTCGTTTCTTCTTCATTTTTCATCTTTGGCCCTTCTTGGAATTTGCATATAAAACCCTGGAGTTTTGCATATTTTCACTAAAAACCCTGAAACTTACAAAACTCACCGAAAACATATATCAGTAGCCAAAAGCCTCGTGAAATAGCATAATTTAAGTCATAGAAGCATATAAAATCGGCGTATAAAATACATCGATCAAATACCCCAAACTTAAACTTTGCTCGTCCACGAGTAAATAATACTTATAAATACAAAAGCATATAAATAACAATTAATAAAAGTGAAAATCTTTTTGGAGGGTGACACTATTTACACTCCTCTATAAACCCACAAACTCAAGGAGACTCTTTCGAGTGACTCGACTAAGCAGATAAATACAAAAGTCGATAAATACAAAAGCAGATAAAAATTAAACTAAAAATAAAACAAAAATCTTTTTGGCTTCAACCTCAAGTTATAAAAGTATGGCATGCAAAGCAGTCTCAGTTCGATGCTCACCACATATATGCAGGCTTAGTCACATAAAACCAACTGATCTTTTCTTAAACTGCTACTACTTCTAATTTCTCCGTGTGTGTGTGATCACCAGTCTTAAAGAATATCTTAACTAAAACAGTTTTATTAAGCTAAACACCACATTCATATGAAAATCAAAGTTTAATAGAAAATCATGCATTAAGAATTATGAGATCTACCATCCAAACCCGGTCAGATACAGAAAGAAAGGTCCCAAGGATTTCAAAGACTTATACATCCATCCCATGCACTTCTATGTATGACATACAATGCTCTCCTATCCCAATGACTTGTAATAGCTAAGATTATGCTAACACAGTGAGCTTTAGGGCGAATAATAATGAACATGAAGTGTTTGATCAATTCCATATGACTCACTTGACAGTTAAAACAACATAAGCATTGGCAAGAAGATCATTAGGTCTTTATTTAGCTTGTAATGTAAGGCCAAGGTGTTGGGGGATTTGATGGAAAGGGATTGGAATTCAAAGTGAGAGAGTAAGACTACCCTTTATCCCTCATACTTCCAAGCAAAGGAAGTTTTCCCTATTTAGGCTAGGACACGCAAAGACTACAAGTGGAGGGTGCTTTTCGTTACTTTTCAGTTTTCTTCTTCCCCCAAACTTGTTTTGGGCAATATATACTTCTAAAAATATCACATCATTCTTATCAGCAGAATTTTTCTAACATATTTTCTCTTGAAAGCTATGCTTCCATTTGAATCTTTGTTACACTCTTCTTCTTCCGTTTCATTTTTCGTCGATACATAATTTTTCTTTTTCTTTTCTTTTTCTATTTTTTTTTTGATGACGGAAAGAAGAAACCTCCGAAAAATAGCTCAACTGAAAAGAAGTGGTCCTCAAAAATCAATTTCCCCACCCACATCCTACTCTCTCAAAGGGTAGGCTAAAAGTGTATAGGCTTTTAGGGTTAAGTTAATGTGGGTAATAGAAACGATGGCGAATGGGGGTTTAAATAGTGTGCTTAGCACACTCCATTCTTTTTCATTAGGCTCAACGGGGACACTAGGGATATTTTTAGTATAGGTCAGGGAATATTTAGGCTCTAACGATCCAAAGATGGCCTAAGTCATTTCTTAATGCCAAATGCTCATGTAGTTTTTAAAGCAAGTAAAACACACAAAATATCATATCAACTATGGGAATTGTGGGGTTGAATGTTTAGCATCACTGGATTTCACATAAGCATTCGCTAAGACAGATGGTAGGGACAATTGAGACTAACATGCAAACACGGTTCGAAACTGTGCTTGAGATATATAAATGAGAAAAATCCAAGGGATCTAACTATCATGCAATTGACCCTAAGTCACAATTTAATGCAACAATTATGTTCGAATGGCTATGCATCATATTCTTGTGCATATCTTGTTGTAATGAAGTAGGTGCTATAAACTTTATAAAACTATTCTAATCAATCCATAATTATGGTGGTGTGGGTGCATGAAGAATTTGGAGAAAAGTAAAAGTTTCGCAAAATCAAGTAAATTCGAGAGGATCTACGGACTAGCTATGCGGTTCATTGCATTAACTTCCTCATGGACTACGACTAGCATTACCACACCTAAACTTGAGGATGAAAATTTTGAAATATTTTATTTTTTTGATTTTGATTTTGATTTTTTTTTTAAAAGAAAATTGGAGATGATGACGATGACTCAATTGATGATGGGTCCCCATAAGAGGAACCCACGAGCATCAATGTGAGTGTATTACGGTCAAGGCAACACCTCCGAAAATAAGAAAAAATTAAAAACAGGAAAATTGGGTGAAGAGTTAAATGGTCATCAAGAAAAGAAATTTTTCTTCACCCTAGAAACATAGCCCAACTCCATTCCTCCTTAGGCTAGGACCTGCTAGGACTCTAAGCTTAGAATCCCCCAAACTTAATTTCTATTTTGTCCTCAAAATTGAGGAACATATGAGAGGATTGATGGGGACGGACAAATATCAAAAGGAAATAGCAGGTCCACCTAACGAAAGAGGATGAAACTTGAGCCTCGACTCACAGTGAGTCGGGCGGAAATAACGAATGAGGGCGAAACTTCGGGGATCGTGCCAGGAGGCAACCCATAATAAGTGGAGACATTTTGTCCCACTGTGTTAAACCACCCAAATAGCCGCTCTTGGTCGGCACGAATTTGTGCCAACTGTTGAGTTGCCATTTGGGCTTCAAGGGAAACCTCTTCTAGCCTATTGGAGATCCCTACGAGCGGGTCCTCCTCCTCCTCTTCGGGTTCCTCTCCGTGAGGAACCCTCACTCTCACTGGTGGTGCTCAAACAAAATGGCCCTAGTAATGGCGGACCAGGCCTTAAGCCTCTCGCGTGTGCAGGCCATCTCACGCCGCCCTCCTACACAACTCGGTGATCAAATGCGGGAGCGAACCCCGCATTCGTGGCACCTCTAATAAGGGTCTTGATTTGGCCGTTGATCAGTCGGCCAACATCAACAGACCCACCAGACATAATGGTGTAGGTCAAGACAGCCCTCTCCCAAGTCACCGTATGTTGGTGACTGGAGGGCATGAGGCGACCACAAATAAATTTGAACACGGGCTTGGCGTGTTCGAAAAAGACTCCTCCATGGTGCGTGGACCGAAGGGTGGATTACGGTTGTAGGTCCACTCAACACCGGGGAGGCGATGGTCGCATTGACCACCTCGAGGGATAGGGGATGGAGGTGTGTGCTAAAATGATCGGCACCAACCGCAAAGTTGGAGGTGCCGAAATATTCGTTAATGCTTTGGGACGAAAAGTCTACTACGACGTCCCTAACATTAACGGTGTCTAAAACACCCCCATCTATGCCAATGCTGCCATTGGCATAGAACTCTCGGACAATAGGCACCACTGTTGCCTTTTCCGGAGAGTCGGTCAAACGCCCCCACCTACGGGCCGTAAAATTGGGACGGAGGCCAAATTCTTCAGCCTTAAACCCTCTCGGGAACCAAGGACTTGGAGAGTTTGGCCGCATATTTTTCAGAGGCCTCGTAGGACACAAATCGGGTGTGGTCAAAATTAGGTTCCTCCTCTGAGCAGGCGGGAGGTGAAGCACCGGTATTTCTACGCTTTCTAAACATTTTGTTTGAAAAATTAAAAACTAAATATTTAACAAATAAATTTTCAAAATTTTAAAATTAAAAATTATTCTAAAGCATGCAAAATTATATCTACGTGAAAAATATCTAACACCCTAGCATGCAAAATTTGACGTAAAAATTAAAGAGAGGGGTTAGGATTACTTGTTAGTTGCAGCTTTAGAGTTGAGTGCAGCCGGAGTTTGAGCGGCGTCGGCAACAATGGTGTTGTCTTCCTCTTTCTTCAAAGCTTCTTCAAGCTTCCATGGAGTGCAATGGGGTTGGTGGAGAGGTAGAAGATGAAGATTTGATGAAGGAGGGAGAAGATCTTTGGGAGTTGGAGCCGAAATTTAAGAATTTGAAGAGTTTTCGCGGATCTTGGAAGAAAAGGCTGGCTTGCTTCTGGTTTGAAAGAGGAGAGAATTACGGTGATTTTACGCAAATGGCTCGGCAATTTCTTATATAAAGGGACCTTGCGGTCGCAAGATGCGCCACACGCCGCAAGGTGGTCAGTCAAACCGTTTGTTATTCCGCTGATTCCCCATGTTCTGACGGTACGATGCACGAGATTCGCATTTACTGGGGGCCTTGCGGTCGCAAGGTCCTCCACACCTTGCGTCCGCAAGGTGTCCAGAACTGTCCATCTTGATTTCCTTTCTTTCTTTTCAATAGTTTTGCAATTTAGCCCTTTTCCGTTAACTTCCGTTATGTTTCTTAACTTTCCTGTATTGCAAAAACTTAACAAAAATTCTAAACTAAAATTATTAGTAACATATAAATACAACACTAAGATGCTTTTCTCCCCCAAACTTGAATTTTGGCATATTTAATTAAAAATTAAATGTAAAAAAATAAATTTAACGGAGAATAGCATATTTAAACTAACTACAAAAGAAATAACATTCAAAATAGTGGGTTGCCTCCCACTTAGCGCCTTTGTTTAACGTCTTTGGCTCGACCAAACTGCAAGCCTAATCCCGGGGTGGTTCATTGTCAGCCAAACGAATTAACTCAATTGTTCGTTCAACTGACATCGGCTCTAGGTATGGCTTGAGTCGGTGTCCATTAACTTTGAAAATTTCATTATTTTTAGGATTTTGAATATCAACGGCTCCATGAGGATAGATTAAATACGATTATAAAGGGACCGGACCATTTAGATTTTAACTTTCAGGGAATAGCCTAAGTCTAGAATTAAAAAGTAACACTTTCATCCCTGGATGAAACATCTTGTTGGCTAACCCCATGTCATGATATTTCTTGGTCTTTTCTTTATATGTTTTAGCATTCTCATACGAATTTAACCTATGTTCTTCTAATTCATGCAACTGAAACAATCTTTCCTCTCCGGCCAAAGTTAAATCTAAGTTTAATTCTTTAACAACTCAATAGGCTTTATGTTCAATTTCAACTGGTAAATGGCAAGCCTTGCCATATACCATTCTATATGGACTCATTCCTATGGGGGTTTTAAAAGCGATTCGGTATGCCCATAAAGCATCCTTAAG
The DNA here is from genome assembly GCA_013146195.2 of Codonopsis lanceolata. Taxonomy (NCBI): domain Eukaryota; kingdom Viridiplantae; phylum Streptophyta; class Magnoliopsida; order Asterales; family Campanulaceae; genus Codonopsis; species Codonopsis lanceolata. The sequence goes on along the minus strand of CM028378.1, from coordinate 27,323,504 downwards.
TTTAGATTCTCAATCTTTACGATTAGGCCTAACGGTCTTTTCTAATCTTGCTTTAATTTGCCTATTGCTTACCTTCTACTTGGCCGGATGTTTGAGGATGATAAGGCGTAGCTAACTTATGAGTTACACCATGTTTCTTGAGAACATTATTCAACAACTTATTGGTAAAATGAGTTCCTTGGTCACTTATTATGGCCTTAGGTACTCCATATCTAGCAAACAAATCTTCTACAAATTTAACCACTTGTTTTGCCATCATTTGTCTTGGTTGCTCTTGCTTCAATCCATTTAGATACGTAATCAATGCTACTAAAATATATTCACAATTATTTGACTTTGGAAAAGGACCCATGAAATCAATACCCCAAACATCAAAGATTTCAACAACCAAATTAATATGCAAGGGCATTTCGTTTCTCTTTCCTATTCCACCTGTTCTTTGACACTTATCACATGTTCTATAAAACAATTCACAATCTCTAAAAACAGTAGGCCAATATAAACCAGATTGCAAAATTTTTCTAGCAGTTTTGTTTCCACTAAAATGACCTCCACAAGAGTATCCATGGCAGAATTCCATAATACCTTGTTGGTCTTTTTGGAATACATCTCCTTATTAAAGAATCGAACAAATTTTGTATAAATGAGGTGCTTCCCAAAAATAATTTTTCGTTTCGACCAAAAATTTCTTCTTTTCATAATGATCAAAATCGGGATTAATGATATCGGACACATAGTAATTGACAAAATCGGCATACCAAGTGGTCGAAATCTTTAATTGCTAAAAGTTTCTCATCAGGAAAATCATCATTTATGGGAACAGGATCATCAAGAAATTGACGTTCAAGCAAGGGTGAAAATTCTAATCTAGACAAATGGTCGACTACGACATTCTCGGTTCCCTTTTTATCTTTGATTGTAATGTCAAATTCTTGTAACAATAACATCCATCTAATTAATCTTGGTTTAGCATCTTTCTTACTTAACAGATATTTTAATGCAGAATGATCAGAAAATATTATCACCTTTGATCTAACAGATATGATCTAAATTTTTCTAAAGCATATACTCTTGCTAAAAACTCTTTTTACGTAGTTGTGTAATTCAATTGTGCATCATTTAGAGTTCTACTAGCATAGTGGATCACATGAGGCTTTCTATCTACCCTTTGTCCTAACACGGCTCCAATTGCAAAATCGATGCATCACACATGATTTCAAAGGAAGTGACCAATCGGGGCCGGATAAAATAGGGGCAGTAGTTAATTTTTTTTTCAATAAATTAAAAGCTTCTAAACATTCTTTATCAAAAATAAATTATGTATCTTTTGCTAACAAGTTACATAGAGGCTTCTGATTTTGGAAAAATCTTTTATAAATCTTCGATAAAAACCAGCATGCCCTAGAAAACTTCTAACACCTTTAAGCGAAGTGGGAGGGGTAGTTGTGAAATAACTTCGATTTTTGCTTTATCAACTTCAATGCCTTTATTTGAAACAACATGCCCAAAGACAATTCCATGCTTGACCATGAAGTGACTTTTCTCCCAACTTAAAGTTAAATTTGTTTCACAACATCTTTTCGGGGTGATGTAAGATTTTCTAAGCAATGATCAAAAGAATTTCCAAAAGCGAAAAATCATCCATGAAAACTTCAACGCATCTTTCAACTAAATCGAAAATATAGAAATCATGCATCTTTTGAAAAGTAGCTGGTGCATTACATAATCCAAATGGCATTCTCCTAAAAGCAAAAGTACCAAAGGGACATGTAAAAGTTGTTTTCTCTTGGTCTTCGGTGCAACGGGGATCGATTGTAACGGAAAAACCATCAAGAAAGCAATAATATTCATGACCGGCTAGTCTTTCAAGGATTTGATCAATAAATGGCAAAGGAAAGTGGTCTTTCCTAGTTGCCGCATTAAGTTTTCGCAAATCAATGCACATTCTATAACCAGTTATTGTTCTTGTAGGGACTAATTCATCTTTCTCATTTTTAACAACCGTAATTCCTGACTTTTTAGGAACTACTTGAACAGGACTAACCCATTTACTATCTGATATAGGGTAAATTATACCCGCATCTAAGAGCTTAAGAACTTCTTTTCTTACGGCTTCTTCCATGTGTGGGTTAAGTCTTCTTTGCCTTTCTCTTGAAGGTTTACTACCTTCTTCTAGATGTATTTTATGCATGCACATAGATGGACTAATACCTTTTAAATCAGCTAGGGACCATCCTAAAGCTTCTCTATGTGTCCATAAAGCTTTTAATAAACTAGCTTCTTGCTCTTAGTTAAATCGGTTGCTATAATAACAGCAAAGTGTTACCTTCCCAAAAATGCATATTTTAAATGGGGTGGTAATGGCTTTAATTCTTCAACTTTAGGAGAATTAATAGATGGCATAAATTCAGAATTTTCTGCTTTAATTGTTTCTTTTATTTTAGCCTCCTCATTCTTTACTTTATCATCTTCTTTAATTTCTACTTCAACATTCTCTATCTCAATTTCTTCAAAGAGATATTTTAAAATCTCTACTTCATCTTCCTTGATTTCATTACTTTCTTCTTCTACTTTTTCAGATTTATCGAACTTATTTTCGATTCTTTCTCTATTCTTCTTTATCTTTCTTTTTACTAGCTTCTAATTTCTCTCTCTTGTCTTTCTTCCTCTTCTATTTCTCTTTCAATCTCATCAATGTCAATTTTTATGGGAGGGATAGGACTATCATCATAAACTATAAATCTATCTCTCTCATAGTCTTCATCTTTATTATCTTCTTCAAAAGTTTCAGTTGATAACTTTTCAATTTCATCTATTGAAAAACATGCATTTATGTCACTAGGTCTATTCATGGCATCAAAAACAGAGATTTCAACAGTTTCACCTAGGACTGACATTGTGAGTTTACCATTTTTCACATTAATCATTGTATTGGCAGTAGCCATAAAAGGTCTGCCTAACAATATTGGGACTTCATTATTTGTGCAAATCTTTCTTTCCATCTCTAGAACCACAAAGTCAAGCGGAATGATTAGTTTATCCTTTGAACTAGGATGTCTTCCACTATACCTAAAGGATATTTAAGCTGACAGATGGCTAATTGTAATTGCATAGTAGTGGTTTTAGTTCTTAAA
>CM028378.1:27245959-27320270 GCA_013146195.2 Codonopsis lanceolata | reverse complement strand
GTGAGCTTTAGGGCGAATAATAATGAACATGAAGTGTTTGATCAATTCCATATGACTCACTTGACAGTTAAAAACAACATAGCATTGGCAAGAAGATCATTAGGTCTTTATTTAGCTTGTAATGTAAGGCCAAGGTGTTGGGGATTTGATGGAAAGGGATGGAATTCTGAGAGAGAGTAAGACTACCCTTTATCCCTCATACTTCCAAGCAAAGGAAGTTTTCCCTATTTAGGCTAGACTGTTAAAGACCACAAGTGAGGGTGCTTTTCGCTACTTTTCGCTTTCTTCTCCCCCAAACTTGTTTTGGGCAATATATATTTCTAAAAATATCACATCATTCTTTCCAAATTTTTTTCTAACATATTTCTCTTGAAAGCTATGCTTCCATTTGAATCTTTGTTACACTCTTCTTCTTCCGTTTCATTTTTCGTCGATACATAATTTTTCTTTTTCTTTTCTTTTTCTATTTTTTTTTTCGACGATTTGATGAAGGAAAGAAGAAACCTCCGAAAAATAGCTCAACTGAAAAGAAATGGTCCTCTAAAATCAATTCCCCACCCACATCCTACTCTCTCAAAGGGTAGGCTAAAAGTGTATAGGCTTTTAGGTTAAGTTAATGTGGGTAATAGAAACGATGGCGAATGGGGGTTTAAATAGTGTGCTTAGCACACTCCATTCTTTTTTTCATTAGGCTCAACGGGGACACTAGGGATATTTTTAGTATAGGTCAGGGAATATTTAGGCTCTAACGATCCAAAGATGGCCTAAGTCATTTCTTAATGCCAAATGCTCATGTAGTTTTTAAAGCAAGTAAAACACACAAAATATCATATCAACTATGGGAATTGTGGGGTTGAATGTTTAGCATCACTGGATTTCACATAAGCATTCGCTAAGACAGATGGTAGGGACAATTGAGACTAACATGCAGACACGGTTCGAAAGTGTGCTTGAGATATATAAATGAGAAAAATCCAAGGGATCTAACTATCATGCAATTGACCCTAAGTCACAATTTAATGCAACAATTATGTTCGAATGGCTATGCATCATATTCTTGTGCATATCTTGTTGTAATGAAGTAGGTGCTATAAACTTTATAAAACTATTCTAATCAATCCATAATTATGACTGGTGTGGGTGCATGAAGAATTTGGAGAAAAGTAAAAGTTTCAAAATCAAGTAAATTCCAGAGGGATCTACGGACTAGCTATGCGGTTCATTGCATTAACTCCTCATGGACTACGACTAGCATTACCACACCTAAACTTGAGGATGAAAATTTTGAAATATTTTATTTTTTTGATTTTGATTTTGATTTTGATTTTTTTTTTAAAGAAAATTGGAGATGATGACGATGACTCAATTGATGATGGGTTCCCACAAGAGGAACCCACGAGCATCCAATGTGAGTGTATTCTGGTCAAGGCAACACCTCCGAAAATAAGAAAAAATTAAAAACAGGAAAATTGGGTGAAGAGTTAAATGGTCATCAAGAAAAGAAATTTTTCTTCACCCTAGAAACATAGCCCAACTCCATTCCTCCTTAGGCTAGGACCTGCTAGGACTCTAAGCTTAGAATCCCCCCCCAAACTTAATTTCTATTTTGTCCTCAAAATTGAGGAACATATGAGTGGATTGATGGGGTAGGACAAATATCAAAAGGAAATAGCAGGTCCACCTAACGAAAGAGGATGGAACTTGGGCCTCGACTCACGGTGAGTCGGGCGGAAATAACGAATGAGGACGAAACTCGGGGATCGTGCCAGGAGGCAACCCATAATAAGTGGAGACATTTTGTCCCACAGTGTTAAACCACCCAAATAGCCGCTCTTGGTCGGCACGAATTTGTGCCAACCGCTGAGTTGCCATTTGGGCTTCAAGGGAAACCTCTTCTAGCCTATCGAGATCCCTACGAGCGGTCCTCCTCCTCCTCTTCGGGTTCCTCCCCGTGAGGAACCCTCACTCTACCGGCCGGTGGTGCTCAAACAAAATGGCCCTAGTAATGGCCTGACCAGCCTTAAGCCTCTCTGTCCGGGCCATCTCACGCCCGCCTCCTACACAACTCGGTGATCAAATGCGGAACGCGAACCCCGCATTCGTGGCACCTCTAATAAGGGTCTTGATTTGGCCGTTGATCGACGGCCAACATCAATGCACTCCACCTGGTCATAATGGTGTAGGTCAAGACAGCCCTATCCCAAGTCACCGTATGTTGGTGACTGGAGGGCATGAGACGACCACAAATAAATTTGAACACGGGCTTGGCCGTGTTCAGAAGGAAGGACTCCTCCATGGTGCGTGGACCGAAGGGTGGATTACTTGTAGGTCCACTCAACACCGTGGAGGGCGATGGTCGCATTGACCACCTCGACAGGATGGGATAGGGGATGGAGGTGTGTGTAAAATGATCGGCACCAACCGCAAAGTTGGAGGTGCCGAAATATTCGTTAATGCTTTGGGACGAAAAGTCTACTACAACGTCCCTAACATTAACGGTGTCTAAAACACCCCCATCTATGCCAATGCTGCCATTGGCATAGAACTCTCGGACAATAGGCACCACTGCTGCCTTTTCCGGAGAGTCGGTCAAACGCCCCCACCTACGGGCCGTAAAATTGGGACGGAGGCCAAATTCTTCACCTTGAATCCCTCCCTGAACCAAGGACTTGGAGAGTTTGGCCGCATATTTTTCAGAGGCCTCGTAGGACACGAATCGGGTGTGGTCAAAATTAGGTTCCTCCTCCTAAACAGGGCGGGATAATGAAGCACCGGTATTTCTACGCTTACAGAACATTTTGTTTGAAAAATTAAAAACTAAGTATTTAAAAATAAATTTTCAAAATTTTAAAATTAAAAATTATTCCTAAAGCATGCAAAATTATATCTACGTGAAAAATATCTAACACCCTAGCATGCAAAGATTTGACGTAAAAATTAAAGAAAGGGGTTAGGATTACTTGTTAGTTGCAGCTTTAGAGTTGAGTGCAAATGAGTTTGAGCGGCGGCAACAATGGTGTTGTCTTCCTCTTTCTTCAAAGCTTCTTCAAGCTTCCATGGAGTGCAATGGGGTTGGTGGAGAGGTAGAAGATGAAGATTTGATGAAGGAGGGAGAAGATCTTGGGAGTTGGAGCCGAAATCCTTAAGAATTTGAAGAGTTTTCGCCGGATCTTTGGAAGAAAGGGCTGCTGCTTCGCTGCTGGTTTGAAAGAGGGAGAGAATTCTGGTGTTTTCTGCAAATGGCCCGGCAATGCCTTATATAAAGGGACCTTGCGGTCGCAAGGTCTGCCACACCTTGCGACCGCAAGGTGGTCAGTCAAACCGTTTGTTATTCCGCTGATTCCCCATGTTCTGACGGTACGATGCACGAGATTCGCATTTACTGGGGGCCTTGCGGTCGCAAGGTCCTCCACACCTTGCGTCCGCAAGGTGTCCAGAACTGTCTATCTTGATTTCCTTTCTTTCCTTTCAACAGTTTTGCAATTTAGCCCTTTTCCGTTAACTTCCGTTATGTTTCTTAACTTTCCTGTATTGCAAAAACTTAACAAAAATTCTAAACTAAAATTATTAGTAACATATAAATACAACACTAAGATGTTTTTCTCCCCCAAACTTGAATTTTGGCATATTTAATTAAAAATTAAATGTCCAAAAATAAATTTAACGGAGAATAGCATATTTAAACTAACTACAAAAGAAATAACATTCAAAATAGTGGGTTGCCTCCCACTTAGCGCCTTTGTTTAACGTCTTTGGCTCGACCAAACTGCAAGCCTAATCCCGGGGTGGTTCATTGTCAGCCAAACGAATTAACTCAATTGTTCGTTCAACCGACATCGGCTCTAAGTATGGCTTGAGCTCTGTCCATTAACTTTGAAAATTTCATTATTTTTAGGATTTTGAATATCAACAGCTCCATGAGGGTAGATTCGTACGATTATAAAAGGACCAGACCATTTAGATTTTAACTTTCCGGGAATAGCCTAAGTCTAGAATTAAAAGTAACACTTTCATCCCCGGATGAAACATCTTGTTGGCTAACCCCATGTCATGATATTTCTTGGTCTTTTCTTTATATGTTTTAGCATTCTCATACGAATTCAACCTATGTTCTTCTAATTCATTTAATTGAAACAATCTTTCCTCTCCAGCCAAAGTTAAATCTAAGTTTAATTTTTAACAATACCCAATAGGCTTTATGCTCAATTTCAACCGGTAAATGGCAAGCTTTGCCATATACCATTCTATATGGACTCATTCCTATGGGGTTTTAAAAGCTCGGTATGCCCATAAAGCATCCTTAAGTTTAGATTCTCAATCTTTACGATTAGGCCTAATGCCTTTTCTAATATCGCTTTTAATTTGTCTATTACTTACCTCTACTTGGCCAGATGTTTGAGGATGATAAGGTGTAGCTAACTTGTGAGTTACACCATGTTTCTTAAGAACATTATTCAACAACTTATTGGTAAAGTGAGTTCCTTGGTCACTTATTATGGCCTTAGGTACTCCATATCTAGCAAACAAATCTTCTACAAATTTAACCACGGTTTTGCCATCATTTGTCTTGGTTGCTACTGCTTCAATCCATTTAGATACGTAATCAACTGCTACTAAAATATATTCACAATTATTTGATATCGAAAAGGACCCATGAAATCAATACCCCAAACATCAAAGATTTCAACAACCAAATTAATATGCAAGGGCATTTCATTTCTCTTTCCTATTCCACTGCTTTGACACTTATCACATGTTCTATAAAACAATTCACAATCTCTAAAAACAAAATATAAACCCGATTGCAAAATTTTTCTAGCGCTTTGTTTCCACTAAAATGACCTCCACAAGAGTATCCATGGCAGAATTCCATAATACCTTGTTGGTCTTTTTCTGGAATACATCTCCTTATTAAAGAATCTGAACAAATTTTATATAAATGAGGTGCTTCCCAAAAATAATTTTTCGTTTCAGCCAAAAATTTCTTCTTTTCATAATGATCAAAATCGATTAATGATATCGACACATAGTAATTGACAAAATCAAGATACCAAGGGTCTCGAATCTTTAATTGCTAAAAGTTGCTCATCAGAAAATCATCATTTATGGGAACAGATCATCAAGAAATTGACGCTCAAGCAAGGGTGAAAATTCTAATCTAGACAAATGGTCGGCTACGACATTCTCGGTTCCCTTTTTATCTTTGATTGTAATGTCAAATTCTTGTAACAATAACATCCATCTAATTAATCTTGGTTTAGCATCTTTCTTACTTAACAGATATTTTAATGCAGAATGATCAGAAAATATTATCACCTTTGATCCTAACAGATATGATCTAAATTTTTCTAAAGCATATACTACTGCTAAAAACTCTTTTTCTGTAGTTGTGTAATTCAATTGTGCATCATTTAGAGTTCTACTAGCATAGTGGATCACATGAGGCTTTCTATCTACCCTTTGTCCTAACACGGCTCCAATTGCAAAATCTGATGCATCACACATGATTTCAAAAGGAAGTGACCAATCAGGGCCGGATAAAATAGGGGCGAGTTAATTTTTCTTTCAATAAATTAAAAGCTTCTAAGCATTATTTATCAAAAATAAATTATGTATCTTTTGCTAACAAGTTACATAGAGACTTACAGATTTTGGAAAAATCTTTTATAAATCTTCGATAAAAACCAAAGATGCCCTAGAAAACTTCTAACACCTTTAACTCGAAGTGAGGGGTAGTTGTGAAATAACTTCAATTTTAGCTTTATCAACTTCAATGCCTTTATTTGAAACAACATGCCCTAGGACAATTCCATGTTTGACCATGAAGTGACTTTTCTCCCAACTTAAAGTTAAATTTGTTTCACAAAGATCTTTTCAGATCGATGTCAGATTTTCTAAACAATGATCAAAAGAATTTCCAAAAACTGAAAAATCATCCATGAAAACTTCAACACATCTTTCAACTAAATCTGAAAATATAGAAATCATGCATCTTTGAAAAGTAGCTGGTGCATTACATAATCCAAATGGCATTCTCCTAAAAGCAAAAGTACCAAAGGGCATGTAAAGTTGTTTTCTCTTGGTCTTCTGCAACAGGATCCGATTGTAACTTAAAAACCATCAAGAAAGCAATAATATTCATGACCGGCTAGTCTTTCAAGGATTTGATCAATAAATGGCAAAGGAAAGTGGTCTTTCCTAGTTGCCGCATTAAGTTTTCGCAAATCAATGCACATTCTATAACCAGTTATTGTTCTTGTAGGGACTAATTCATCTTTTTCATTTTTAACAACCGTAATTCCTGACTTTTTAGGAACTACTTGAACAGGACTAACCCATTTACTATCTGATATAGGGTAAATTATACCCGCATCTAAGAGCTTAAGAACTTCTTTTCTTACGGCTTCTTCCATGTGTGGGTTAAGTCTTCTTTGCCTTTCTCTTGAAGGTTTACTACCTTCTTCTAGATGTATTTTATGCATGCACATAGATGGACTAATACCTTTTAAATCAGCTAAGGACCATCCTAAAGCTTCTCTATGTGTCCATAAAACTTTTAATAAACTAGCTTCTTGCTCTTCCGTTAAGTCGGTCGCTATAATAACAGTAAAGTGTTACCTTCCCTAAAAATGCATATTTTAAATGGGGTGGTAATGGCTTTAATTCTTCAACTTTAGGAGAATTAATAGATGGCATAAATTCAAATTTTCTGCTTTAATTGTTTCTTTTATTTTAGCCTCCTCATTCTTTACTTTATCATCTTCTTTAATTTCTACTTCGACATTCTCTATCTCAATTTCTTCAAAGAGAGATTTCAAAATCTCTACTTCATCTTCCTTGATTTCATTGCTTTCTTCTTTACTTTTTCGATTTATCGAACTATTTTCTCGATTCTTTCTCTATATCTTCTTTATCTTTCTTTTTACTAGCTTCTAACTTTTCTCTCTCTGTCTTTCTTCCTCTTCTATTTCTCTTTCAATCTCATCAATGTCAATTTTTATGGGAGGGATAGGACTATCATCATAAACTATAAATCTATCTCTCTCATAGTCTTCATCTTTATTATCTTCTTCAAAAGTTTCAGTTGATAACTTTTCAATTTCATCTATTGAAAAACATGCATTTATGTCACTAGGTCTATTCATAGCATCAAAAACGAGATTTCAACAGCTTTCACCTAGGACCGACATTGTGAGTTTACCATTTTTCACATTAATCATTGTATTGGCAAGAGCCATAAATGGTCTCGCCTAACAATATTGGGACTTCATTATTTGTGCAAATCTTTCCTTTCCATCTCTAGAACCACAAAGTCAACTGAATGATTAGTTTATCAACCCGAACTAGGATGTCTTCCACTATACCCAAGGGATATTTAACTGAACGATCAGCTAATTGTAATTGCATAGTAGTGGGTTTTAGTTCTCCTAACCCTAATGCTTATAGACCGCAAAAGGCATCAAATTAATACTTGCTCCTAAATCTAGCATTGCTTTCATCTTTTAGAGCTTCCCAAGGAAACTTGGATATTAAAGCTACCAGATCTTTTAACTTAGGGGTAGTTCGGGTTGTAAAACGTAACTTACGCTTTTCGAAACAATAATTTTTTCATTGTTTTCAAACTTGTGTTTCTTAGAGTGAAGATCTTTGAAAAACTTTGCATAAGCTGTAATATTTTTAATAACATTAAGGAAAGGAAGATTAACATTCACTTTGGATAACATATTATAAATTTCCGTAAATTGTTTGTCCATTCGGTTTTTCATAAGTCTTCTTGAACGGAATTGAGGAACATAAGGTGGTGGAGCCACATAAGGTTCCTCTTCTTCTTGGTCGAACTCTTTTTCAACATCTACTGGATTTTCTTTATTTTGAACCTCTTTTTCTTGTTCCTTATTTGGAACTTCAACTTCAACTTTTACTTCAACTTTTTTATTATTTGATTCATTATTCTCTTTATTATTATCACTATCCTTTTCAATTTCCTTTTCGTAATTTTCTACCACATTAGAAGAAGGATCAGATCACTTACCTCTTCACCTATTACCTTACCGCTTCGCAAGACGGTGATTGACTTGGCTTGCTCGGTTTGACTAGGGAACTTCCCTTCTTCTCTTTTATCGCCTTCGAATCACAATGTGCTTCTTTAGATTTTCAATCTCTTCAAGCATATATTTCATCAATGCTGCTTGACCTTTACTTGCTCCATCTTGTTTTGGAACTTCTTCAATTCTCAATTGATTTTGATTTGGAAATTGTGGAGGTTGAGGTGGTTGAGGTTGTAAAGGCTTATTTCCTCCCCAAGAAAAGTTAGGATGATTCCTCCAACCAGGATTATAAGTGTTTGAATAGGGATCATTCCTTGGCCTTGGGTAGGGTACATATTCATAGCATTAGCCTGCTCGTAATACATAGCACTTGATGGACAAAAATTAGTAGCATGAGAATATAATCCACATAAAGCACATGCTTCTTGAATTTGCCAATTTTCAAATTGAGCTTGAGTATCTGATTTATCTTGTATTTGATATAGGCTCCTATTTTTACCTCTAGCACTTTTCTGTTGAGAATTAATACTTAACATCTCAAATAATTCTTCTAGTGCTTCTGGTGTCATTCTATTAATAGAACCACCAGCCGCACTATCAACCATAGTTTGTAAGCCTGGCGAAAGACCATGATAAAATTGAAGCACTAACACATGTTGAGCCAAATTATGATGAGGACACATAATGAGCAGATTTTTAAATCTATCCCATGACTCATGGAATGTTTCACCTGGTTCATTTTGGAATGACATGATTTGTTTTCTATATTCAGTAAGAGATGCATGCTTGTAAAATTTACTCATAAACAAATCATATAATTGAGCCCAAGTATAAACACTATTAGGTGTTAAGTTCATAAACCATCGCTTTGCCAACTCTTTTAATGCACTGGAAAATATTTCATTTTAATTTGATCTTCACCAACCCTCCTAAAGGAAAAGTACTCATCATGTATTCATATTCTCTTAAGAAACCGACAGATCTTCATGAGGCATTCCATGAAAAGATGGTATTGCATTAAAATAATGACCTTTAGTTCAAAATTCCTTACAAAGATCCGGCAAGACTAAACATGATGTCACAACATTTAATGAAGGTCTACTAAAGTCATTAATAGTTCTTTGATTTACCACTACTTCCATATTTCTTCTTGCGTGTTCTTTCTTCTCTTTGATTTCTGTTAACTGGGTTAACTGGATTTTCCGGATTTCGATTATTATTATTTTCTTCCACTGGAGGATCAATCAGAGGATCCTCTTGATTCAATTTTCTTGATTATCATACTCGAGAGCTAGATTTTCAAGATCTTCTTGATTTCTTCTAATATTATTTATATCTTGATTTAGTTCTACCAATTTAGGATTCAAAGATCGACTAATCGTGCATAAAAATAATTTAAAGCAATTTAAAAACAACTAACTATTAAAAATAAAATAAAATCTTTTTGTATTTTTATTTTTATAAAACTGAAAATTAAACTAAAAACTAAATTAAATTAAAAACTACGCTACCAACAAACTAACTACGTGAACTAGCTTGTCCCCAGCAACGGCGCCAAAAACTTGATCGATGTTTTATTTAATCTTTTTCCTTGCAAGTGGACAAGACTATTATAGAATAGTATTGGAAGCAAGGGTCGAACCCACAGAGACAAGTGATCACAACAAGGCAATTTATTGATAGCAAATTATTAATCTAAAGGGGTTTTTATATTTATTTTATTCTAAACTACTATTTATATTTAGATGTTTAACTAATTAGCGAATTACGTATATGAAGATCTTATGGTGGGTGGCAATCTAGGATTCTGGTTTCACTTGTATCTCCTTTATGTTCAATTCATAATAATTATCATTCAATTTCTTGGGTTCGCTTCACTAAAGATAGATATAGTCTGTTGAACTATTGGTTCAGCCTCCATCCCGCAAAATTTATTCATTCTATTACCTAAGGCACAGGACTTTTAATCTAGTCTGTCACCTAGATTTATGATCTATCTGTCACCTAGATCATGTATGAACCTGGTCCTAACTTATCACTCTCGTGCATCGATAGGTCCAATTTATTGTGATGGTGAGCCAGTGTACGACATATGCACATTGGTCATGCAGTTATCCGCACCTCTAGGCCTTTATTATTTGCGATTACATTCATTTGTTCAAAGCAAAATAATAGAGGGATTGATAAACACCACAATCAACAAGAATTGAATGAACATATATAAGAATCAAAACATAAATTCGATACAAGTTACCTCCCACCTCCTAGATTATGGATGATTTAGTTCATCATAGACAATGAACAACACATGGAGATGAACGGAAACATGATTTGATCTTCAATACTTGTAATTACACAATCTAACTATGTTATACAATCTAAAAGCTATCTAAAATCTACCTAAGACTGTTCCCAGCCGTTTTTCTCTATCTGGCTCTTGGCATCCGACTTCAATATATACCCGGGAGTTGTAATCCAATCGAATCTCTGTGTGAAAATACGAAAAAGTCGCATTCTGACCACCTTGCGGTCGCAAGGTGTTGAGTACCTTGCGTCCGCAAGGTCTCCAGTTCCTCTGGCCTTGGATTTCTGCTTCTTAAATGTACTGCCCACCTTGCGGTCGCAAGGTCTGAGGTACCTTGCGTCCGCAAGGTCTCCAATTTGGCTTCCTTCGTTTCTTCTTCATTTTTCATCTTTTGGCCCTTCTTGGAATTTGCATATAAAACCCTGAAGTTTTGCATCTTTTCACTAAAAACCCTGAAACTTACAAAACTCACCGAAAACATATATCAGTAGCCAAAAGCCTCGTGAAATAGCATAATTTAAGTCATAGAAGCATATGAAATCGACGTATAAAATACATCGATCAAGGTTATTATATGCATGTGTTTAAATTGTAGGAGTAGTTGTTGGGTTCCGGCTGTAACGTCGCCGAAGACTTGTTTAAATTCTATTTTTCCCGCCAGCCGAAGTTGCTAATCGAGAAGCGATGTTGCGCCACGTGAAATTTTATGTTCCTACTTGTGCATGCCTACTTGTTGTGTTTGGGCGGTCCGACTTGGGGTTTCGTGATTGAATCCGGCCTGGTGCCACGCTTGGTATCGAGCTATATTGGCCGGCCAGATAGGTTCCACGGCCTAGTGGGTTGGTTATTTGTGTGTTGATTCTAACGCCGAGTGAATTATTGTAGGGGTTCGATGGAGAATCCTGGGATGGCAAGGGCCGTGGTGAGGTAGAGACCAGTGAGAGGTCCTGGCCGAGCCCGAGGTCGAAGTACCACCGCCGCAATCCTGGATGCCAGATGGCAGAGTTACACCGTATTGATGGCTTTTCTCGGCAGGACAGCCGTGAGTGTCAAGCCGAGGAGTACCCCACCACCTTGTCGTGAGAGGTGACCACCACCGGTAGTACCAACCACCGGAGACCATGGACACACCACCCTTCTAGAGAGATTCCTTAAGTTGAAACCTAGTGCATTTCTTGGGGAGCCGAAACCTAGGGAGGCTGAGTTATAGATGGAAGAGATGATCAAGCTACTATCTATGTTGGGATATACCGATGAGGAGAGAGTTATGTTGGCGACATTCAAGTTCAAGGGAGCCGCATTGGTGGAATGTGTTGAAGGAAAGCCGAGACGCAACAAGTTCCAATTACTGGGCTAATTTTCAAAGTGGAATTTAAAAATGAGTATGTGCCGGATGTGGTTCGCAACAAGAGGGAGAAAGAATTTTATGATCTAGAGCAGGGTAGCATGACTGTAGCGGAGTATTCTGCTAAGTTCACCGAGTTGAGCCGTTATTGAACGTATTTGATTCCTACAGAAGCACGGAGGACACATAAGTTTGTCAATGGGTTGAGGACTGAATTTATGAAGCATATTTTAGCACTTAAGCTTACAGATTATCGGAGTGCGGTTGATCGAGCCTATGAGGTGGAACAGGATATTGAAGAGCACCGAAGCAAGAATAATTCGAGTAATGCACGACGGTCTACTCAGAACACTAATCAAGGAAATAATTCAGGTAACATGAGGGGATACCAAGGCAACAGAGATAGGAGAGGTGGAGGCCAAGGTAGGCCACGTGGAAGTGTGGCAACAACACTTCTTCTTCTCAAGCATCAAGGATCACGAACGAGACTATGATTTGTTCATTCTCCAAGCCCTGACACACAGTTGATAGGTGTTGGGGAAAGAATGGGAAGTGTTACTATTGTGGTGATGAGACTCATTTGAAGAAAGATTGTCCAAAGCTTAAGGCTAATCAGTCGAGTAGCGCCGGTCAGCAGTCTGGGGCTAAGAGGGATGGGGATGGTAAACCCAAGGTTCTGTGGTCATGGTTTCGCTTGATCAACGCGAGGTTCAGAGTCTACGGCAGCCGATAGAGGTACTCTTTTCTATATTTGATCATAAGGCTCGAGTTCTCATAGATCTGTGGTCTTCACATTCTTATGTTGCTTCTCGCACTTTGTTGAGAATTTATGTGCCGCCTCAACCTTTGCCATATTTGCTTGAAGTGTCTACCCCGCTGGGGAATATATGCCGCATCCGCAAGTATTTAAATCTTGTGATGTATTGGTGGGTGACCACACTTTGCATGCGGACTTGGTAGTTCTACCTATACGTGATTTTGATGTGATTCTCTGTGATGGAATGGTTATGTGCTTTATCATGCTCTAGCTTGACCGCCATAAAAAAGTGGGTTACTTTTTCTATGCCGGTGTGCGCTCGAATTTACATTTGTGGGTGATCATGCATTGAGTGGCTTGCATTTTATTTATGCTCTAAGGGCTAGAAAGTTATTGTCACAAGGGTGTACGGGCTATCTTGCATGTGTTGTCGATAAGAAGAAGTCTTCGCCACAATTAGAAGAGGTTCTGATAGTATGTGAGTTTCCCGATGTATTTTCCACCGACCATGCTATGCCACCCGATAGAGAGATAGAATTTTGTATTGAGCTTATTCCGGGGACTTCATCGATTTCTAAGCCACCGTATAGGATGGCACCCGCAGAGCTTAAGGAGTTGAAAATTCAATTGCAAGAACTCTAGAGATTGGCTTTATTAAACCGAGTGTGTCGCCTTGGGGCGCACCGGTCTTATTTGTGAGGAAGAAAGATGGGAGTTTGTGGTTATGCATAGATTATCGAGAATTGAATAAGGTGACCATTAAGAATAAATATCCACTACCCCACATTGATGACTTCTTTGACCAATTGCAAGGGTCGAGTGTGTACTCTAAGCTTGATTTGAGATGGGGTTATTATCAATCGAAGGTTAGAGAGGAAGACATTCCAAAGACGACTTTTCGCACTAGATATGGGCACTTTAAGTTTGTAGTAATGCCGTTTGGGTTGACGAATGCACCGACGGTATTTATGGATTTGATGAATTGTGTCTTTCATAGCTATCTTGATTGTTTCGTGGTAGTCTTTATTAATGATATCTTAGTGTATTCGAAATCTCGGGAGGAGCATGAGAAACACTTGAGGATTGTCTTGTTTATTCTTCAGGATAAACAACTTTATGCGAAGTTTAGTAAGTGTGCCTTTTAGCTAGAGGAAGTATCATTTTTAGGGCACATCGTTTCTAGCGTCGGGATAGCTGTTGATCCTTCTAAGGTTGAAGCGGTGATGAATTGGAAGAGACCTAGTTCGGTTACCGAGGTTCGGAGTTTCTTGGGTCTAGCGGGTTACTACCGGAGATTTATCGAGGGTTTTTCTCGGATTGCGACACCTATGACTAGATTGACACAAAAGAATACACCATTTGTCTGGAGCGAGAAATGTGAGGCTAGTTTCCAAGAGCTTAAGAAGCGATTGACGACGGCACCTATTTTAGCCTTGCCTAATGGAGGAAATAATTTTGTGATTTATAGCGACGCTTCTAAGGAAGGTTTGGGGTGTATGCTGATGTAAAATGGTAGAGTTATCGCTTATGCGTCGAGGAAGTTGTCTACCCATGAACAAAATTACCCAACACACGATTTAGAGTTGGCTGCGATTATTTTTGCGTTGCATAAATGGAAGCATTACTTGTATGGGGCTAAGTTTGAGATTTTCACCGACCACAAAAGCTTAAAGTATTTATTTTCTCAAAAAGAGTTGAATATGAGACAAACAAGATGGATGGAGAAATTAAAGGACCATGATTATAGCATCTTGTATCATCCGAGGAAGGCAAATGTGGTAGCGGATGCCTTGAGTAGGAAAGTTCACATGTTTTGTTTAATGGTTAGAGAATGGAAGATGTTGGAAGACTTGCGAGATTGGGGTCCTAGCATTTATGATATAAAGGTGATTTTTGCGAATGTTCGTGCTACGCCGGTTTTATTTGGGAAGATTAAAGAAGAGCAAGGGAATGATCCGGAATTGAAGAAAATAATTGATGGACTGGTTGAGAATGTATCACCTGATTTTGAGATTAATAGTGAGGGTACTTTGACATTTCGAGGAAGAATTTGCGTTCCTGCTAGTGATGAATTGAAAAGGCAAGTTCTTGATGAGGCTCATAAAACGAGATACACCATTCACCCGGGGAGCACGAAGATGTATTTGGACTTGAAACGACAATTTTGGTGGAAAGGCATGAAGAGAGAAATTGCGGAGTATGTGTCGAGATGTTTGACTTGTCAACAGGTTAAGGCTGAACATCAAAGGCTTGCGGGATTTCTACAACCACTTGAGATTCCTGAATGGAAATGGGAGTTTGTTACTATGGATTTTGTGACAGGTTACCACAAGACGCCAGAGGATTCAACGCAGTATGGGTTATAGTTGACAGATTGACTAAGTCTGCACACTTCATACCGATCGCGATCACTTATTTGTTGATTCAGTTGGCAACCTTAAACATTCAAGAGGTCGTGAGACTTCATGGCGTTCCAGTGAGTATTGTGTCCGATAGAGATCCGAGGTTCACATCAAGATTTTGGCAATCGTTGCAAGAGGCTTTGGGGACCAGATTAGACTTCAGTACAACTTTTCATCCTCAAACGGATGGTCAGTCCGAGCGGTTGATTCAGATTTTGGAGGATATGCTTCGAGCTTGTGCCGTGGATTTTAAAGGAAGCTGGGACTATCATTTACCTTTGGCAGAATTTGCGTATAATAATAGCTACCAAAAGAGCATTAAGATGGCGCCGTATGAAGCATTGTATGGGCGTAAGTGTAGATCACCTATCTTTTGGGACGAAGTTGGAGAGGCAAAACTTTGGGGTTTCGAGTTAGTGCAACAGTCAGTTGAGAGCGTTAAGTTGATTAGAGACAGATTACGCACCGCTCAGAGTCGACAAAAGAGTTACACGGATAATCGTAGAAGGGATCTTGAGTTTCAAGTGGGAGACTATGTATTCTTGAAAGTGACACCGAGGAGAGGTACGAAGAGATTTGGCAAGAAAGGGAAGCTTACACCGAGATATATTGGCCCGTTCAAGATTCTCGAGAGAGTTGGGCCCTTAGCGTATCGAATTGCATTGCCACCTTTACTCTCGGAGACTCATAATGTCTTTGATGTTTCTATGTTGCGAAAGTATATGAGGGATGAATCACATGTGCTTGAGTATGAGGAGATAACATTTGAGCCAGATATGTCCTATGTTGAGAAGCCCGTAAAAAATTTGGATACTAAAGAGCAAGTACTACGAACCAAGAGAATTCCCTAAGTCAAAGTTCTTTGGAAGAATCACAACATTGAGGAAGTGACTTGGGAAACGGAAGCGGAGATGTGTGACAAGTATCCACATTTGTTCGAGGGACTTGGTAAGAATTTAGGGACTAAATTCCTTAAAGAGGGAAGAATGTGGCACCCTAGACATTCATTGCTTGCATTCATGCATTCATATTGTTTGTGAGCATGTTTACTTAGTCTATATATGTTTTATAATCATTTATAAGTCATTCATAATGCTCTTAACATGCTTAGGATCTTGTTTGCATGCTTGTTGAATCGTCGGTTGAATTGCTTGTTTAGTTCTCCTTCTTTCCGTCCTTCGTTTGGATTGTTCGGGTGTTGTTTGAGGATGTATGTGATGAGTTTTAGACTCATTTTTGATGGGGTTTGAAGCCTCATTAGTTTGGCTATGTGTTTGGGGGTCTTCTAGGTTGCATTTTGAGCCTTTTGGGGTCTATCGGGCTTGCGGCCGCAAGGTGGAATGGCCTTGCCTCCACAAGGTAACCAGAAAATGGAGTGATGAGCCTTCAGAGAGCATGCGGTCGCATGCTATGAGGGACCATGCGACCGCATGGTCCCCCGAGCCTGGTTTACTCTGTTTTGCTTCTTTGTGATTTTTACACTTAAACCCCTATCCAAAACCCTTTCTAAACCCCACCTAAACCTCCCTAACCCTCATTACTTATACCCTAACATTAGTAACTTGTTTTAAGAGTGGATTAGTGAGTGCTTTAGTGATTAAAACAAGCCCCAAATCAGATTTTAAGCAACCACATCAAAGTGACACTTGTCCCACTAAGTTTCTAACCCTTTAAACACCACAATCTGATTGTTTGACCTCACTTTGCCTCCCTCACTCTCCAAAAACGGGATTCATCTCCCTCAAGGTTCTTCCATGGCTTCTTGAAGCTTTTCCCTTGGTCTTCCATGGTCCTTCCTCCCATTGCTCAAGCCACCTCCATAGAAGTGAAGACCTTGAAGAGTATAGCATTTCCTACCGAATAGTTTTCTCATTTGCTTTCTTGGGTGTAAAATACATGTAAGTTACTTCTCTTCTTCTTTGTTTTAGTTCTCATTGACCCTAAGGAAAACAAAGCTTATGATTTTTTAGGTCAATGAGTACACATATATGCTTCATATGCCTTCATCTTGTGATTTGAAATATGAACTTGTTAGAAGCATGTGTAGGATGATTTTATGGTTATTAAAGATTGTAATACTCTTTCATCTTGTATATTTAGGATTATGAACATGTTAGAAACATTATTTATATATGTTGCTTGAAGTGGTGCCATATGAGAGTACCCTAATTATAGCCTACATGATATGTTGGTATGTTGTTATGTGTTCTATCCTCTAAATTGGACTCTATGATGAATATGAACTACATTGTAATGCCTTGGAGAATTTATAACCTAGTTGAACTTAGTAATGGCCTAGGTTGTTTTATGAAGCACATAGCTTCAAATCCCCAAAAATTGGGAATGTGTAGTAAAGACTTAACGGAGTCGACTTTAGGGAATATTTGAACATGTTGAACACTACTTTCAATCCCTACGAAGTTTGGACACCATTTGATTGGGTTTACTCAAATATAAGTTTAGCCTAATTGTTTGCAATCAAGTTGTTATGAATGATTAGTTTTGAGCAATTAATTTCATGGACATGATTTATGGTAGAGATTAATAACCTACTTGGTCGGATGAGTTCGCGCTTGCCGAATTCGATCCTTATTTGTTTATGACGAGTAAATATCTACTTGTGCATCACATTGAGTCCAGCTGGCATTATTTGGTTTGTTTTATACGTCAGGGTGGGACGATGCGTCGCCTCCACGAATTGTGAGATTCGTGCTCGCTATGGATCGCCGCACCCGGGACCACACACACGCCTCCACTGTGGGCCGCAGTGGGGAAGTAGCCCCTATGCCGTATCAATACGTGCCGCATTGGCTTGCTAATTAAATCGAGGCGGTTCTCGATACAAGTCGATGAATTCACAAAACATCGATGGCACGAACCGCTTAACACGATTTATTGCGGGAAGCTACGTGGCGCTGCCGGGCCTATTATTTGGTTTGTTTTATACATATCCTACTTGTATATTTTTTTCCGCACTTACGTGAATAATGTGCTAAGTGCTATATGATGAAAATGTATCATAATTGAGATTAATTGTGATGATATGAAATGAACATGCTTTTTAGTAACTTAAGTCTTCTATGACTTACCCTGAATTCCAAAACATCGTTTGTTTTGTTTTCCTTAGATCCGAGCCAAGGAGGCGATTCTCGCTAGATTCGGCCCCGCGTTGGTTATTGTTTGATATCATATCCTACTTGCTTGTGAGGTGCGCTTGTTTTGCTAAGTTAGACTTTTATTTTGGAAAGGGCATAATTGAGATTAATTGTGATGATATGAAATGAACAAGTGAGTAACTTACTAAGTCACTTTGTTGTTGTTGTATTGACTTGGGTTTGTTGTTGTTGTATATTTGTTTGTTTTGTTTTCTAGACTTATAATCTTTATGAGCCAAGGAGGCGATTGCCGAACTGTATATGTTGAGCTTGTTTATATGGTTGCGCTTTTGGGTTTTGTATATGGTTCACTACAAATTATTCCGACATTAATACTTTTTTATAGAAAGGGCGATTTTTGTTGTTGTTCATGTCAGGCTTTTTTGTTGTTGTCTCCGGCATGTTGTGGCGTTGAGGTTATCATATGTGTTTAAATTGTAGTATAGTGATCATGTGTTTAAATTGTAGGAGTAGTGATCGATTATTCTTTTTGTATACGTGATTTTATATCTTGTTTATATGATATGGTTCGTTATTCACTTATACTTTCTTTATAGTATTTTTGTTGTTGTCTCTGGCACTTGAATTAGGTTTAAATTGTAGAGTAGTGATCTATTTCATGAGTCTTTTGAGTACTAATATATGTTTTTGGTGAGTTTTGTAAGTTTCAGATTGTTCGTGAAAATACGCGAAACTCCGGGGTTTTAAGTGCAAATTACAAAGAAAGAAAAATTGAAGAAAATAAAGTCTGTCAATCGGACACCTTGCGGACGCAAGGTGCCTCAACCTTACCGCAGGTAGGCGTGATCGGTCCCCAAGCCAGAATCGAAGAGCAGAAGCACACGGAGACCTGCGGACGCAAGGTATCGACACCTGACCTGCCGCAAGGTAGGCTGCGCGTGAGAATTCGGGTTTTCACACGGTCATTCGATTCAATCACAACTCCCAGTATATATAGAGTCGGATGCCGAGCCTAAGAAAGGAGGGCGGTGGAAGCTTTCTTTACATAGATTTTAGGTAGTTTTAGATTGTATAACATAATTAGGTTTTGTAATTTCAAGTATTGAAGATCAAATCATGTCTTCCATCATCTTCATGTGCTGTTTCATCGCCTATGATGAACTAAATCATCCCTAATCTAGGAGGTGGGAGGTAACTTGTATCGAATTTATGTTTTGATTCTCATATATATGTCTATTCAATGCTTGTTGATTGTGTTGTTTATCAATCCCTTTATTATTTCGCTTTGAACAAATGAATGTAATCGCAAATAATAAAGGCTTAGAGGTGCGGATACTGCATGACCAAGTGCATATGTCGCACTCGCTCACCAACACAATAAATTGGACCTATCGAAGCACGAGAGTGATAAGTTAGGACCGGAGTTCTTACATGATCTAGGTGACAGATAGATCATAAATCTAGGTGACAGACTAGATTCATCGCTTCACGTGCTTAGGATATGGAATGGATGAATTTTTGGGGAGGGAGGCGAACCAATTGTTCAACGACCATATCTATTTTTAGTGAACGAACCCAAGACATTGAATGACATTATTATGAATTGAACATAAAGGAGATATAAGTGAAACCAGTAATCCTAGATTTCCACTCACCATAAGATCTTCATATCTGTTATTATTCTTGTCTAATTAGTTAACATCTATAACTAGTAATTTAGAGTAGAATTAAACATAAAACACCCCTTAGGTTAATAATTTGCTATCTATAACCGCACTTGTTCGTGATCACTTGTCTCTGGGTTCGACCCTTGCTTCCCGAGTCTATTCTATAATAGTCTTGTACAATTGCAAGGAAATAGATAAAATAAAACATCGATCAAGTAGTTGTTGGGTTCTGGCTGTAACGTCGCCGAAGGCTTGTTTAAATTCTGTTATTTTCCGGCCAAGGGTAGCCAAGTTGCTAATCGTATGCGATGTTGCGCCACGTGAAATTTTATGTTCCTACTTGCGCATGCCTACTTGTTGTGTTTGGGCGGTCCGACTTAGGGTTTCGCATTGGAATCCGGGTCGGGGTGCCACATCATCGGCAACATCCCCTTGGTTGGGACTTGGCAACTTTTCTTCATCAATGCCCATTTCAACTACGGGATCAACTCTCTCCTACTCGACAACGGCCACACGACCTTGCTCCACTTCTCTATCAGATGGGCCACGCCCACTAGAGGGATCAGTAAGTGCAATCATAGGCACACGAACTCGTGCAACGGCGACCTCCCCGGCCACAGATTCATCTCCCTCCTCTTCTTCAAAGTCTAAGGAAAGAGTCTTCTCGTTGCTTAAAGAGTCATTCTGCCTGCCGTAGCTATAGGTCTCTCTTTCATTGTCCAAATCGCGAGACATCTACAAAAGAGATCAAGGAAGAAAAGTCAAAATTCTGCCCGAGTAACCGAGGAGGCAAAGGGGGAAAAACCCCTTAGTCTAGGTACACCAAGGGGCCATGCCCACCTAGCGAGCAAGACACTTTTGATTATGTTCCTCGATTTCTACCCATGGTCCGATTATAACCTAAGAATTCTACCCAGAAATGCATGAAGATAAAGAGCCCAAAAACTTCAAGAAACCCAGAAACTTGAATGTGGGCAAGAAACTAGGAAAAGGGCAAAGAGACTTACTATCAAAAGTCGGAAGAGTTTTTTCCAACATAAATGGAAATAAATTATGGAAGATGGAACCCAAAACAAAATGATGATTAGAGCCTGGAAGCACGGTCGTCGGAATCTGGATGATTTTCAACAGCAGAGGCGCACGAAATTGCTCTCTCTAAAAATCTCTCAAGAAATCGATAAAAGAAGAAGAGCGAGGGATGGTTTGACTTTTATAGGCGCGACTTTTGGGGTTTGGGGGAATCGAGCGCCGAAATAACGCATTTGAGTACGACTGGCATCACCCATGCACACGTGCATTTAATGCAACACTTCGTAAAACACGCTCCCATCAACTCTCTCCACTCACTGACGGCTCATGCGCTTTCTCCAATACTCGCCATGCTACTCTCTAATGGCAAAGCGTCTTGCATACGCTCCAGCTGGCATCCGATTAGCGAGATTCCAGAACATTCTACAAGCTTGCTTTTCAATCTAGTCATAATTTTTTCAGCAATTCATAAGTGTTGGAGCCTGATACAAGAGCAACAACACCGAGCATAAGCTTTCCACATGCAGGAATACTCGTCAGACAAGGAGCTAGGGGCAACTGATGTGCCCGGCCTAAACCCGGTCACGAACAAAGCACGAACGATCATCGCGTGCTAGTCACGAGCTCAATTAGCGTATGATCTACCGGCCTAACGGAAAAACTAGTAAGGTACCGAGCAGAAAACACTATAACTCTTGTCCAAACCTGGTCGAGCATAGGCCTTGCATGCTCGACTAAGGGTCATGCCCGGGATTCACACTTGTCAATATCAGATCTGCATCATAAAGTTGGGAAGAGCCTTGCTCGCCCGGATAGGCATCGAGCTGGGGACCTCAGAAACTTGCTCTCCAAAGCAGGTCAAAGGTTTCTTTATCCGAGCAGGACACTTAACATATATGCTCTTATATTCACGCGACCATCCGTCTGTCACACTTACAATTTAGGGGTTTCCTCTTAAACTTGCTAGGTATCTAAGGAAACCGAATCCCACAAGGATTCTATGTCATGGGGGCCTATAAATACCCCTCCATAAACCATATACAAGGTACACACTCTTTCTTGAGTCTATAACCTCTGTCAAATTGTTTTTTGATTCTCACATGATACTTACTCTCACGCCGGAATGGTTTCGCGAGGCCAAGCCTTGCACTCCCACTAAGATGATTTCGTGTTCTTAAACAAGTTCAAGGAAGCAAATCAATCTCATATATGTCACACATCAATCGGACGGCCCAAAACTGATTTTTTGCCACAACACTCATCAACCTTTTAAAAGGTTTATTCAACATGTTACATCATCAGCTTATAAACCTTTTTATTTTAAATATTTTCTCTACACTCACATAAACTTTTAAAAAGTTTTATAGCATGGACCCACAACTAAATATTTTATTCTTTCACTCATTTAAAATTACATTCTTTCACAATATTTATTTTAAAGTAATAACGACTAGTTTTACAACAACTAATTTTCATAATGACTAGTTTTGCAACGACTATTTTTTGCAATTAGTAGTTTATAAAAATCATACAAAACATAATTACAAGTACATAAATACGTGTAATAACACATAATTAAAGCTTAAAAGCACATAATTAAAAGTACATAAATAAAATTACATAATTAAAAGTACATAATTAAAAATTACATAACTTAAACTAGACAATATTAAATTTGGTCTTGATAATAGCGCAAACTTGTTGATGAATTTGCAATTGCTCATCCGTCATGCCACTAGTATCCTTACATAGGATTTTATAATTATTTGCAAGTGTGGACATGTTTATTGCTTATGACACATCCTTGAGTGCCCAAATCTTTTCTTTTTCTATTGTAACCCGTTTATTATCATCTTTTTTTTCTTTCCCTTTCAGTTTTGCGGCCTTTTGATCAATCGGGTGAGCTTCAACCTCATTGTCGTTGATGTTGATGCTCGTATACGTGTCAGATGATGACGTGTATGCCCTAGTTTCAGATATCATTGTCTTTTTAGATGAATACTCACTTGATTTTCCATCTTTCCACTTTGACTCATCTTTCACCATTGCCCACCCATCCTCGTATCTAAAATGTTTTTTACGTGTTGAGAAGAAAAGATCACGTGCAGCTTCTTTCACTTGGTCATTAGACCACCCACTATTATGTTGATTTCGTACTTGGACGAAGTAATGGTTAAATTCATTAACCATTGGAAGAAGTGTGTACCAATGTGCTTTCAAAACAATTAACTTTCTTGAATTTTCCGTCTTTCGACTCTTGTTGTAGTACTCGGTGATTCGTTTCCAAAACTCCTTATCACGTTGAGAGTTCCCAATCACGCTATCCGTTAAAACAATGAGTCAAGCACTTGCAATCAATTTGTCATCTTCAATGCTCAATTTTACTTTTTGTTTGTCCTCAACTTGATTATTTATTTCTTCATCTAGAACGATGTGTTCCAACCCTCCTTGAGTGAAAAAATAAGGAACATTAGATGAGCCAGTACTAGCCCTTTTTGTATCCGTCGGTGTTGTTGGATTTCCAGTACTCATATTTGAGTTATAATACCCGAGTGGGTATTGATTCACCATAGCTGGATGAAAACTTCCATGTTGCGGAAAAACATGGGAAATTGATAAAATGAAGCATAAGGAACATTTGAAATATTTGAAGTGCCTTGATTAGTTGGAGGAACGGGGAAATGTGGAAGACTTTGATAATTAGGATATTGATAATTATAAGCTTGAAAATTTGGACGAGCTTGAACATTCGGAGGAGCTTGCAAATTCGCATTTAGTTTAGAGGCAATCATCATTTAGAGCTCGATATTTATTAAAATTTTATAAATAACAAAAAAATGAAAAGAATAATTTTAGGTAGTTAAATGATAAAGCATTTGAGGTAAAATGTATAGTTGAATGTAATGAAAAAATTATGCTGAGATTGTATTTATAGGAGAAGTCATAAAAAAATAAAAAAAGAACCGTTGTGCAACGGTAGTATAAAAAAAGGAAAGAAAGAGAGTACGCAACGGTAACCAAGAAAGGCTAAATGACAAATAAAAAAATCATCAACTGGTTGGTGGAAACAAATCGGTTGATACTATCAACCTTTTACTCCAAGCCCTTTATCCCTACCAACCCTTTCCAAAGGTTTTTCATTTTCCATCAACCTTTTAAAATCAGCCACTACAGATGCCCGTACAAGTTAGTACATCTCATGATAAACTTTGTTGATCTTTTGGGTTGCTAGCTTACTAATCGTGCAAAATCAATTTTAACATGATTAATCCATGATACGGCTGATCAATTTTATTAGTATATATTTATTGGTAGGAAAAAAGTGTAGTGTTTTATTTTGAACTTTTGAAGTAGATAATGTTTAAATAAAATCTCTAATGTTGAATTTTGTTGGAGTTTGATCTTTAATCCTAATGATCATTCAATTGAGACCGTTAACTAGTCACATGCGTTACATGATAGTTCTGTTTGAAAGATAAAATAAAATAGGTAGATCATGAATATTTTAAGAT
Source organism: Codonopsis lanceolata (assembly GCA_013146195.2). Lineage (NCBI taxonomy): Eukaryota > Viridiplantae > Streptophyta > Magnoliopsida > Asterales > Campanulaceae > Codonopsis > Codonopsis lanceolata. The sequence continues at coordinate 27,296,089 of CM028378.1, read as the reverse complement.
TAAAATTCTTTTTTCTGAGACTTTTATGTGATATTATAAATACTTGAACTAAAAACCTAATTCACCTCCTACATACTTCTAAAATCCATTATCACCGCCCGCCATCCATACTCTATAAAGAGAGGGAACAAACAAAGGTGGGTGAAAGATTTAAGAGCGAGTAACAAACAAGAGTGAGAACCGACATTGCCTGTCCCAAACCCTATTAGTACCCAACTCTACTCCTATATATGTTTGTTTATGTTAATCGAAGTTTATTGGATATTGTTTCATTAAGTAAATTCCAGAACGACACCCAACTCTACTCCTATATATGTTTGTTTCTATTAATAAAAGTTTATTGGATATTGTTTCATGAAGTAAATTCCAGAACGACACCATAGACAACAACGACAAAGACGACGACACATGGCTCCAGATGAAGGATGAAACTAAGTTAGACGTTGATTAGAAACTCATTTTGTCAAACAAAAAAAGTTCACTTTGATTTTGTGTCACAATTTGTTAATGTGCTATATAATTTATATAAATTTAATGTATTAGTGGTATATTTGTGGAAGTTTGTTGTGCCTTCTGAGAATTTACTAAAATCCTCCACTTGTTCAGAAGTGCTCCAAATAAAAGTGTCATGGAATTTGTTGTTTATAATTTATATATACCATGACCGCCTTAAAAATGATCAACCACTCTCCCTCTCTTTGTTTCTATTTTCTCTCTCTATATGTGTATATATATATGGGGATGGTTTTAAAAGTTACTTTGTCTCACTATTCATTATTGGTTACTATTATATTGTCCCTTTAATCAAAAATCAAAGATTGAGATTCATTGGGTGTTTGAAAAATACAATTAATTCACCTCGAAAGAATACAAATTATTAATGCAATTATTGAAATCTTAGCCTTTGATTTTTTATCTAACTAGTGATGCTCTCGTGCCCTGCATGGCTTGTACACGAGTATAAAATCATATACTCAATTAAAGTTGAATAATATATAATTAAAAAGTTTAATATGCAAAAATAAACAAAAAAATAATAAAAAGTAAAATTAAAGATATATCACATAAATTTGAAAAAGTTATTATGAATTTATTTAGATGTATTTCCTTGTTCAGAAAGTGAAGATTAGATGGAATTTAACCATCTTTGTCATTCGTTATGTCAACAATTGATAATAGACACGTGCCTCTGAATGAAATTTTTTGATAGAGGTGATAGTTTCCGATATTTCGTACTAATGTAGTAGCTATAAAAATGTTGGTTATTGAAAATACAAATATATAAAAATACATAAATGAAATTTACTTTACTAAATAGTCAAACATAACACCGTTTGTTATATCCGAAAAAGGAGACATTAATGTCTGTTATAACACTCTAAACATAACCTTCAATTCTAAAATATAGTAGAACAACATTTTCTGCAACATAATTTTTATATGACTATTCAATTAAAAAGGAAACAACAAAGATTATAAAATGCAACAACATAATTTATACATGACATTTCAATTACATAAAACAAATGAGTAATTGCACGCCAGTCCTTTCTCTCAAATTTTCAATAACATAAGTAGATATATTTTTTTAAACCGAAAAAGTTCACTTTCATTCAATTGTTCCAATAATGCCCAAATCACAAAGACGATGTAAATTTCTTATTCTTCTTTTTCTCCATCGTCTTCGAATTTGTCTGCCTGAAGACGCAAAAAAAAAAAGTATGGTGGTTATATATAAAGAGAAAAGAGAGTAGGAAGTTGGGTGGTGAAGAATGGTAGTTACCACATAATTGTGTCTTCACATTCTCTTCCTTTTTTTTTTCCCTCCTAAGGGGGGCATGAGAAGGGATCGAATCTGAGACCTCACACTTTGTGAGGCCCCATGCCTACCACTAGGCCACCCCCTTAGGGGCATTCTCTTCCTTCTTTATACCTCATTCTTCTTCTTCTTCATTTCGTGTTTGTGTATATGATTCAAAATAAATTTACTTTTGTTTTTGCATTACTATACAAATACTGTTTGATGAAAGACCCAAATAGAATTTTGTTCGTTTTTAGACACCCTTTTTAAAACTTGATGCATCAATTTTAAATCACAATGCATCATTTATAAATTGTGATGCATCGATTTAGATGTGGGATGTAGACAAGATGCATTAATTTTGAATCATCTGTTCATTGTGTACATGAAAGAAGAGAGATAAAGGTTTGGTACATTTTGATTTAAGGTGCGATGCACAAATTGGATTAGGTGTTTTAAATTGATGCATTAATTAAGTGATTCATAGTGAACCTTCGGTTCATTAAGAGTCGTAGTTTTTTCGCTCCAAAAATGTATTTTTCAATTAGAAAAACATTAAAAAAATATATAACGGTTGAAAACTTCACATAATGGACGGGACCAAATTTCTACCTAAAACATACAACAAAAAAAGGACTAAATACTCAAATTTTCACATGGTCCAAATTTCTCTGTTGATTTCATCTAAATTATTCTTACTTATTAATTATGGACAACAAATATTAATTCAATTATAACCAATCTGGCAAAAAAAAAAAAAACCCAAGTATCTTCCCTTATCATATAGATAGCGATCTTCTCATTCTCTAACCTAAAAACCCCACCCCCACTCATTCTAACCCATATACACATCGGCTCACTCTGACTCTCACTCAATCAAGTCGTCTAAAATGTCACATTTCTTATTTCTATAGCCTTAAACCTAGCAAATTCATCCAGTAAACATGAGATAATGACTTTTTATCTCTTCAAACCCTTCATTTCAATAATTCATACGCCGACTTTCCTCAATCAAAGTTGAATTAGATCAAACCATTTCATAGCAAGGCGCGTTAGATTTTTTTTAGAAAGCAAGTTTTATAGTATTCAACTTTGTATTTCGATTTATAAAAAAACCTTAGAGTTTAATTTTACTTAGTGGACTGAAAAAAATGCATGGCTTATAATAAGAGTCAAGTATTTATGCTTCTTTACCTAGTTATTTTTTTAAATATTGTTTAAATAAGTTGAGACTTTTTTATATTTTCAATATTTAACGTTATACCCGAATTTTTTATATTTTGAGTATAGAAAAAATATATAGATCTCAAATTTTTAGATTTGTATTTTGAAGATATGTATTTTTAACATTTTTTATAATTAAAATACAAATATTTAAATCACTTGTATCTAATGTAGTTGTTCACTTCAAAATTGGTCTCTTTGTAGTCACTAATATATTTGCTTTCGGTCTCTACATTTCAAATTCCTTTGATTTAATTAGATTTGATTTATAACTGTTCATTATTCTGATTTGATAAAACCAAAATTAGAAATTTGTAGTCACAGTGCATATTAATAAATAAATATAAATATATATTGGTTACCAAGAAATATGTATCATTTTGAAGATCATTAAATTAAATTAAATTTATCTCATACACTTGAATATGTAGTTTATTAAATTAAGGTGTAACAATACGATTAGTCTGCTTGTTATGAATTACTTTAACTATTTGTTGATTATCGTAATTTATTCTCCTATATTTTTAATCCCAGGCATTGCATAAGTTTAAGCTATTTATTGATTACAAAGGTACCATGAGAATTTAATAATTTTGCATATATAATTGTTTTTTTAGTTTATAATAGCTTTGTGATCACTAGAAAAAAAGAGAGGACCAAGTACATGAAATTCTAAGCAATCGAAATAGAAAGAATACAAAAGTATTACATGTTGGAAATACATTTGCATTGTAAAATATACATCTTGCACGAAAAATCGTTGAGCTATCTAGGCTCATCCTTGATCTGGCTGATGTCTCTAATCAAAATGAGAGGGGGACCATTTTGTAGAGATTTCTTCTATATTGGTATGTTATCCTCAGTTGTTCTTAGCAATGAGGTTGAACAAAAGAAATTGTAACAAATTTATAATGATTTTATCTTTGAAAACTGCTCGAGAAATGAAAAGCCAAGGAATTGTCTAACTCCCCTAGGCGTCCAATTACAGCCGAATAAATTAAACTTCAATGATAATTCATGTAATTGTTTTGATAATTTATTCATTTATAATTCAATTGATAAATTGTTATTAATTTCAACATTTGAAATAAATAATTATTTATTAACTCATTGAAATTTCAGTATAGTTAAAAAAATCAAAACTATTTTTTTATATTAATGAGGTTGAAATTGTTTGGTATGTATAGTTGTCAATTGTCTCAAGTTAAATAAAGAATGTCAAAAGTTTTTGGATTTATTTATCTAATTAATTTTGATTACAAATTTGTTTCATTTCCCAAAACATTAATGACACATATACAATGTAGAAAGTCATTTTTTGAAAGTACATTTTGGCGTGAACTTTCAAAAAATTGCACCTCTCCTCTGTGTGTGTGTGTGTGTATATATATATAGGGGTGAAATCGGTGCGTCTTTGAGGCATTATCGGGAAAACACGATAACTGCTATGACACGATAAGCGAACGAACTTGCGACACGATAAGCTTATCGTGTCTAATAAACCGAACACGACACGATAAAAACACGAAAACGCGACGCGACCACATTTGGTAGGCACGATAAGAAAAAAAACACAATTTATTTAGTCAGACCCGTTAAGCCCAATAAACATTATAAAATATATATTTTTGATTTTTTAATACATATTTTGAAAATTTATCAATATAAATACTCAAGTAGTTTAAAAGTCATAAATTTTCAAATGATAAAACTATGAAATAATCATGAAAATAGTTCGAAAGAAGTGAATAACCCTTAGTAAATTTTTAAATATATATTTTTAAAAGGATTAATATAATGTTTGGTCCTTGGACATGTCGAAAATCAATGTTTTGGTCCCCGGACAAAAAAACAATAGAATTTAGTCCCTGGACATGTATTTTTTGACCAATTTTCCCCTTCCCATCGTTATAATTTGGTCCACACAGGGAGGCAAAATTGGTCCCATATGTCGGACCAAATTATTGTTTTATAAAACATTGATTCGACATATCGAGACCAGTATTATTTAATTCTTTTTAAAACATATATATTTTAGTTATCGTGCCTGAAAGAACGCGAGTAGCTAGGATTCTCAAGAAGAAAAAAAACTAAGTGATTCCAATGGGAATCACAATAGACAGAAAAATAAAAAACACAGCGGAAGACTTAATACAAAAGCACAAAATTAATCACAAAAGTTTACCAAACAATCTACAAGCTTATACTTGTAGATCTAGCCTCATGGCAAAAAAGATTTCACTAAAAAGAATGAATTGTTTTACAAAAAAACTATGTGAAATCACACACAAAATATTCTCACAAGATAATGAATCTTGGAGAACAAAAAAACCCCACATAAACAAGATAAACAAAACGTGGGAAGAAACAAAATCAGCTTTCTTTAAACAAAAAGGAAGAAGCACAAAACGGTTGAAACGCCGATGTTCTGCCGATGTTGCAACAATGGATAACACATTCGGATTTCTGAACTTAGGCACTTCAGCGCTGCAAACTTCTCGGATCAGCTCACACCCTCTACGGTTTTTTGTTCACTTTCGGAGCTCTGTAAGAACCGAATCCCAACTCCTGAATATATAGTATGCGTCTCCTACACACACCCAAAAACAGTCCTTCTACTACAAGGAAAATGATTAGAACTTAAGGAAAAAATCAACAACTTTCCAAACTAATGAGATTTTGTTACCAAATATGAAAGTGGTCAAGAATCATGGTTAGACTATGATTTATGCTAAGATTTTGTTACCAAATATGTGCACTTGAAATCTACAAAAAGATTATGCTACCAAAAATAACTAAACTAAATCTAATAAAATATACTAAGTCCTAAATTAACACAAACTTATCAAAAATCTATTTTGACCAAGAAAGGAAACAAGACCAAAATAGGTCATGCCTATTTTGCCCTTACAATCTCCCTTTGTTGAACATTTACGTCAAATCAAAAGACAAGTGTTTATTCAACACCAATCAAACCATTTAACCTACATTGGTTAGAAAATCTCATCTCCCCCTGAATTTGTGCAAGGAGCACAAATCGAAATCATCACCATCACAAGAAACACTTGATCTCTCTCCCCTATTTGACCGGAAAAGAAGAGAGATAAACCATCTTTTGGAACTCTCAAAAATCCAAGATTTTGAAAAAACAATGAAGTGTTCACCAAGATTTGATCACACCAGCAAAAGCGAGCACCTCATATAAAATTCAAAACCTCTTAGTTTCACACAAAAATTAGACAACCACTAAATATTTTTCAACATGGAGATTTTTGGAAATTGATTTGCACAGTTTATATTAGGACAAAATTTCACCAAGCTAATATCATTGCCAACAATGCATGTCCTAAAATTTTATGCCTAAAAACATGATGATTAAAAGCTAGGCAAAAAAGAAAAAATGCAATCACACACAGTGATAAAGACCGAGATCAAAGGATGTAGTTCTAATGTAGGCTGCATTGGGAGATGCATTCGCCAAAATTGTGATTTTATTTTCAATTTTGCTCTTTTTTTAATTTTCTCAACCAAATTTCTCTCCCAAGATCATAAAATTTTCACAACAAAATCCATAGGTACTTTATTTCCCTAGAAATATAGCTCTACTTTATTTCAAGCTATAAAAACATGCCACTTGGAACCTTTCACACTATTTACCAAGGGAAGCAATTTTGCATTTTGATCAACCCATGAAATCAGGGATTCATAGTCCCAAAGAAAGGTGCCACACCTTGTTCATAGGTAGCTCTTTTCGTTGGGTAGCTTTCACACTTTTCAATTAAAGGGAGTCAATTTACTCAAGATCAACCCATGAGAACCTAAGTTCCATAGTACCTTGACAAATTGCGGCATCCCAAAAATTTCAAAAGGTAGCTCTTTCCTTTGTGGACTTTAAACATACTCAAGCGGGAGAGAGAGAGAGAGAGAATCATAAAAAAATCACAAGCGATTTTGAATGAAATTCCCAAGCACACCACAAGAGGCACAAACATGTGAGTCAATGATCTAGAGTGCCCTCTAAAGACAAAATGCAAGCATGCCTAATTTTTTTTTTTATTTTATAATTAACAAGTGTAAAATCATATGGCACACAAAACACAAAAAGATTTCCAAAGATTGAAAAATCTCTCAAAAAACAAGACACGACAAAAATATCGGCAAGATGATTTTCAATCCCAACATGTATAATGCAAACAATTTCCATATTAAACCAAATCTAAAAAAAATGGTGTCTTATATCAATGTGTTTTGTTCGAGAATAATGAAGCTGGATTTTTGTGCTAAGCAAAATGCATAGGTGTTTTCAAAATACAAGGTTAACACATTAAAGTATAGCATAATCTTTGATCATTTGTAGCATCCACAAAAGATTTAAGGCTTCTCACAAAAAATATACAAAATTCTACAAGCTACAAAAAAACACAAAATTCTCATATTGAGAATCCATCATGGCTACAACCGAGAATCAACTCTTAGTGATGTCGAGAAGGTTCGATACAATTGAAAGAACGAGTAGCTAGGTTCTCAAAAAAAACTAAGTGATTCCAATGGGAATCACAATAGAAAAAAATAAAAAACACGGAAGACTTAATACAAAAAGCACAAAATTAATCACAAAATTTACCAAATAATCTACAAGCTTGTAGATCTAGCCTCATGGCAAAAAGATTTCACTAAAAAGAATGAATTGTTTTACAAAAACTATGTGAAATCACACACAAAATATTCTCACAAGATAATGAATCTTGGAGAACAAAAACCCCACATAAACAAGATAAACAAAAGCGTGGGAAGAAACAAAATCGACTTTCTTTAAACAAAGGAAGCACAAAAGCGGTTCGACGCCGATGTTGCGCGATGTTGCAACAATGGATAGCACATTACGGACTGGCGAACCGGCAGCGCTTCAAACTTCTTTGCGAAACTCCTACGATCGCTCACCCTCTACGGTTTTTGTTCACTTTACGGAGCTCTGTAAGAACCCCGAATCCCAACTCTGAATATATAGTATGCGCCTCCTACACACACCCAAAAACAAGGTCCTTCTACTACAAGGAAAATAATGATTAGAACTTAAGGAAAAATCAACAACTTTCCAAACTAATGAGATTTTGTTACCAAATATGAAAGTGGGTCAGAATCATGGTTGATCTATGATTTATGCTAAGATTTTGTTACCAAATATGTGCACTTGAAATCTACAAAAAATTATGCTACCAAAATAACTAAACTAAAATGAATAAAATACTAAGTCTAAATTAACACAAACTTATCAAAAATCTATTTTGACCAAGAAGGTGAAACAAGACCAAAAATAGGTCATGCATTTTGGTTTACTTTGATTGCGCCTACCGTCTTTATCAAATAACCCGATAACAACCCATTTTTTATCGTATTATCGTGTTATTCTCTTTGCATACCATAAGCTCTGACCCCGAACCACTATAATTTCGTGCCGTGTTCGTGTCGTGCCTCAAATTGCCACCCCTATGTGTATATGAATAATATTAATAGTAATCTTAAATGGTTAGTGAGAGAAAGGAACCATTGAAAACCATATATATGTATGTAGACTATTAAACCAAACACATGATGCAATTAGATTTATTATTTATCTATAAGATTTTATTATTTATTATGTAGTGGCCAGTTAGTATTGTGTTTCCTAATTAGTTTATGATTTATTAGAGCTATTATAAATAAATGGTTTGAGAAGTCTTGTTATGAGGATGATTAAATATTTTGTGAGATATAGTTATTTGTGATAGCTGGCAGTGAGTAGGCCGAGCTATTGTGCAAAGGAGGCAAGAGGTTCCTCCTAAAGGTATTATGAGTTTATGGTTTAGTTTATTGATATGCATCTTCCTCCATATTATTAAATTGAGTAATATTGTTAATTGATTGGTTCGAGTAATTTTAATATTGGTTATTGTTATTTCGTTACGTGATATTTTGGTGTTAGGAGTTATTTATTCTCACACGTTGGTATTGTTATCAGATGGTAAAAATAAATTTTAGAAGTGGTGGGAGATGAATAAGGGTTTGACTTATTTGATTGAACCTCTAGTGTTAAAGTCTGAAGAGAAAATACAATGATTTACCTATTTTACATTTCAAACAAGAGCTCAACAGGCACTAGCAATGCACATTTATTACTTAATGCACATTTAATACTTGATGATTGTTAGTGTATTATGTTTCAGGTCCGCAATCCCTATTTTGGCCAAAGTTCAAGAGTTTTCGGTATACTTTTTATGTTTTCGTATATAACAAGTTTTTTTATTTCTTACTCTCATTATCTCTATTTGTTCTTCACCCCATTTATTTCCTGTATTTCTTAATTTTTTTTTAATCGTATTTATGTTTCTAAGTTTTCTCAACAACGCTATCATCTCATCCTAACCTCCTATACTTTCCCAAATCTAATCAATTTTTTTCATGCATTTTCTCGGGAGTCCAAATCCATTGCACCATTAGTGGCCAGTACCACCAATTAAATGAGAACACTTAGTTTTTGATTTAATTGATTGTACAAAAAAGGGTACACACTAATGGTACAAAGGATCTTAAACCTTTTCACGGGGGCTCTTTAATTAGCACAAAAACCGCTTATAGTTATAATTTCATTTCTCCTAAATTGATTCATTGGATTGATTAATAGCATTTGGATTTGACAAACTATGTAATAGGAAATTGAATAAATAAAATTTGAGGAATCCTATTGGATTCCACATTTGGAAATTTTGTAATTGTGCTACTGATTGAATTCTTCTATTAGGTCATATGTTTAATATATGTGTGTGTGTATATATAATTTCATTTCATTGTCTTTAGACGTCCATTTCAAATTTTAATATTGTTGAGAAATAAGTTCCCTTCAATGTTTTTAGTATTTTCATTATAAAAATAAAGTTTATTAAAATTTTAATTTCGCTTTTCACTTAAGTGACGTGAGATAATTTATTTCACCAAAAGTGAAAGAAAAAAAAGAAGAAGATGTTGAGTTGTACTCCCTCTGTCTTAGATAAATGTTATTAAATGACAAAACACAAGGATTAAAAAATGTAACTTAATGATGAGTTATAAAATATGTTTGGACGATAATAACCATTACACACTTCCTCTCGTTAATTATGTACCTATTACACTCGCTCTTTCTAGGATGTACAATAATTATAGTATTAAATGAAGAGGTGTATTTTGAAGAATGATATAACGTTTGTACACCAAGAGTCTTAAAGAATATTGGTTGGGACATCCCAAAATAGAAAGAATGAACATTTATATGGGACGGAAGGAGTAACATTATTACTATTTAACTATTTATTGTGGGAAGTTATAACAAATACTTGACATGTGTACTTGGGTAATTTTCTTAGTTTTCTTAATTTTATATTTGTAATCTAAATTATTTTGTGTTTTTTTTTGCCAAACAATATATTTGAGACAAAACATTCCCTTCTCACGCTTTTCTTTGGTTATTCTTAATTCTGGAAACTTTGTATTTCTTCTATACTAAATAGATTTTGATAACACGAACTAAATTGTATTTTAGAGTTTCCCGGTCATCTCATAATGATCCTATCACTACGACAAGTATACTTGCATCGGGACAAATGAAGAAGGTTATGATTACACATTTTTTGTCCTCATTATTTCGCCATGTATGTGTTTTGTTGTTCAACTAGTATACATTAGTAATGGTAGCAAAAGTATAGGCGCACCATAGTTGCGGTGGGCGATTCTTATTTGATGTTGACGCATAAGTTTATTGATGAAATATGGCTTCCTTAGCTGCAACACGCTTTGTTGAACACCGTATCAAACAATAAAGCAAAAACTTGTTCTCTTGCGGAGGTTGGAGCTATATGGTATGAATTGTGTGGGGAGAGGGGTGTTGTCCCTTATGGAGTCAAGAAGTGTAAATTTATTGTTGTGCACAACTGAAGACTTTGCAAACAAATAAACAAAGTATAATAAGATCAATAGTAAAGAAGAAAGAGATTAGGCCAACGGACTGTCAAAATTTTATTAGAGCCAACTGATATATGTGTTCTATACGCATCAATTGGTTACTTATCCAGCTTAGAAATATCAATTCCACGGGGCTTTTGGCTACTAATATGTGTTTTGGAGCTTAATTGTGAGTTTCAGGATTTTAGTTGGAATTATAGAATTCACGAGGCTTTAAGTGAAGAATTGAAGGAAGGGTGAAAAGTGCAAAAGTTGCAAAGAAGAAGGACTAGAAAAAGATAGGACCTTGCGACCGCATTCCCCTCGAGCCTTGCAAGGTCTCCAGTAAGGCAGCCTCGAAGGAACTGCCAGCCTTGCGGCCGCATGCCATTCACCCCGTGCCCCTGCTAGCCTCACCGACTTTTAAAGTCGGGAATTTCACCCTAATTATACTTCTTGCCATGTAAACAGTGGTATAAATACAAACATTGTAGCCCTAAGTTCTAGGTCGGAAATAATTTGAATTTAGTTTGTAATTTATAGTTTTTATTGCTTGTAATCATAGTTTAAGAAGACCGTTCATGTATTCTTTCATCAAATCGATCAGTTTATCTTAAAGGATTAACTAACCGCTCATATCTAGGGATTGGAGGTAACTTGTATATAATCTTTTGCTCTATTATAATTTCATATTCAATCAAATCTTATTGATCACAGTGTTTATCAATCTCTTTGCTATTTGGATTTTTCCCTAATGAATGGTATCGCAATAGTTAAAGACCTAGATGTGCGGATAATTACACGGTCATATGCATATGTCGTACACTGGCTCACCATTATGATAAATTAAATCTATTGATGCACGAGAGTGATAAGTTATGATTAAGTTCATATGTTCTTGTTCTTAAAGGTATAGACTCGGATAATTATTTAGGATGGTGACTGAATTATAATTTAACGAACTATACCAATCTTTCGTGAACGAAACCAATATTAATTGATTGATACATTAAGCAAAAGAGCTTTAGAGTAGATACAAGTGAATCCGTATTCCTAGATTCTCTTCCATCATTAAATCTTCACAAACTGTGTTTGCTGCTTTAAATAAATTGTTAATTAGATTACATGTTTTTCATTAGAATAATTTAGTTCAATAGATAAATCAAACAAAACCCCCTTTAGTTATAATTGTTACATGTTTACTTGCTCTTTATACTTCTTGTCTTTGTGGTTCGACCATTACTTTCCGTACACTATACTCTATATTGATTCGTACACTTGCGAGGTAATAATTTAAGACATCACCAACCTTGAAAATGTTTTAGGGAACTGGCATGTTGCCTGGGTAATCGAACCATCTCATTCTCAACAATTTCCACCTTGGCGAGTATTCACCCAACCCCTTAGAATACATAGAACACGAACTCAAAACCAGTGGCGGACGCAGAAAATTTTCCAACCGGGTGCACAAATTTAATAAAGTTTACAAATCATAATTGTCCCCTACGCGTTTTCATATTTTGAAAACGTTTAATTACATCATCATTTGTAACACTCCTAAGCAAATCTTTTTCAATAAAACATACAAGACAATCATTTAAAAATTGATCACAAATTCGGTTCCGTAGATCCGTCTTGACAATATTCATTGCAGAGAAGCATCTTTCCACGCTTGCTGTTGCTACCGAAGCAAAATCAATGCAAACTTCAAAAGTCGACACACCAATGGGTACGACAAGTGTTTCCGTGTTTGCACAAGCAATGTTGATAGATCAACAAGCCCCTCCAATCCATTGAATATGTCATCTGATCGCAAATCCATAATATATGTCTCTAGTTGATTTTCAAGCATCATACAATCAACTAGAGAGAAGTCATCCGAATAAAACTGAGCCATTCTTACCAATTTTGCTATATTGAAATCAACAAAATTATTACTTGGATTCAAACAAGCAACACAAAGAAGCAACTCATAATTGACCTCATTGAATCGATCATTAATCTCTAAAATTTGCTGATCCATAATGGCATTAAAACACTCTACACGATAATGAAAATCGTTAGTAATGTTTGTCTTAAGCCTAGGACGGTGACGATTAACATATTCAGCATTCATATCCACACAATCAATCTTGTTCTCATTACAAAAACCAGTAATCTTGCCTAGAAGAGATTCTCATCCATCATTTCTTGCTGCTTGCAATTTATGCCTAGTTACTTTAACAAGTGTCATAGCATTCAAAATATATGTATCTTTCCTTTGCAAAGCTAATGACAACTCATTTGCGAACGAAAGTACAGTTAGCATCAATTGCAAATTAAAGACAAAATCAAATGATTGCAAATATCCCAATAAACCAACTACTTGTGCTTTTTTCGATGAATCTGTAGCATCACACGAAACAACTTCAAGAACTTCAATAACAGAAGAAAACAAAGCAACCAAGTTCAATAATGATTTATAAAGAGACCCCCAACGTGTATCTACAGCTCTCTTAAGACTTAATTCTTGATTTAATCCTTTCCCCGTCTCAAGCAAACCACTCTCGATTCCTTCCGCCACTTTTTCTGTTTGTTTTTGTCGAATAATGTCTTTACGCTTACAAGATGCTCCAACAACATTTAATAAAGAGGAAATCATGTTAAAAAAGTCCGCAATATCAACATTTTTCCTAGCCACAACAACAAGAGCTAATTGAAGTTGATGAGCAAAACAATGAACATAATATGCAGACGGATTTTCATTCATAATCAAAGTCTTCAACCCTCTGAATTCACCGTTCATATTACTTGCACCATCATAGCCTTGACCCCGAATTTTCATCAAACTCAAACCAATATCAACAAGCACATTATCAATAGCAGATTTCAAAGCCAAAGCAGAAGTCTCCATCACATGCACAACACAAATAAACCTCTCTTGAACATTTCCACAAGAGTTAACAAATCGCAAAACCACAACCATTTGTTCTTTGCCAGATACATCACTAGACTCATCCACCATTAATGAAAAAAAATCATCTTTGATCTCTTCAATTATTTTTCGTACTATCTCTTGTGCAAAACAATGAACAATATCCTTTTGAATGTGAGGAGATATCATTTGACAATTTTTTTGAGCATTTTCCATAACAACTTTACGAACATAATCATTTTGATCAGCACAAAACTTAATCAATTCAAGAAAATTCCCTCTATTTGAAGAATCTTCGGTCTCATCATGACCACGAAAAGCCAACCCTTGGTTCAATAAAAATCTACAAGAATCAATTGAAGCACATAATCGAATTCGATAGTCATTTCTCACAATGTCTGATTGTCTATGAAGAGCAACCGCAATAGATTGTTTTTGTCTCATTAGATCCTCACACTTCTTTACCGACATATTATGATTACTATTTACCGCACCAACATGGACATCCAACCTTTCTTTTTTATTCCAAGCACAAAAGCCTTCACTTATAAATGCTTCACCACCACCTTTATTACTGATTTTATCTCTAAACAAATAGCAACACAAACAATATGTTTTATCTTCTTTCATGCTATACTCTAACCAATTAGCATATTGATCAAACCAATCCGGATTAAAACGACGCAATTTAGTTCCCATTTGGTTTTGAGGGAAATCATGACCACGGGGTTGACAAGGCCCTTTCAACAAATAAGCTCTCCTAATTTCATCAATCTGATTGGGGTTGTATTCGAATATCTTTTTTCTCTCTGCGGGATCTGATGGAAGACTATTCAAATCAACTAATTCTTTCGTAGTTGAAGTAACAGGAATAGACTGAGACCGCTGATTACCAACAGATGAACTACTAGATGCACTACGTGTTCCAAATTCTTCTGCTAGTTTCCGTTTATAAAATCTCTCCATAATCACTAAAACCAAATTCCTTCAAATCAACCACAATTTGGAAATCTACACAAATAAAAAAAATCCTCATAAATCAACTACTTCAACCCCCAAATTAAAATGCCCTAATTTCAGATTAAATAAATAAACTTTTCTTACCAAGATATTGAACACACAAATTTAGTAAATAAAGCAATATTATATAATATCATCTATCACAAATTCACAAATCACAATTCACAACAATTACATAAATTAAATACTCAATTAGAGTTATTTCAAATTAGGATTATTTTAAAATTAGGGTTATTTTAATTTTTAAAATTTAAATCACAATTATAATTTTGCAATTTATACCATCATACTTTAATTTAGACAATTATAATTTAGAATTTCACAATCACAAAACACATTCGACATATTCACAAATCACAATTATAAAATATAAATTTACAATTCACAAATAAAAAATAAAAAATCACAATCACACTTAATCAAGAATCCAAATTTCAAAAGTCAAAAGGGCATTATGTATTTATGTGGGAAACTAACTTACTAACTTAATAATTATTAAAGCAGTAAACTAATGTAAAGTAAAGCCTTAGGGAAAGGGTAAAAGGGGCTTAGGTAGTCAGGTAGAGACTAAGAGACGTAGAGAGTAGAGGGGGCTGACCGGCGGTTCTTGAGTTCGTGAGAATCGTGAGATACTGAGATGCAGATTGCAGAGCACTGTGCACATAGCAGGAGCAGCAGATGGATTGGAGATTTGGAGAATCACATCGGCTAGATTGAGTGGATTCTGGATCTGGACGGAGGCCGAACCGCCGAACTGCCGAAGTCGGTTGAAGTCTGTCTGATTCGGTGATTATTTCGGTATTTCTAAATTCTAATTTTCTGAAGGCTAAAGGCTGAAGCTGTAGCCTGTGAATCTGTGATTCGGAGAAATGGAGAGGGCAGACTGCAGAGGGCTCGGCGACGGCGTTGTGGGCGAGACTCGAGAGTCAAGACTCAAGAGGCCGAGAGGACGGGGGGAGACTCACTGACGACAGTTTAAGGATTTCAAAATTTGGGAAAAGGGTTTTGGTTTTTGGGTTTCAAATTTTCACAGGTAAGTAAAAAAAAAAATTCTTTTATTCAGGTGGGGGCAAACTGTATAAATTATAACTAATTATTAAAAATTAAAAAAAAATCCCTTAACAAATTTTTTTCCAAGTGGGGGCAACTGCCCCCAGACCCATGCACGTTTGTCCGCCTCTGCTCAAAACCATCTTGGGCACCTTGTACAACTTGACCTCCCACATAATCCAAGTAACGCTTGAAACTTGTCAGTTGTAACTGGCTTTGTCAACATGTCTGCAGCATTTTCCGTGATATGAATCTTCTCAATCAGAATATCCCTATTATCAATCAACTCACGAATCTTGTGAAACCTCACATCAATGTGCTTTGTCCTTGAGTGATAAATATGATTATTCGCTAAGCAGATTGTACATTGATTGTCACAATGCAACAAAACTCCACCTTACTGAACACCCAACTCTTTGACTAAGCCCCTAAGCCATATGGCTTCCCTTGCAGCTTCAACAACTGCCATGTATTATGCCTTAGTCATAGACAATACAATAATGGCCTGAAGCATAGCTCTCCAACATATAGGTCCACGTGGTCGATCTCCTACGATCATTATCGCATGCATAATCTGAATCAATATACCCTACGATTGAAAGCCCCACACTCTGCTTCTTAAACATAATACCATAGTCCACAGTGCCCCTTCAAATATCTGAAAATCCATTTGACTGTCGCTCAATGTTGTCTACCTGGATTAGCCATATACTTGCTTACCACATTGATTGCCTTTGCCAAATCTGGTTTAGTACATACCATGTCATACATGAGACATCCCACTGCGCTTGCATAGGGAACCTTTGACACGTGTTGAATTTCTTCAACTGTAGTTGAGGAATCTAAGGTAGATAAACTGAAGTGATTCGCCAACGATGTTTTCACTGGTTTTGTGTCTCCCATGTTAAATCTCTCTAACACCTTCTCAACATAGCCGACTTGAGACAACTACAATGTTCTAGATTTCCTGTCTCGACGAATCTCCATACCAAGAATCTTCTTGACAGCCCCTAAATCCTCCATGTCAAATTCTTTGCTTAACAAGGTTTTTAATTTCTTGACCTCACAAACACTCCTACTAGCAATAAGCACATCATTCACATACAGTAACCGAAAAGTAATAGAACCATCATCAAGGCTTCTCAAATACACGCAGTAATCATACTCACACTTCTTATAACCAATACTAACCATAAAAGTGTCGAACTTGGTGTACCACTGTCGCGGAGACTACTTTAGCCCATAAAGTGACTTTATCAATTTACAAACTAAATGCTCCTATCTAGGACGACTGAACCCATGTGGATGCTCCATGAAGATCTATTCTTCTAACTCACCGTGTAGAAAAACAGTCTTCACATCCATCAGTTTCGACACCATATCATAGTGTGCTACAAGACCCAACACAATTCTGATCAAAGTGTGTCTCACAACAGGCGAAAATATTTCATTATAATATATCCCTTGTTGATGCGAGTACCCCTTTGCCACTAGCTATGCCTTGAACTTTTCCCCTTCTTTTTTTGATGCTGCTTCCTTTCGCTTGAATATCCATTTACAACCAATTGCTCGCTTCCCCTTGGGAAGTTCCACCAACTCCTATGTGTTATTCTGGTGAAGTGATAACATCTCTTCCGCCATAGCAGTCATACACTTATCCTTTTTTTTTTAAACTTTTTATTGCCTTCTGGTAAGTATTTGGATCTCCACACTAAGAACAAGAGCATATGAAACCAAATCTTCAAACCCATACCTGACTGGTGGTCTGATTGTTCTATTGGGTCTTACACTTGTAGGATTTTGTTCTTCAACTTCTTGTGTAGTTACATCAGGATCGGGAAGAGTGCGATTCAAATCCACCTCCTGTAGCTCCACCTCAATGACATGCTCATTACCCCTTTCGTTTTCTAGTACATGTTTATCCTTTTCTTTATGAGTACACTTTAACATAGCTTTCTCATCGAAAACCACATCCCTGCTGATCACCATCTTGCTTGACTTGGGGTCCCAAAGTTTGTAACCCTTTACCCCTTCGCAAAATCGAGAAAGATAAATTGTTTGGACTTTGTATCAAGTTTCGACCTTTCTTCACTAGGTATATGCACATATGATGGACACCCAAACACCCGAATATCATAATAATCTACCTCATAACCCGTTTATACCTTTTCTGGAACCTTGCAATCTAGTGACATCCTTGGTGATCTATTTATTAAGAAACAAGGCATACTCACTGCATCAACCCAAAATTTATTTGCTAACCCTGCATTTAATCGTAGACACCGTGCCCTTTTCGCAATAGATCAGTTCAACCTTTCTACCATGCTATTTTGCTGTGGTGTTTTGCGTACTGTATAGTGCCTTTTGATTTCATGCTCCGCGCAAAACTTCTTAAACCCTTTATACGTGTACTCCGTACCGTTTTCACTTCTCAAATATTTAATTTTCCTGCCCGTTTGATTTTCCACTTCAGCCTTCCACAATTTGAATTTCTCAAAAGTCTCATTCTTGTGCTTCATAAAGTAAACCCAAACCTTCTTCGAAAAGTTATCAATAAATGTCACGAAGTATAAATGTCCATACCTTGATGTTGTTCTCACTGGCCCTAAACATCAGTATGAATTTAGTCAAGGATTCCCTCTGTTGTGTATTTAGTCGTCTTGAATTGCACTTTGTTTTGCTTTCCAATAACACAATGCTTACAAAAATCAAGTTTGTAAGTTTTAACACCCTTTAATAGTTTCCTCGTATGAAGCTCATTCATACCCCTTTCCCCCATGTGACCTAATCTCATGTGCCAAAGAGTAGTAGCCTCATCTACTTCAGGTTCAGACTCTACAAAACTAGCTCCACCTACAACAGTGCTACCGAGCAATCTATAGATGTTTTTAGATCCTCTCTCACCCTTCATCACCACCAATGCACCCTTACAAACTATAATCATACCATCTTTAGATCTATAACTACAGCCATTACAATCTAAAACACCCAATGAGATCAAATTTTTGGAGACTTCTGATACATGTCTAACATCACACAACGTTCGTACCACACCGTCAAACATTTTAATTCTAATTGTACCTATGCCAACAATTTTACAAGATGCACCATTACCCATAGTAACTACACCAGAATTAATTGACCTGTAGGTGTCAAACCAATCACGATTCGACGTTACGTGAAACGAACATGCTGAATCCAGAAATCTGCGGAGTGATCTACTGTTGATGAAATTGAGAGCATATCACCATCTTCATCTAAACCATCCATAACCACATTAGCTGACTTCGTCGAACCAATACTATTATTGTCCTTCTCTGGACAATCCTACCTCTTGTGCCCCTTCTTCCCATACTTGTATCAATTCCCCATGTACTTCTTCCTTGACTATGACCGAGAATTTTGATTATTCTTTGAGTTGTCTCTGGATTATGAATCACACACGTTCCTTGTTGTCCTTCACATACAACCCTTCTCTTAAAGGTCCATCAATTGATTTCTTTTGTTGATGAAACGCCAAGAGAGCCTCTGTAACATGTCCTAACTCAAGAGTATCTTTCCCCCACGTCAACGTAGTCACAAGATTTTCATATGCTATGGAAAACGACAATGAGTTTAGCAGCATCAACGCCTTGTCTTCTTCCTCAAACGTCACCTCCACCCGTAACAAATCATTAATGATTTGTGTAAACATATTTATATGAGTGTTGAGATCAGCCCCTTCTGCCATCTTAAGTGCATACAACTTTGCTCAAGATGCAACTTATTTGACAAAGATTTTGACATGTATTTCGCCTCCAAAATTTCCCACGCCGTTGTGGCTGATTCCTCATCAATAATATGATATACCAATTTGTCTGCAAAGCACGAACGAATTATAGAAACATACCTAGATTGTAATTCATTCCAATCATCTTCCTTCACATCATCGGGTTTAGTTTTGTTCCGAAGAACCTTCCCTAAACTTGCCTGTATCAGGGCATCTTTAACCCATCTTTGCCAAAACCGAAATTCCCCGTTCCATCGAACTTTTGAACCTCGTGTTTGGAATAGGAGGTACTTGTTCCTAAAACAGAAAAGTTGACTTTGCTCTGATACAGTTGTTGTGCACAACGAAAGACTTTGCAAACAAATTAACAAATTATAACAAAATCAATAGTAAATAAGAGAGAGAGATTGAGGCCAATAGACTGTCAAAATTTTATTAGAGCCAACCTTTAAAACATTATAGGGATACAACTATTTATATGGATACAATAGAAACCCTAAAACCCTTAAAACAAGTAAAACCGGACAAAGCACAAAACTAAAAAACGGGACTAGGCAGTTGCTTAGTCCACGACACTAGGCGACCGCTTAGATTCCAGTAACATGTTGAAAACCAACAATGAGTAGGCGGTCACCTAACCCATAACACTAAGCGACTGTCTTGTTTCTAGTAGCTCGGTTAGAAGGAATCATTACCAAGCGGTCACCTAGACCTTAACACTAAGTGACCGCTAGAGGTGAAAATTTGAGGCACGTCACGATTGACCGATACGAACACGACACGAAATTATAGGGTTTGAGCTGTGGCTTATCGGGTTCGGGCCGTTATAGGGCCAACACGATAAGACACGATAAAAAAATGGGTTGTTATCGGGCTGGCTTGATAAGCACGGTAAGGCAAGATAACTAAAATATATATATATTTTTAAAATTTTACTAGGGGTTATTCACTTCTTTCGAACTATTTCCATGATTATTTCATAGTTTTATCATTTGAAAATTTATGACTTTTAAACTACTTAACTATTTATACTGATAAATTTTCAAAATATGTATTAAAAAATCAAAATTATATATTTTATAATATTTATTGGGTTTAACAGGCTTAATGGGTCTGACTAAATAATTCATGTTTTTTTTCTTATTGTGTCTATTGTGTCGTGTCGTGCTTTTCGTGTTTTTATCGTGTCGCGTTCGGGTTTTAATATTAGGCACGATAAACTTATCATATCATATTCGTGTTCGTGTTTATCATGTCGTGTTGTTATCGTGTCGTGCTGTTATCATGCCGGCCCGATAACAGCCCAACACAACCGATTTGCCACCTCTAGCGACCGCCTTGTCCAAACTTTGAACAATCCGTACCGCGGGGGTTACGCCCCCGTACCCCCTTCGAGGTCCAATAAAGTCCTACCACTTGGCCTGTTGCCTGGGTAATCGAGCCATCTCATTCTTAACATTTAATATCTTTAAAATTTAGAAAAATAATTTTGTAGTACTAAACATTGTATTTTTTCTCATTTAGTTGTGCTTTGTTGAATAAAAATATTCCATGTCGTTTGAATTTTCTACTAAATGATGCAACAAAACAAATACTAACATCTAATCTTCTATTTCTAATAAATCATTTCCACCCTTTCAGCCAATTACTACCTTCGCCCCTGCTCGAACCTTTATGGTAAGTTAAACCACTAGTAATTTAGAAACTGGCCCTAAGTCAATTGTGTTAAATTGGCCGAGTTAATCCCTTAAGTTTATATTTGGGTTTCATTAGTTTGTGGAGTTAACATATGTATGCCACATAACATGGCACATTCAAAAACTTGTACACCAACTACATTTATCTAGTTTCCGTAACACCTGAGAAACTCATAATTATCTGTTATGTGTTATGTTTAATGTGTATATGTGCTTAGAGCATGTTTGGACATCAGTAGAGTCTAGCTCGTGTCGTTGTGTGTCAGGTTACTGATAACCTGGTTGTGTTTAGTTCTAGTAAGAACTTGATGATGTTATGGTTTAGATTTGTATGATAGCAACTTTGGAGTCCAATTGTGTTGTTTAAGTGTTTTCTGTTGAGGACTTTGGGTTATTGCCCTTGCAATAGTTCGACTGTGCTATAGATATGTCGAGCTTGTGTATAGTGGGTTTAAGGTCCATCTGGGACTTTGGTTATATTAGTATTGAGTTTGTTTGGTTTTGAGTTTCATAGCCTTTACTAGTTTTGGAGTTCTTGCTCCAGCACTAGATGCGATCGCCTTGTGTTTTTGTGACGCGATTGCATCATCTTCTGAAAATTGGGCATTTTGGGTTAGCTTATAATGTGACCGCGCCATTTACTGGGAGTTTTGTATTTTAGACCAAGCCTTAACGCGCTCGCGTTAGGTTGTGAGACGCGATCGCGACTATTTGTTGTAACATGACTGGAGTCGCCAAAATGGTCCAAACTCGATGTGTTGGTCCGCCTGTAGACACCCCAATTTCGTACGCCCTGGTATGTAACATGACATGCGATATCAAGACCTGTTAAAACTTAACAAATGTCAAGTTACATGATTTAAAAATGCAAAAGACAAAGCATGATGCGTAAAACAGTGAAATACAGGGGCCAGAGTGTCAAAAAGGAGGCTAAAAAAGGCTCCAGGTGCCACCATCAAAGGAAGCAGGCGCGGCGCACAGATCATAAGGGTTCGGTGCCCAGAGCCTCAACATTGTTTACGATTTGAGAATTAGTACAAGCTCTCAAGCGCGCGGTACAAGCTGATGAAGCACAAAGAAGAAATTTTAAAGACAGCGATGTCCCTCCTCTCACCTATAAATAGAGGTGTCCGGCTTCAGTTTTGGGGGCCGAGCAAATTCTCACTCATATACTGTTCAGCGTTATTGTTACGCCATAGAGAGCGATCGTGAGATAGAGAGAATTCCCTCCTCCTATAAAGCCTCGAAGCTTTGCCAAATCTCCTCCAAACACAAAACCAACCGGTCAAAGTGAGCCTTAGCCCCCCAGCTAGGATTCCACCCTATTCCCCCGGTCCAAAAATCCCAAAAAGAGCAGTTGCTTTGCCCGAATCCAAAGGTCAAATCCGACAGAAGCAAGCAGTTGCTCTGCCCGATTTCCGCCAGCAGCAAGCAAACAACAGCAAAAACGCAAGCAATTGCTCCGCCCGTTTTACAGTACCTGAAAGCAACTTTCGGAAGCAGTTATTCTGCCCGAACCGCAGCAGCAGCAAAAGACTCCCTCTCCCGGAAGGACAGAGCGAGCGCACCTTACGCTCTTAAAGGTAAACCTTTAAGAGTTTTTATATTAAAAATGTTATTCTCATCCGGCCAAATGTAAAAAATATAAGTTGTTATGCTACCGGATCTATATAGAAAATAGCATTAAAAAGAGCCATATTATGGCCAAATATTTCTAAATGTATTTGTAATTACTAGAAGGAGGAAGCTGTAAGTCTGTAAATAATGTAAATACATATATATCTGCTTTTTAATGCTTTATTTCATTTGCTAGATAAATATAATAAAAACATATTTTAGCCAAAACATTTTTTTTGAGACCGCTAAAAGGTAGGTTGGGTTTTAAAAATACAAACCCACTAAAAGGCGGGCTTTTGGGTTAGACCCACGCGGGTCGTAGGTTGAAATGGGGCAGGGCGGGTTGGTCCGCCAGTTTACACACACACACACACACATTGCAAGCTGATTAATTCACCCAACAACTACCCAAGTCCCAACCAAACGAAAATACAATGAATGTCGATTTTTTTCCCTCTCTCAAGGAAAACCCCGCAATCATTTCGATCTTTCTCTCCCCCTCTCAAGTCGGCCATTGTTGACCACTCTCACTCTCATACTCAACCTCGTCCACCTTCGTCGTTTCTGTCCCTCAGGCCGCCATGACCTTATCGATTCTATCTTTCTCCTCAAGTTAGCTATTGTTGACCTCTTTCCCTGTCCGACTCAGTCTTCCATCGTCGTCGTCTCTTTCTCTCAGTCCATCGTCCCATTTTCATTTGTCGTTCTCTCGCTCTCTAAGTCCACCATCCGACCATCGCCTCTCTCATAGCCGGTCACTTTCTCAGTCCACCAAAGATGCAGATCTCTTCCTCAAATGAGTGAATGATTAACATCCCCACTTCTTCAGAACTTGGTCAAAATTTATTCAATTGGCGGGTTGGTCCGCCCCGCCCCGCAACTCAAGGTGGGTTGGGTTAGGCCAATGTTTTTGTAGTCTGCCATTTTCACATGTTGGTCCGTTTTGACAGTTCTAAACATGACCGCGTCGCCTACCATTTGAGTTGATTGGTGGAGCCCCCCACATCTTCTTTTCTTGATTGTTTAGGATGAAAAAACATTCTTATTCTTACCTCCTTTTCCAACTGTGCACCATATCAGAGAGTTTGAGCTTCAAGCTCAATTTGTAAAATATTTACTCACTCGTTTTTAATTTTGACTCAGTAGAAGTGACGTAATCAACGAGGGCTATGTTTATATACCAATTTCTTGTGGTTTTACCAATATTTTTCGGTAGAGGTAAGTTACTATCCCCCTTATTTTGTATGTAATAATGACATGTGAATTGTGAGTAAATCTCATGCGAGTTATATTGAATTTTAGAGTAAAATACTATATTTATGAATTATTGTGAATACTGAATTCTTGTTGTGTTAAATGATTTTAAACTATTATATTTCCGAATAAAACATCGATGAGATTGTGATGAGATGAATCTCGCAAATCGCTGTGATACCCATAATTTATTAATACTGAATGAATGACTCAACAAAGTCGATTATGAACAATAAAGTATAACGATTGATGCGCTCGATTCCTACGATAATGAGAAATAAATTGATATAGATGGCTATATGCGAAATATCATGTGATGCCCCGATCCCACATCGCGTAGATGTGGGACTTTTGGGTGGTTTTAAGGTAGCCACACACTATTACTAGACACCAACATTATCCATTGACCTTTAGGTTGGCTTGTGGTAGACCTGAATGACTCAAGGTGCTGCGTGCTTAGTGGGCCAATGTGTGGCCTACACGTAACGAACTAGGCTTTCGGGCGCCTTAGGGCATTACAAATGGTATCAGAGTAGATCTTAGTCGAAAGTATGGGAACACAGTGATACACCACGGGAGGTGAGAGTCACCCCTTGATTCCCGTACGAGCCACCTTTTGAATCCTGCATCGCCCCGGGTACGATTCGGTATTAACAAGGACGTCAAGGATTTAATTGAGAGAGATTGTGATGCCCTTATCCACATCACGTATTTGTGGGACTTATGGGTGGTTTATAAGGTGGTCACACATTACTAATAGGCACCAACATTATCCATGAACTCTTGGGTCGGCTCGTGGTTGGCTTGGATGACCCAAGATGCTGTGTGTTCAGTGGGCCAATATGTGGGATACACGTAACGAATCGGGCTTTCGGGCTCGGGGCGTTACATATCACATGTGTTTATGTGTAAGCAAATAGATGCTTTAGTGTTTATTTACAAGCAAATATGCATGCTTGTTATATGTGTTGAGCTCTCCTACTTTGGGACTCGACGGTTGTGTTTATTAAACATCTACTTGTGCATCACATTTAGTTCATGTGGCATATGTAGTTGTGTTGATAATATGACGACTGTAGTCTTTATTAGCGTTAAATCTTGTGCTTGCTACGGGTTGTTGTATGAGTCTCTCCCTCTTTATTAGGACGTAATTCATTTGTTAGAGCAATTCACATGACATTTGGAAGCTAGACTATTGGGTAACACTCAGGGTATTGCTCATGGTTAAGTCTCAAGGTCATTGGTTCTGTATATGGTTTGGTTTAGACGTGATTCAACATGTGTGCTGCAACAACAACACATCTATGATTTTCGAAAGGCAGGACAAGACATAAAACTCTTTTGCAAATGTATATTCTGGATTAGGTGTTCAATTACATCGAGTCAATGTGCATTATAACACAATTTAACGTTATATGTGTAAGTACATGTACACCTATGTTTGATTTAATGATATGTTGTTGGCATGTGCATAACAACATGCCACGTACTTGCATATAGTAATTTACTGAATTATCACTCACATTGTTACCTTAATTTGTTTTCCTTAGATATTAGGCAGAAAGTTCACGATGAGGTCGGCTAGGCTTATGAGATTAGCATGTGGTCTTTTGATGGCAACTTCTTAGATAGCTTTTGTTTTGTATAGTTGTGAGGACGAGGTTGTTAAATTTGTTGTGTAGAATTATGTAAGCTTTACTCTGGGTACTTGACATTATTGATGACTTGATGTTGTGTACTATTATTTTGATGACGATGTCTAACATCGTGCCTGTGCATTATATTGCACTAGTTGGTGGCGGTGGAGTCATTGTGTTTAGTTTATTGGCAATAACTAAATGATTTTTGTTTTCTCGACTTTTCAGTATCCGTGACGTGTATATATTAATCATAATAGTGATTATGTTTTATGAGATGTGTTTATTTAGCCTATAATTAGTTGGGCTTTGCATATATTTTGTTTGTTGATTACCGATTAAAAATTTCGTATAGAGGTTTGAGGTCGAGTCGCGTCAGTTTCGTTTGAATTTGAATAATTTTACACTTATACTGTTAAACATATTTTTTCATAGCCATTTTTGTAAGTATTATACATTCGTCCCCATTACTTAAAAATATATATATATATATCTATATATATATATATATATATATATATATTTAAAGTTAGTGAGGAGCACTATGGTTGTGCCACCTCACCAATCTTCATTCTAAATCATCCATGTGGAAGTTTTAAAAACCTTTGGTTTTCTAGCCATTAGCTAATAATAATACCTAATAACAATCAATATGATAAGGGGTATTAGTATTAGTATATATAACTTCTTCTATTGTCAATAGTAGAAGACTTATATTTAAAAACTTTTACAACTAACATTACTTCTAACCAATGTGGGATAAAACTCTTCAAGGTTAGATATTACTTCTAATGACTCACTTTTAATATTATACTTTAAGCTTTGATATCTTATTCATCCAAAATTTGATTTGGACAAATAAATATATCATTTCGATGTTCTTGCCGAGTAGAACACATTTACACAATTACTTTTGTCAACAAACAAATGACACGTAAATAAATTTGTGCCTCAAGTTGCACAATTTCTTTTACTAAAAACACTAATTTTTTAATAAGTATTATACTTTAACTCTTGATATCTTATTCATCCAAAACTCAATTTGGACAAATAAATATATCATTTCGATGCTCTCACCAAGTAGAACACATTTGCACAATTACATTTACCAACAAACAAATGACACGTAAAGAAATTCGTGCCTCAAGTTGCACAATTTCTCTCACTAAAAACACTAATTTTTTTAACAAGTATTATACTTTAAGTCTTGATATCTTATTATCAAAAACTCAATTTGGACAAATAAATATATCATTTTGATGCTCTCACCGAGTAGAATACATTTGCGCAATTACCTTCGTTAACAAACAAACGATACGTAAAGAAATTCGTGCCTCAAGTTACACAATTTCTTTCACAAAAAAACACTAATTTTTCAACAATAGAAGAGATGTATCCCACATTGGTTAGAAATTGATGTTGGTTTTAAAAATTCTATTATTAAGTACCAATAGAAGAAATGCATCATGCATCATACATTGGTTGGAAAGTGATGTTGATTTTCAAAGTCACTAGAAAACCAAAAGTTTTTAAAGCTTCCACATGGATGCTTTAGAATGAAGATTTATCCAAATGTGGTGAGGTGGCACAACCATAGTGCTCCTCACCAATTATATATATATATATATATATATATATATATATATATATATATATATATATATATGATAAAATATTTTTACAATTATTACCAATAGAAGATGTATATCTCACATTGGCTAGAAAATGATGTTGAGTTTAAATTATTTTATATTATAACACATTATTTAAAAAGAAAATGTTAGATTTTAAAGTCTTTAAAAGACTAAAGACTTTCACTTTTACAAGAGATGTATCTCACATGGTTACAAAATATTCTACTATTATTACCAATAGAAGAGATGTATCACACATTGGTTAGAAATTGATGTTTGTATTAAAAATATTATTATTAATTACTAATTGAAAAGATGTATCATACATTTGTTATAAAGTGATGTTGATTTTAAAGTTTTTGTTAAAAAACTTCTACCATTATTACCAATAGAAAATGTATATCTCACATTGGTTAAAAAATGATGTTGATTTTTAATTATTTTAGATTATATAAAAGACTTACTATTATTAGCAATATAAGATATATATATATATATATATATATATATATATATATATATATATATATATATATATACTTTTGGTTTTCTAACCATTAACTAATAATAATACATAATAATAATCATAATGATAATGAGTATTAGTATTAGTATATATAACTTCTTCTATTGTCAATAGTAGAAGACTTATATTTAAAAAAATTTACAACTAACATTACTTCTAACCAATGTGAGATAAAACTCTTCAAGGTTAGATATTCCTTCTAATGACTCACTTTTAACATCATACTTTAAGCTTTGATATTTTATTCATCCAAAACTTGATTTGGACAAATAAATATATCATTTCGATGTTCTTGACGAGTAGAACACATTTGCACAATTACTTTTGTCAACAAACAAATGACACGTAAAGAAATTTGTGCCTCAAGTTGCATAATTTCTTTCACTAAAAACACTAATTTTTAATAAGTATTACTTTAACTCTTGATATCTTATTCATCCAAAACTCGATTTAGACAAATAAATATATGATTTCGATGCTCTCACCGAGTAGAATACATTTGCGCAATTACATTCGCCAACAAACAAATGACACGTAAAGAAATTCGTGCCTCAAGTTGCATAATTTCTCTCACTAAAAACACTAATTATTTTAATAAGTATTATACTTTAAGTCTTGATATCTTATTACCCAAAACTCGATTTCGACAAATAAATATATCATTTTGATGCTCTCACCGAGTAGAACAAATTTGTGCAATTACCTTCATCAACAAACAAATGACACGTAAAGAATATCGTGCCTCAAGTTGCACAATTTCTTTCACTAAAAACACTATTTTTTCAACAATAGAAGAGATGTATCCCACATTGGTTAGAAATTGATGTTGGTTTTAAAAATTCTATTATTAAGTATCAATAGAAGAAATGCATCATACATTGGTTGGAAAGTGATGTTGATTTTCAAAGTCACTTGAAAACCAAAAGTTTTTAAAGCTTCCACATGGATGCAAGTATTTCACATTGGTTACAAAGTATTCTACTACTCCATCCGTCCCTAAATTATCGTCCTCCTTTCCTTTTTCGTCCGTCCCTAAATTATCGTCTACTTTGAAACTTACCTTTTTAGAACATCACTTTTACCACTTTACCCTTACTTTTTCACCCTACTTTAATTATTGGCCACATACACATGAGCTTTAAAGGAAACTACACATTAAACTAATATTAATAATCAAGTCAAATAAATTTTCTTAAACGGTGCGCCAGGTCAACCAGGACAATAAATTAGGGACGGAGGGAGTATTATTATCAATAGAAAAGATGTATCACACATTGGCTATAAATTAATGTTGGTTTTAAAAATACTATTATTACCAATAGAATAGATGTATCATACATTTGGTAGAGGGTAATGTTTGTTTTTAAAGTCTTTAAATAGAAGACTTCTACCATTATTATCGATAGAATATGTATATCTCACATTAGTTAGAAAGTGATGTTGATTTTAATTTTAGATAAAAAAAACTTTTACTATTATTACTAATAGAAGAGATATCTTACATTTGCTAAAAAATGATGTTAGTTATCTAAAGACTTTTACTTTTATCGTCAATGTAATAGAAGAGATGTATCCCACATTATTTAGGAAGAGATGTTGGTTATAAAATTTTTAAAATAAAAGACTTCTTCTATTATTACCAAATGAGGATATGTATTACACATTGGTTAGAGAGTGATGTTGATTTTAAAAGTCTACAATTATTAGCAATAGAAGAGAAATATTTCACATTGTTTATAAAGTGATATTGGTTTAAAAAGTTTTTAGATGATGTATCTCACATTGGTTACAAAGAAATGTATCTCATATTATTTAGAAATGAGTATTGGTTATAAAAGTCATTAGATAAAGACATTTTTTGTTATTACCAATAGAAAATATGTATCCACATTGTTTAGAAATGAATATTGTTTAAAAAGTATTTTATCCACTACTATTATTACTAATAGAAAATATGCATACCACATGGTTAGAATGTGGTGTTGGTTTTAAAGTCTTTAGATAAAAGACTTAAACTTTCATTATCAATAAAAATATAAAATATGTATCTTACATTGTTTAAAATGAATTATGATTTTAAAAGTTTTTAACAAAATGACTTCTAATATTATTATCAAGTTAAATGTTAATTTTAAAAGTCTTTAGATAAAAAAAATTACTATTATTATTAATACAAAATATGTATCTCACGTTAGCTAGAAACTTATATTAATTTTAAAAGTATTTAGGTAAAAAAATCGTTTAATATTAGTAACAATATAAAAAAAATTATAACAATAGAAGAGATTAACAATCTAATTATAATGTCTAAAAGTTATATCATTATTACAAAAATATATATATTCCACATTATACCCGTGCATAGCACGGGCTAAATAACTAGTACATATATATATATATATATATATAAATTTTTGGTTAAATTTCTAATCGGCTTTTGAGGAAGCTTTAATTGTTTTTTTTTTTGCAAACAATATAAAACACATTTATTTATTTTTTAACCACATGAATATCATTTCTTAAGGTTTGGTAGTAGTACTTTGGTTATTCAGTCCTCTGCCAAATAAGCAAGAAGGGCAACGTGTTGAAACCCGTTTCGTGGTTGACTTAACAACCCTGCGAAGCAGGTGAGGAACACATTTCTTTTAAAATAACGATATTGTTGGGAGTTAGGGGGAGACAAAAACAAGGCTCAACAACTCGGCTGACTCAGATAATCAAACTCGCTCAACTCAATCCAAGATGGAGAGCTCACAGGACCCAAGTTTAAAACAATCCCTTCCCGCCGACGATTCCCAGTCCCAGTTTGAACTCTACACCATCCCCAGTCACTCCAGTAAGTCTCTCTCTTATCTAACTCTCTCCTCTTCGGTTCCTTTTCAAAACCCTAACCCTAATTTCCCCTCTTTCTTCCGAACAGGTTGGTTCGCTTGGGACGATATCCACGAAATCGAGAAAGTTTCGCTCAAAGAATTCTTCGATGTCAGTTCGATCACTCGAACCCCCAAAATCTACAAAGAGTATCGAGATTTCATAATTTCTAAGTACAGAGAAGATCCTTCTAGAAGGCTCACCTTCTCGGAGGTCCGTCGATCACTCGTCGGCGATGTTAATTATCTACACAAGGTGTTTTTGTTCTTGGAGCGATGGGGGCTGATCAATTTTCGAGGCCCGCCGTCATCGTCAACGGTTGAGGACGATGATATCGTTCAGGAGGAGGAAAGGTGGAAGGTTAAGGTGGAAGAAGGGCCTCCGCATGGGGTTAGGGTTGTGGCGGTCCCTAATTCCTTGAAGCCTATTTCTTTGCCGCCTAGTGCGACTGGTAATGGTGCTTTGCCGCGCAGTGATCTGAAAATGCCGCCTCTGACTTCTCATGCTAACGTTTTTGGCGAGGTGAATCAGCAGATGAGGATGGTTTGTGGGAATTGTAAATTGCAGTGTGATTCCGGTCACTATGAATCTACACAGGTGTGCTGCCCTAAGCCTTGGTAATTTTGGGTTCAGTAGTGATTTAATTAGAACTGGATTAAATTTTTGTGTTAATTGTAAATTCCAAAATAGTTGGCAAAATTATTTGTATATGTACGATTGACCACCGTCCATAACTAGCTTCCGTAGTGCAGCATTATCAATGTCTCCAGAATTTGGGTCGTCTAATCCTCTAAGATTTGCCAACAATTGCTTGCATTTGTTTATCCAAGTTCCTATTTTGCTAACACAATTTTCTCCCCTGCCTCGCATTCAATCTTTTGGTTTATCTCTTAGTTCGCATTCATAACACAATATCTTGAACTACTGCTTAACCCCTATGGCTTCTAACCTAGGATCTAACAAAATATGGGTTAGAAATGTGCAAATGATCCGTAAGTTCATAAATGTTTTCTATTAGCATACGTGACTTGTGGTTTAGTGGCTTTTGAGTGGCAAATTTAGGTGCTAGCTGGGAGTTTCCTTTGTTTCCAGTTTTCGCATAGATCTAGATTGGTTACAATTGTTTGGCACAACTCATGCTCACTCTTGTGGGGTCTAGTAGAGATATGTGTGGCACAGGCAATGCCTCGACTATCCTGCATTCATAACTTAAGAAGTGTCTTGGTTATGTGCTTAGTCCCTTTATGTCTGAATTCTAATCATTCAGTCGTGACCATTGTCACCAATCAACTATGATACATCTTATGATGATTCAACAAGAGGAGGTTCTGAATGGTTTTTGGAGTTAGTGAAACTTGCACGTGTACACATTTAATGGTTGGATCCAATGTATTTGCTCCTCAATTATTCTATTGAGTCTGACCCCAAGGGGTGACAAATATGGCAAGGGCAGTTAGGCAAACACCTTGAGATCCTTGATTCCAATCCCCATACCAACAAGGGGTCACACTTACCTAAAAAAAACAAACTATTTTATTGAGTCTTTATAAGAAGCACCGATGCATGGAAGACAATATGACACATATAGTACATCTATTTTATTTTCATTTATGAGTAAAATTGTGAAATAAAAAGTAAATTATTACCAAGGGGATTGTAACTGTGATGCAATTTTAAACACATTAGTTGAATTAGTATCTAGCTTTTTACTATCATCGTCTAACCAAGTATCAACTAGTGGGAAGGTAGAGGTGATGTGTGTAGACGAAGTGATGTGAATCCTACAAAGGATCGATTAGAAGAAGTTCCAACACGCACAATGATGAAGGAATAATCAGCAACAATGGAAAGGAAATGGATAGAATGAGTCTCCCTCGACCCGCTATTCACAATTGAATAGGAACCTTGGGGTGCAATCGGAACCGTTGACGCGATTGTCGGCGACCCACAATCACGGAATGCCACAAGCCCGCGACTCTACGAGCTTAATAAGTTCAAAGTTGAGATTCTAATCTAAGAATCCCAAAAACACTCGATAAGAGCAACACTCAAAAAAGTTCTTCAATATGATTTAATGCTTGATCTCCTTACAAATGAAGGAGCACTTGAGTTTATATAGTGCTCAATACAAAAGAGATAACATCATCTTAAATGTGGGGGATAAGACTCAAGAATGAGTTCACTAGTCTTATACAATGCATGAAATGTAAAAGGAAAAGAGGGGCTAATCTAGAATGTGTAGCTACTAACAAGATGAATCTAGAATAAAAAAAAGTCAACATTTCTTTCTATTCTGACAGCCAGTAGTATTTTGGGCTTATCTTCTTCTAGAAAACTTGAAATTGAGATCCGTTTGATGGGTTGGAAACTAGACTTTCAGGGCTTTCCAACCATATATTATACACCAATTTCCGAGCTCTAGAACATCCTAGCAGCCTGTTGAAGTTGATTGAAAATTCTGACTTGAAGCAGTTTATTTATTTATTGCGAATTTGTTTGGACTTCAGGCCTTTTGTTGATACTCCAACAGGCAAATGGACCTTATTCCTTCGTCTTGAACATCCTTGATTATTGTCCTAAACCTTGTCTTCAATTGATAATTTGGATTGGACCTTGATTTGAAGCTCTAGACGTCGGGTCACAATTCTCATCATTCCCCTCTTCTTGAAAGCGATTCGTCCTCAAATTGTCAACTTGCTTGGATTGAATGAGGTAAGGGAATGCCATTATGAATTCGATTGAACAAACATGCCTCTCGTCTATATTCGTGTGAGATAGATACAACAAAGCTAGAGGAAATAATGTGAACATCATTAGTATAATAGTATATTAAATAAAGCTCTCACTTTCTTTTCTCCCTCTATTTTTCCTCTCTCAAGCTTCTCCCTTTCAAGCGTTTCTTTCTCAAGCTTTTCATCATCTATCATACGTGCGTACGATGGACCAAGAAGCCAATTGAGTTGGAATTTTGAAATCAAATGGATCTTCATAAACATGCAACATCTTCAACTTTTCTTGAACCACCAATAACTCTCTTTCATTCTCCTCGCTCTCCAACCTTTTTCGCTCACTTTTCTCCTTCTCTCTCATAATTCTTTCTCTTTCCTCTCTTTCAATCATTTCTTTTTCAATTCTTTCACTTTCCTCTCTTTTTCAATTCTTTCCTTTTCAACTCTTTTCACCAACGCCATGATAGTTTATAAGTCCTCCTTCATCTGAATCATTTCTTTGTCAATTCTCTCCGTTTCATTTCTTTGTCAATTTTCTCCGTTTCATTTCTTTTCCAATTTTCTCCGTTTCATTTCTTTGTCAATTCTCTCCGTTTCATTTCTTTGTCAATTCTCTCCGTTTCATTTCTTATCTCTCCAACCTTTCCTCATTCTCGTTTCTTTCTCTTTCATAGAGCATCTGTATTGGTGTCAAAGGTACAAGAGTGATTTTCTTTTGATTGAATACAAAAGAAAATCTGTTGAAAGCATCACACTTAACTCGGCGATCAACTAGCCATGGTAGGCCTAGCACCAAATGTCCATCTGATGCCGGCACGGGCACTACATCAGACCAAAGTTCATCCTTATACCTCCCAATAGAGAAAGAAATTAGTGCTTGTTTAGTCAGCCTATTCTCTTCATCGTCATAAACCCCACTCGACACGAATACCCAATTTATGTGACTTTCGTACTCACCATATTAAAATTACTGTATTCATCTAGTTTTGAGTTTATATACCTTCCCTTGGATGTTACAACGAGATGAAATGTATGGTCACGATGCTCCATAATGTATGAATAACTCTTGTGGACACGTAATGTTCAAAGTGAGATGCACTTCACGATGAAAGTTAGAATATACTGAATTATTAAGAACAAAAAAATGACGAAATATATGAATAATTGCAATTTTTTTTGAATTCAGATTTCAAGCTTCTTTTGTTTTGCTGGAACAAAATCAACTTAGATTTATGAGTTTCAAAGACACAATGACAGATTTGAAGAAATATGAAATTGAAAAGAAGATTGATAGATGAAGAAGAAGAATGGATTCAATCTAGAAAATACGATGGAACGAATTTGTTGGGTTACTTACCTCTTCGATTGCTCTAATACCAATTGATGTGAATCCTACCAAGGATCGACTCGAAGAAGTTACAAAACGTACAATGAAGAAGAACGAATCAACAACAATGGAAAGGAAATGGATAGAATGAGTCTCCTTCTCGACTCACTATTAGCAATTGAATAGGAGCCTTGGGGTGCAATCAGAACCGTTGACGCAATTGTCGACGACCCATAGTCATGGAAAGCTACAAACCTGCGACTTTACGAGCTTGATAAGTTCAAAGGTTGAGATTCTAATCCAAGAAATCTCACAAACACTCAATAAGAGCAACACTCAAAAAGTTCTTCTATTTGATTTAATACTTGACCTCACAAATGAAGGAGCACTTGAGTTTATATAGTGCTCAATACAAAAGAGATAACATCATCATAAATGTGTGGGATAAGACTCAAGAATGAGTTCACAACTCTTATACAATGTATGGAATGTGAAAAGGAAAAGGGGAAAAGGGAAGGCTGATCTAGGATGTGTAGATACTAACAAGATGAATCTAGAATCAAAGAAGTCAACATTCCCGTCTATTTTGACCAGCCTGTAGTATTTTGAGCTTATCTTCTTCTAGAAAACTCAAAATTGAGATCCGTTTTATGGGTTGAAAACTAGACTTTCAGGGGTTTCCAACCATATATTATATACACCAATTTTCGAGCTCTAGAACATCCTAGGCAGCGTGTTGAAGTTGACTGAAAATTCTGACTTGAAGGAGTTTATTTTTTTCTTGCGAATTTGTTTGGACTTCAGGCCTTTTGTTGATACTCTAACAAGCACATAGACCTTATTCCTTGGTCTCGACCATCCTTGATTATTGTCCTAAGCCTTGTCTTCAATTGATCATTTGGATTGGACCTTGATTTGAAGTTTTAGATGTCGGGTCACAATTCTCATCACGAAGTCCATGATGTTATTTCAGAGAAACAGCACGAAGTCCATGGACCGTAGCTGTTATTGCCAGAATTGGTAGTTTTTTTTTTGATAAGTATTGGTAGTTAACAGATCCAGTGTTCCATTGTACTGATTCCATTGTCTCTTCATGCCCAGTGCCTTTTGATTTACTTCGTAAGAGCTTCTTAATTAGGTTCCCGTGCTTCTCAGTACTGCCAATGGTTTTCAAAACTTTGCTTAGTATCTGTTTTGGATACACACAGACATTAACAATGCCTGGCATATTGCTATATATTTCCACCCATGCTCTCTGTTACTGGTTTCAGAACTTTGCGAGTGCACAGCTATACCACAAACCTTTACCTTGGGACTTCAAAACATGTTTCCTTGTGACTTGATAATTGATGTTAATATTTGCACTGTGCCATTTGTTTCTTCTGGCAGCAGTGCTAATTTTACAATTATCCTGCAACATTCTTCTTTACAGGCAAAAATGTAGCGTAATAATTTATGAGATTCTCAAGAACTATATCTCTCATTTGATTTTTGTGATTTTTATGATTTTATATTTTTGTATGTTAAAGAATCAGGAAGAGAGTTTCATAATGTGTGTAAAATGCTTCAAAAATGGAAACCATGGGGAGAACAAGTTTGTTGACTGCAATGCAAACAGTGAAAATCATGGGTCTGTGTGGACTGAAGCCGAAACTTTACTTCTTTTAGAATCTGTGCTGAAGCATGGCGATGACTGGGAGCTTGTATCTCAAAGTTTTCAGACAAAGAGTAAACTTGATTGTATTTCAAAGCTTATACAACTGCCTTTTGGGGAGCTCATGTTAGGATCTGCGTATGATAGGTGTAGATATTGGGAAACCAGTAACAATGTAAATAGTATCAAGCAAGGACAGGTTGGTTTAGCTGTGCCTTCGAATTCTATGAAAACGGGGAATCGGCATAGTGAGGTGAACACTGAGATTCAGCAAAATGGAGATGATGAGAGCCAAGGTCCTGCAAAGAGAGTTTGCATTGCATTAATTTCAGATGGCTGTAGTTCACCTATGAAACAGGTAGTTTTTTCTATTAATTTCCTTATGCTTTAAAACATTAGAGCTTTTGTCAAAATATTTCTTTCTGCAGGCCAACGAAGAAGACCAACCATCACCTCTAGCTTTGACTGTGGGTGATGAGATGATGGAAAAAGAAGGTGAACCTGGTGAACTGAAAACCAAGAGTCAGCGGAATGGAGATGCTGGGAACCAGAGTCCTCATCTGAAAAAAAATCACACTCTACCAATTTCGGATGCCACTAGTTTGCTGATGAAACAGGTAGAGATACTCTTGGTTACGCTCGTGCTTTATACCTTTCATCAATGGGACCTTCGGTGACATCATTTGTGTTGTGAACTGGATGTGTTATTTGCAGATATTCCTGAAAACAAAAAACTTCCATCGATATTAAATGATTGTATAATGTGGAAAATCACAATCTGAAGACTCTGAACCAATCTTTTTTTAAGACTATGTTATGCACCCCTTCCCTGTCGTAATTTGATATTATCTGCCTTGATTTTACAAATAGGAACCTAAAAGTATAATTCGGATTAGAAAAAAATTAATGTTTGTTTTATTAGTATATTTTTGATGTGTTGTTACATGTACTCAGGCAGAGTTTTTGTTCTCTCTGTCAGGTTACTCGGATCTCTACCATGGTTGGCCCAGAAATTACAGCATCTGCAGCTGAGGCTGCTGTCGCAGCCCTTTGCAATGAAAACCAGTGTCCAAGGGAAATATTTGAAGAAGAAGAGTGCGATGACGAGTTAGGGTCTTCTACTGAAATTAATGAGATAGAAAGGTTATCTATCTTGCTTGCTCTTGTATCACGTCTGATGTCCCTGGAGCTTATGCATCTTTGTATGAACTATAAAAACTACAGTTTGGAATGAAAATAACATCATTTTTTTTCCAGAACTGCACCGGGTGATGACTCAGAGATGGATGGGATGCCTCCTCATTCAGGTACTTGTGATATGCATCATTCTTCAATCTTTTTAAATTATTGACGCATGAGATTGCTTTATTAAATTTGTTATTCTTAAGGTTATATGTAATTTCAGTTTCTTACTATCCCTTCCTGAATACCTTATGGAACAGGGACTCTGGAGACAGCCTCTGAGAAAAGAACTCTACCTCTAGCTTTACGAGTGAGAGCTGCAACTGCAACAGCTCTTGGAGCTGCGGCTGCTCATGCCAAGTTATTGGCAGTTCAGGAAGACAGGGAAGTCGAACATCTAGTGGCAACTATTATTGAGACACAGGTGAATCACAACTAACAGCTTACTCCTTTTCACTTTTATCTAGTGAGGCTAGAGCATGTGACTTAAGGTAAAAGTTTCTGACTAACAGCCAGATACAGAAAACCTTTTTGATTTTATGTTATTGCTTGCCTGCTAGGAGAGAACAATACAAAGGAAGTTGAAGAATATGCTCAGCCACTTTAGCAATGACAGACAATAAAAACTTTGCCTAGTGTAATTAGGAAAAGTCCTGGTCCTTTGTCCTCCCAATTTCTGAAGGGGTTCTGAGAATTAGATCCTTCCCTGTGAATGTGGACTTGTTTTTTAAGTGAGACCCCTTCATATTCTGTGTTATCGCCACACCCCTATTCATCAATGACAAAAGAAGTTTGGATTCTCCTTTAACCATGGCTTGTTCTTGGCCCTTGTTCCTATCTAGCGATATCAATATGAAAGGGTTTGTTGGAAACCTTATCTTCCTATACCCTTGCCCATTTAGTACCAACGTGAAGCCTAAGAGCTAGAAAGGGCTTGATAAGCATAAGCTTGAGAAAGGACCTAGGCAAAGGACCCCCACCCACCCCAACAATAAAAAATCCTTTTGAGTAGCCATAGAGAGAGGGCACAAATAATGTCTTAAAAATAGGAGGGGTTGGATTGTGGTATGTGGATGTGGAAAGATCACATCTCCTTGCACATAAAGATGATTCAGAAACCTCTGACCTTAAATTAGAGGCTCTTTGTCTTTTGGAGTGGGAAGCATTCCTGCCACTTCTTCCAACCAACTGACCTTGTTGCTTTGTAGAGTATTATCCTAGACTTGGAAATGCGTACTACAACTCGCGAGACTCTTCTGTTACTGTGCTCGCTCTTGCGAAAAGAGAAGCAGTGTTGTTTGGTTCTCTGGACAGTGGCACCGAAGAGTTAGTCCCAGCTAATTTCTGAAATGAGAGCATGCTTATGAGCTTGCTTTTTCTAGTTCCAAGATCAGGTGAAATGTTCTCTCCCTCAGTTCGGGTTCTGTCACTTATGGTAAAGTGATAATGGTAGATTTCATAGAATTATACCACGGTCTAGCTTTTATAACTCAGTTCAGGAGAGAGACTGTTTAGTCAGAAAAGCTTCCTTTTACCTTGTAATCCTTTCCTGAGAAACTCTGGCTTTTCTTAGGGGAAGTGATGTTTGTAAGTTACATCATGTTGACGTTTGTTGTACAAATGACTTGTATAGTTGAAGAAATTGCACTACAAGATGAAGCTTGTTGAAGATCTTGAGCTGATAATGGAGAAGGAATTCATTCAAATGGAAGAACTGGAAGAGTGTCTCCTGACAGAGCGAATGGATGTCATAAAGAGGGTCTTTGATGCTGGGATATCTAGATCGAGAAATCACGCTTCTCTGAAGCCTCATACAGGCACTGTTGTTTAATCAACCGTATGTTTGGTCTTTTTTCTTTTTCTTTTTCCCTCCTTTGTGATATAAGATAGAAAATGTAGAAGATTCAACATGTAATTGATGGGCTTACAACCAATTGTGGAATACAGGAAGAATTGCTGTAAATCAAGTATCATTAGTCATATCCACCCGTTGTGCTGAAGTATTAAGCTCCTGTGTTTGGGTTAGGATTGCAAGTGGCTTGGTTTAGTTATTACCATAGAATGAACCGCGCTATCATAATCATCCGAATTGGACTGAACCATGTATGTTTGGTTTGGTTTGGGTTGAGCTGAGCTCATTTCCATGGCTGATGACCGGTAGAAAAAAACTTGGTAGAATTCATCCTTTATTGTAAACAATTTTTATTTCACACATAGCTATATTTTCAGATACATTCATAAGATCAAATACATACAAATAAAATAAAATGAGACAAATAAATGACTTGGATCTTGAGAGAAAAAAGGTCTGTTTTCCCGAAACTTTGCAAGAGAAAAATGGTGTGTTGTAGAAGCCAATAAATGAGTCCACTTTTCCAGTGACATGCCAGTTCATTAAATACGAACTCTGCAGAACTGAGGAAGGCTTCCTCGCAGTCGCAGGGCCATCGGTAGTCGGTAGTGGGGAACCTAGGTAGTTTTTTGCTGGTGACACTTAAACAAGTGGGTCTTAAGACTATTACTAGTAATTCGTTAGGACCCGAGCTATCAACAAGATACCACCTGTTGTCTGTTGATGTCAACGGCCAAATGTTTCGAAACGGCAGAAATAATAGATTCAATGACTTGGGGGAAAAATCCTCGGTTCCAATTTCCAAAAACATTGTCTTTACCATTTTTGTACCTCTTCTGCAATTACAAAAGCCTCAGTGCGTGTTGTAAGAGGTGAAACTGGCCATAATGCCATGGGTGAAGCCGTTAAGAAATTGGTGATTTTGCAGCACCAAACCAGTTAATTTTTCTCGAAGCTCACCTCAGGATTTTAGCCTGTAAGAATCATATCATCATGTTGAAAAGTACTTAATTGATTAATTAGTTATCAATGTAGCTATAATCACATTCTGATTAGGGTTCTTAATATCATCAAAGTTGCGCGGCAAAGAGCTGACAAGGATGAGCTTGATACGATTGGCTTACTGCACGCTACAATTCTTTTCTTGTTCTAGAAACAGATTAAGAAAACATAATATATGAGCAAATAATCATGAATTGATTGAAAAAATAGAAAAGGAAACTTAATAATCGGATTTAGCCAACATATATCAGCACTTAGAATGTATGAAGGTCGATAGTGCCTGAAGGCTGAAGGACCTGGTTGCTGTTGCACTAAATCTTTGATAAGTTGTTGAGGTACCTCCGCAATCCGCATATAGTTTTTCTTGGATTTTTGGTGATATCAGCAAGAAGAGTTTTTGTTGATTCTTTGTTCGACTCCACATATTCGGTTTCCTTGAAATTGAGCCTTCCCTCGCTCTGATTAAGTCTAGCTTAATTTATAAGTAGTCCTAGTGCGGAGTGCCATTAGATATGAAGAAGGTGCCTGATGGAATGTCTGGTCCATGAAATTCAAAACAGCGACTTGGAAGCAGCTTGTAACATCTGATCAGCACTCAGCACTACTGTTCAACCTATTCCCTCCAGGAATAAGCTTACCGAGCTCCTCCGTCTTCTTAGTTATCTTCTTTCTCCTCTGCCTAGCTGCACTACTTTGGGCCGATGGGCTCCTCTTTGTAGCATTAAGCTTCTCGCCACTCTTGTCCAAATACTTCCCAATGCAGTAGTATTGATCTTGTTGTGCGAACATATGATCATCATGTTGGTTGTTTTGAAACCAACATATTTGACGTTTATTTGAGGAGGATAACAAGGAATCTAGCTCGTCCAACCCTTCATGTGAGAACAAGTTCTTGAGGGGGCTAGATGATCATAATGATATGCATCAGACAAGCGTTGCATTGCAAATCCAAAGCTGGTGCATCGCAATTCAAGCACGCATTGCATCCTGCACGTAATGCATCGCAAATCCAAAGTCGGCACACAGTGCATCGCAAAACCAAAGCCGGTGCATCGCAATTCAGGCACGCGGTACCCCTCTATATTTTGCTGCATCAGGATTTTTTTGCTTATTCAGAATTAAATCGAACATGATGACACCCCAAAGTGCTAAGGATATGATTTTTGTTCACAATTCTCTAAACGAGCCAAGGTTGGAGACCCTGTTTTTTATAGATGGTGATGATAAATGTGATGATGAAGACATGGAAGTTGGGTCAAATGATTCATAGAAAGAGGTTAACTGTTTCCTTTATGGTAGGGTTCATGGTTTAGCTATGCTGTGGAATCAATGATTGTTGTGTTGAATTATGACTTGGTGAACATATTTATGTGTTGGAATGTTAAATCAACTTCTCCATTTTGTGACAATAAGCATTCTAGTAGAGGATGAAAGAATTGAAATTAATTGTAATTTATCATATAAAAGGACACAATTGTGCATTGAGATTTATTTTGCTCCCTTAAATTTTGTTGCATCGGGATTTACTTTGCTGCATCAATTGTGCATCAGAATGCAACAATTGTTACAATTGTACACCAGGATACTTGGAATTCAGATAAGCAAATGAGATCACGAACTAGAGTTTCACATTGCATCACGATTGTGCACTTCACCATAGTTAATTGGAAATAGATCAAGAATTGATTCCTAATAAATGTTTCACGTAAAAGTGAACTAGAATTATCGGTCAACCAAAACATAACTTACTTGTTCTTTCATTCTATTGGATACGATGATTTCAGTTTCTCTTTCAATCCTCTTTCTTAAAGCTTCAACAAAATAGAAGATACGTCTTTCTACCAGATTACCTTCATTAGATGTGACCCACTCATAAGGGGTTTGGGTCATTTGGCTTATCCTTGACTGATTCTTCAAGGTCATGATGATAAACTGGATAATCGTAAATGGACGAAGTGAAGGCAACTGGAGCTAGATGTTTTTCTGATGCAGATCACATTGCAGTTCACTTCACAGTAGGAGATGTGCCTATTATCTTCTTCATCGATTTCTTTGGTTCAATACTTCTCTTTCAAATGATGCAAACCAACTGAGGAAGACAAAAAAGGAGACATAGAGGTCGGCTTCATGAAGAGGAAGATAAAGATTGGGCATTATTTGAACAAATTTATGAAAGTGGACCTATGCGGTTGAAAACAAAATGAAGTACTTAAGGGGTCATATATTTGAAAAAGTGGACCGACCATCAATTTATCAAATGTTTAATGGAATTATTAAAGGACGGTCCACTTTCAGAGATTTGAAACCAGTGAAGTACCCTGTTTTTTTTCAACCGCATAAGTCCACTTTCGTTATTTTCTTCTTTAAATACCCCTCTGCCATCAACGAGCCCCTATCTTGCTTGTCACTGATAAAGAGAGAAGGACATGTTTGATTTAGTAGTAAAGGCCTAGGCTTACTTTTTCCCTTCTCAAGTTGTTTTAATGTGAGTGAAGCTTCTTGCCTTCTAGTATACCTACCAACTTTCATGGAAGAAGGGCGTAGGTCTCGAAATTCTATCTGACCACGATAAAAAGAGAAAATCTGACAAACTGTATCTTCTTTTCTTGTCCTATCTCTAGTGAGAGAATGATTTCAGCCTTTAGTCTTATCACATCCAACTAGTAGTGATAGGAAAAGAGAGGATTGACTTCAAAAAACCTTCACGAGTTTGAGTGGCTGGAGTCAAAAAATTTAGCTTATGCCTGGAAGTTTTGGACTAACCCTAGGTCAGATTATTCAAAGACTTCAACAAATAAAATGGAGACATGGGGCTTCACAATGTGTGAGGTCTTAGGTTCGATCCCTTCCCATGC
Source organism: Codonopsis lanceolata (assembly GCA_013146195.2). Taxonomy (NCBI): domain Eukaryota; kingdom Viridiplantae; phylum Streptophyta; class Magnoliopsida; order Asterales; family Campanulaceae; genus Codonopsis; species Codonopsis lanceolata. The sequence continues at coordinate 27,252,521 of CM028378.1, read as the reverse complement.
CCCCCTTAGGAGGAAAAAAAAATGGAGACTCATAATACTTTGATGATGCTTTACCTGTTAGCTTTTTTCCATTGTAGAAAAATCTTCGCCCCACTTTCAAAGTTGTAGTTCAGTCCTAATTATTATCATGAAAGGGCAATTCATGATAATAATAATGCACAAATTGGTGAGACGGAGTGACAATGCATTTATTTTTGCATCCCAATGCAGCTATTTTGAAATTGCGATGTATTGTTTTAAAATTACAATGCATCAATTTGATATTAAAATACAAATGACAATTACGATGCACAAATTGAATTTTTCCATGTAGGCATCGTAAGTACGATGCGGGCATCAAATTTACGTCATCATACTTTCGAGGCATAAGATTCTGATGCACAATTTTAGATTTGTGTTACACATTTATTTTTTTCCCGATGCACAAACTTGATTTCCCAAGAAGAAATTTTCGATACACAATTTTGGATTACGATGATTGAAAGATACATACAAGTGGGTCACATATGACACATACCAACAGGCAACAACAATTAAAAATAAGAAATAAAAAGATTCAACACAATGTCGCTCAAATTGCTTTTACAAGTGAAAAAGATTCTCTCTCTTGTCTCAGTCGCCAAGTTCTCTATTATCCATCACCAACAAACACACACTACTGTGTGTGAGAGAGAGAGAGAGAGAGAGAGAGAGAGAGAGAGAGAAATTCACGAATTCTTCGAGAGACAGAGGATGAATGCCCTCGGCCAGGTTGTTGTGCATTTCGTATCTTTTTGACCATCGTGGAAAGTTCTTGAACTGTATATATCTCAAAGGAAATTTGAAATCGAGCCTTAAATGGCGATCAATGTCGTTGGATCTCGAATCTTCTTCATTTGCGTCTTCAATTGATTCTGATGCAGCTGATAAAAACGCCGCGGGGTAAAATCACACTGACGATGAGGCAGACCTTATTCAGGAGCGCTTTCATCTGCTGAGAGTCTTCTAAAACTCAACCATTGTCTCCTTACTAAGCTGCTTGTTTGGTGGAGCGTTTTGGTTATACGTTGGCAAAAAACACAACGTTTTTTATTTAAAAGTGTTTCAATGCGGCATTTTTGAAACACAACGTTTTTAAAATGTATGCAGCGTTTTAAAACATTTCAATTTGAAGCATTTTAAAAATATGTTGCGTTTAATAGGAAAGCAACTATTAAACCCCTTCATTTGCTCCCTCAACCAACAACCCCTCCATTACTCCCAAGTCCCAACTAGTTTTTTTAATCCGTGCGTTAAATGCACGTCAATTAAATCGTACATAAATAAGGATGATTGATTTATTAACAACTAATTTTACATCCGTGCGTTAAACGTACGAGCATATATCTTTCTTAATTAAATTATATATAAATAAAATGAAGAAAATAAACAAAATAAAAAAATAAAGAAAAAATATGATAAATGGAACAAATTATATCGATATAATTGATATCATTTAATCCAATATTTTATAAATTGTTTAAGTCATTTTCTATTTCATAATTTTATAGAATTTAATAATTAATATTTTTTGTTATTAAAATTTAGGATCTTAAATAGTATAAATAGTAATTCAAATGTATATTATTCTCTATATAGCATATAGATTATTAAATATTTAAAGTGTGGTTGGTATCTACTACTATGATTTATTCATATATATTCTTATGATTTACCAATAAGTTATAATTAATTGTGGTTATTTGTAAAAATAAATTTTGTTTCGATATTATAATTTCGGATAAGATGAAAGAGATACAAAAGTTTCAAATACAGACAAGTCACATATGAAGATTTCCATAGCACACATTTTATAATTAATTGTGATTATATTTTATTTTGTAATCACATGTATTCAATGAAAATGTTTTTATTCTTATTCCAGTGTTATTTGCTCATTTTAATTAATCAATAAATTAAGTATGCACCAAAATAGATTTGTATTTACAGATTTTCACATAGGTGGCTACTCCTATTAAATACTACTACATAGAAACTTGATATTTTCTACAACATGTGCATATTTGCATATTTTCAATAAATCTTGAGAGTTGTGTAATCAATTAATCAGATTTGTGTTCTTAATGCATGGTAACTACTATATAATAATACTTAAATATGACTTTCCTTTTTAGCAAGTATTTTTAGACTACAGGATTTATACCTATTTTAGACTACCTAGCTTATATATATATATATATATATATATATATATATATATATATATATATATATATATATATATATATATTACACATAAGTATATCACTAATCATTATAGATTCTAAAAAAAAATCCTTATACACAACATTTGTTGTTTATTAGTTGGTTTTTCATCTTCACTGCATATTAATATCTTCAAACCAAAATAATTTGTTACTTTAGAAACTACGACATATAATTGTTCATGGCTAAATACTGGTTTTTTCAAAAAAGTGACATGCGTGCAATTATTGCATTTGGTACTTGTTAATTGTCATTGCATATGATACAAGTAATGTAAATTATCTTCTTTGAAACTTGAAAGACAGTCTTATATCAGATAAAGTTAATTACAATCTTGGGATAAAAACATTTTCTCCAACATTGTTTCCTTTCAAAAAAATTGTTTCAACAATGTAATCCCTATGATTTATAATGATTATTAGTCTTGTTCCATTGCACAATCTTGCGATGGTCGGTGGTTTCTCAATAATATTCTTTGGAACACTAATTTTAGGTGTCAATTCATGATCTCGATAACAGAAGGCACTTTATCTATTAAAAAACTCTTTATAATGAATATCTTCGAATAAATTTGAATTTTTTCTGCTCTGCAAATAGAATCTGAACTCAAATAATTTCTTCCTTTTGAATAATTATTTTTATTAAATTATATTTGTATTTTATGAATAAAAAAATTTATGAGAAAAAAATAAGCTAAAATCAAAATAATGAAATTATTTTTACCGTTAACTATTATTTTTGTTTTGTAAATTATTTTGATTTTAATAACTACCATTATATATTTTTTGTTTTATTGACTTCGTAACGATTATTTTTGTTTTATTTTTAAGAATTAGTTTTAAGAAAAAAATTTGTTCGTAATTTGTTATTATTATTTTGCTAACCTCATTTTAAATTGTTTTGTTTATTGACTCGTAACTATTATTTTGTTTCATCAAATATTTTTATTTTACTAACGTATTTTTGTTTTACATAACTATTTTTAAGAATTTATTTTAAACTTTTGTTCCATAAATTATTTTTATAATTTTACTAACCTCAGTTTAAATTATTTTTGTTTTATTGACTCCGTAACTATTATTTTTGTTCCATCAAATATTTTTATTTAACTAATGTATTTTTGTTTTACATATCTATTTTTAATAATTTGTTTTTAAAAAAATTTCCATAATTTTTTTATTATTTTAGTAACCCCAGTTTAATTTTTTTTATTGACTTTGTAACAATTAATTTTGTTCCATCAAATATTTTTATTTTACTAATGTATTTTTGTTTTACATATATATTTTTAAGAATTTGTTTTAAACTTTTGTTCCATAAATTATATTATTTTACTAACCTCCGCATTAAATTATTTTTGTTTTGTTGATTCTGTAACTTTTATTTTTATAGTGGCTTGTTCCAAAAAATATTTTTATTTTACTAACCTCTTATATTTTTGTTTTCTTGACTCCGGAACTATTATTTTTGTTTCAGTTACTATTTTTTATATTTAAAGAGAGAAAAATGTTTGAACATAATTAAAAGAGATGAGATGATGGTGATGAGAGAGAAAATATGGAGGAGATGGGAGAGAAACAGAGAAATACAACCAGAGAAGATATGAGAGAGAAAGAGTGAAATGATAACTAAAAAGTCAATAATTCAAAAGAGATTTTTGAGGGAGAAATCTACCTTTGTCATATATATATACATACATATATATATATATATGTATATATATGTATATATATATATATATATATATATATAGATCTCTCTCTCCCTCCAACACTAACTTACATATCATTTTAAAAACGAAAAACTCCAGACCCTTCACTCAACTCGTTGTATAATGGATTATGATGATTGTAATCCCAATGAAGAGAAAAATGTTAACAATGATGATTATTTTAAGGTAATGCCATCTATACATATTACATAACATTTTTTTTTAAAAAAAATGTTTTATTAAAAAAACCAAACAGCGCTAGATAGTAGCGGATGTTTATAAAACAACCGCTACAATTAGCGAATGTACTATAAAAATATTTGCCGCCGCTGTGTGAAGCGTAAATTCCTATAAAAAATTTACCCTTTAGTAGCGGCAGTCTTGACAAATAGCTGCTATCCAGTTGCAGTTGTTTGGTAAAGCATCCGCTATTCCTTAGCGGATGTTTTACCGAAAATTGAAAAAAATTGAACTGGCAGGACACAAAGATCTAATTAAAGGTAATAAAAAACATAGTAAATTGTAGCAACTAAAATGAGTGAGAGAAGGGAGATCGTACCTTGATGTTGAGATAAAGATGAACAGAGAGCTCCTCGATGTTGAACATGAGAAGAAACATAGTCAGCGAGAAAGGAGACAATGAGACACAATCAAGATGGGGACGGGAAAGGAGAATTTTGTTTGGGGGAGAAGGTTTTGGGGGAGAAGTTTGGGAAGGAGTTTGGAACTCTTTGTCTCTTACTGTTGTTATCACGAGATAGGGAGGAAATTGGGAGGGGTGGGAGTAATCTTTGTCTCTGCAATGTAATGGGGAGTTGGTGAGTGTCACGCCCGGAGATCGTGATTACACGATTCACGAGACGTGAAGAACAAACTCGAACACAAATCTAAAGTAAAAGCCAAATCCAAGAAAGAGTTCCCCGTCAAAGTAGACCAAAATACCGTATATATACCACTGCATGCAGTACATCAAAGCAATTATCCTTTGGATACAAAGAAAACCCAAAGAGTCCAATGACAACCCAAATATTCAAGCCTCTAAAAACTTTATACTATAAACTATACAAATCGACACAAATACAATGTCCAAAGGTGAGCTGCCTCATGCATCACTATACAACTTCTAACTGCAAAACCTGAATTAGACACCAAGATTCCCTCTAATTATCATCTGGAAGGAAGAAAAGAGAAAGGGTGAACACAAATTACCCAATAAGGAACCTGCCAACATTAAAGGATATGATAGTGTATTGAAATTGTATCGAAGTGACTTTATCAATATGATAACAATAGTTGTGAAACAAAATCAAAAGTTGTGAAACAAAGCCAAACAATCATATCTCTATCGAAGAGTGGATGTAAAATAATGATAAACGATGATATCAAATCAAATTCCATAACACTTGAGCCAACCAAATGCCCAATACAATAACTTCTGCGTTAAGATACAACAAATCACACAAAACCAACCCCTACTAGGCCAAGGAACCTATCCCGGCCGACAAAACCTATAGTTCCGAAACCAACTGGCCGACGACCCGACCCGACCCAATATAAGATCCCTAGATCGTGCCGCCAAAATGCGCGACATACAAGCAAGGTAAGGCTATAACAACGATACGTCAACGACTCAACAAATACGAAGCAAATAATACAATGGTGCCCGAGCTAACAAGCTCCAACTAAATAAGACCTAAGAAATAGAAAATCTCACATTTAAAAATTTAAAGCACGTGACGCAACATTTTACACGTATAATAAAACCACCTGTTACAATTAAATAACACAATTAAACCAAGTCATCGGCGACGTTACAACGGAACCCAACATCAAACTCTACAACTCTAGTCTACACACTCTACGGCTAAACATGCTAGAGTAAAATACAATCAAACAAACTCACTATGGATATGAATAATATAGTTATACAAAATGGCTCGACCAACATCCGTACCACAAAAAGACTAAGTACCAACATTACAAATATAAGTACCAAATAAACAACCATAAGTTTTACTACCCATAGTGAAGTTTATATAACTTCACTTCCCATTCGTCCTTTCCAAAACAAAGGCTACAAACTATAAACTAATAGCAACCTCCTCAAAAGAACTACACGTATTGTAGACTCGACGAATTCTTTCGAATCACAAACTTGTTCGATCTTAGGAAAACAAAGTAAATAGAGTAAGTCGTAAAGACTTAGTAAGCTACTAAAAATGCAATGTTATGGCATGACATTACTTAAGAAAACATATGCATATCATGCTTTGTCCTCATAATATAACATCTCATCGAATAATCCTCAACATATGCAAATTTTATCAATAGTCACATACAACATTAATTGTTCTACATAATTTTTCATAAAGTAATTTATATCAAATAGAGTATGATTCTCATTCCCAATATGTATAATATGTTATCTTCATATTGTAACATTTCATCAAATGATCATCCACATAAACCAATTATACCGTAAGTCTTATAGTACATCATTCCACATAGATCGTACAATAAATCATATAAAGAAAACAATGGTTTCCATTCTAATTATGAATAACATGTTATATTCCTAGTAACATTTCATAATATTTCATCAAACAA